>PVIU01001836.1:27720-194063 GCA_004026605.1 Ondatra zibethicus
TCAAACTCACGACAGCCTTCCTGCCTCTGCTTCAGTATATAGCTCAGATTGTCCTCAAACTTACGACAGCCTTCCTGCCTCTGCTTCAGTATATAGCTCAGATTGTCCTCAAACTCACGACAGCCTTCCTGCCTCTGCTTCAGTATATAGCTCAGATTGTCCTCAAACTCACGACAGCCTTCCTGCCTCTGCTTCAGTATATAGCTCAGATTGTCTTCAAACTCACGACAGCCTTCCTGCCTCTGCTTCAGTATATAGCTCAGATTGTCCTCAAACTCACGACAGCCTTCCTGCCTCTGCTTCTGGTGTCAAGTGCTGGGGTTCTCTGTATGTGCCATGCTAACTGTAAAGTGACTAAATGGCACTAGGCCAGGAAGTACTGTGAGGTACACATGGTTTTAGGATTGAATACCAACTACCTAAGGGAGATGGTTCCAGTTTCTGGAAGGGAATTTACCCTAAATTACCATCCAGATATGAGAAACAACCCAAGAGATAACTAAAGGTTATTGCAGCTACCTAAAATGTCACTGTCCTTAGAGCCAATTGAACAAAAGAGGATCCATCTATGGCAGGTGATGACAGACCACAATCAAGGAAGTTGGGAGAAAGGGCTGAGTGTTACTCTAGGATTTTACATCATCACTTAACTTCTTGGGACTTCGGTTGGTGTCTCTCCTATCTAGAATATCAGGAGAGAATGCAGGTGATTCTTCTGTTTTTACGCTAGGACTTATGATGTAGTACAGGCTGCCCTCAAGCCCACTCTGTAGCACAGGCTTGCCTTGAACTCACAATTCTGTCTCAGCTTTTCAAGTGTTGGAGTTACAAGTGTGTGCCACCATGTGTGGCTAACATATGTGGTTTTTAAACAGACCTGAGTTCTCTATTAAAGCCTACTGACCAACCAACATACCTGCATTTTCTTGCTCACTTGCTGGATTGATTGCCTGAATTTCTGGAAGAGCAGCCACTGGTCTGAAAGAAAAATAAAACCAGACATGAGAGGCGAGGCCAGCTGGTTTTCAACTCAAGATAAATCTGCCATATACTCTGCCAGCTATTTAAAACAGTAGCTAAGGGCTGGAGAGATGGCTCAGCAGTTAAGAGCATTGCCTGCTCTTCCAAAGGTCCTGAGTTCAATTCCCAGCAACCACATGGGGGCTCACAACCATCTATAATGAGGTCTGGTGCCCTCTTCTGGCCTTCAGGGATACACACAGACAGAATATTGTATACATAATAAATAAATAAATATTTAAAAAAACACAAAAAACAGTAGCTAAGAAAATTAGCATAAAGTGCTTGAAAATTTGTTTATTAGTGCATGGGGATGGGGGAAGTATGTATGCCTGGGTGTTGAAAAGCTCCTTCCACTGTGGGATCCAGAGATCAAACTTAGGTCAAATTTTTAAATTTTTCTTTGTATATAGTGTGTGTGCCATGACTATATGGGTGCCCACAGAAGCTGGAAAGGCATTGGAATGCAGACGAGGATGCAGTTAGAACAGAAAGCACTCTTAACTGCTTCATCATCTCTCTAGTCCTAAAACCATGCTTAGGAGATTTCTTCCCAAATATTGGCAGTAAGCATCATCTGATTCTGAGACTGTTATAGTAAGAAAAATGGAAAGACGCTTGTCAGGACAGTGTTGTATAATTCAAGTAAGTCAGCTGGCTTAACTAAAAACATGGGTAGGCTGCAGGAGCCAGTACACCACCTATTTTCAGCTTTTCAAATTTAATAACTCCTGAAATTGCCCAAGTGCATACTAATATGCATGAAATTCGCTAGTTAGGTAAATACTGTAGAGCACACACAGCACTGGAAGCAGCAGAGAAACAGCTGGAACACAGCATGGATACATGTCAAAAACAATTAAGTGAAAAAACAAGAACAGTAAGTACAGCAGCATCCATTTAATATAAAAGTATGTACACATGCTTACAAGAGTACACACACACAGACATATCTGCAGAATAAAACCAAACCACTGGGTTGGAGACATGGCTCAGTGGTTAATATCACTGGCTGCTTTTTCAGAGGATCCAAGTTCAATTCCTAGCAACCACATAGCAGCTCACAACTGTCTGTAACTCCAATTCCAGGGGATCTGACACCCTCATACAAACATACATATAGTCAAAATACCAATGTACATAAAATAAAAATAAATAAATTATAAAAAAATTTAAAAAACCCAAACACCAAACCATTACTAAAAGGACTTCCAGGGAAGAGACTGAGAAGGAGTGAGCAGGCCATAAAGGAACTATCAGAAATCATTTAAATAATTTTAGCTTAGAGAAAGGCAAAAAAGGGTAGGGGGCAGATGGGCCAGCAAGATGGCTCAGAGAGTAAAATGGCTTGCCATGCAAGCCTGACCACCTTAGTTTGGTCTTTAGAGCCTGTGTAAAGGCAGGAGGAACGAATTGGTCACACCAAGTTGTCCTCTGACCTCTACACATGTACTACCCTAGTGCATGTACACACATACAGATAATAACTATAAATCTAAGAAGATAAAAAATAGTCTACTTCATTTTTGTTTTACAAGCCATAGTTTCATTAAAACGAAATAGGATCCTTTTTTGGGGTGTGTGTGTGGAAGGTCTTACTATGAGGCCTTGACTGGCTTCAAACTCATAGAGGTCTGCCTGCCTCAGCCTCCCAGTACTGGGATTACAGACACCCATACCATGTGATGCCTGTCAAGAACTCTTCTGTCAACAAAACCAAACCCAGTGCAAATCAGGAGGAAGCTTGTTTTACACATGATGGACACAAGAGAGATCTGCAGCTCACCCCACAGGCTGTCCACACTCCTTCTGGGAAGGCTGCTCCACACCAGCTGCATCCTGCTGCTCCCTGTCGGTTCTAGGCGTCCTATAACAGAATCGGTTGTATCTTTTCAAGAAATCATCAGTAAATATGCATTGGACAGATAAGTTCACAAGCCTGCAACAGGAACTAAGATCACAAAGCTAGGAAGAGGGCATAAGGATCGTCTAGGGAAAGGGAAGTCTCCTCCATACTTTATATGTTATACTTCCAACAATGAGGTTTTTAAGAAAGAGAGGGCTTCAGGAGACTGCGCAGCAGGAGTTCTTGCCTATCAGAGAAGACTATCATTCGCTTGCATCCCCAAACCTCAGGGAAACAGAAACAGGAACGAATAGCAGCACTGTCTAAGAACAAAGCAAAGGACAATCAAAGCCGGCACTCTCAGTCAAACCATCCCCGGAGGAGCTGGTTTCTGCTCCACCCATCACTACCAAAGGCCCAGATGAAGAAAGGAACTCCCCAGGACCAAGTGAGCAGCGTCACACTCAGAGCACAGAACCTCACAGCTGCAGCAGAATTAGCCTGCCTATCACTCACCGTGTGGCTGAGGGCTGGGGCACTGGCTTGGCTTCTTGGTCTGGAATGTGTGCTTCAGAAGAACTGGACCGCAAATGGGAAACTTTGTGCTTCTTGCCATTCCCTTTGTCTAGGGGCAGCTGAATCCTTTTGACTTTTGGTTTTGGTTTAGTGGGACCTGGCACTGAGGAACTTGCTGACTGCTGTGCAGAGGATGGGGAGCTCCCCGGGGAGGTGGAGCTGGCTTGCTTAGCTGAGGGTAAAGCCTTGTTCTGCTCCAGCTTCACCCCGTTAGGAGCGTCTGCTGTCTGGGTGAAGTTGGATGGCTGGGTCCCTGAAGCAGAGTCAGGATCCCGCTCCCGCTGTGAAGAGAGGATGCTGGTTTTGCCAGCTAGGAGCTGGTTCACTTGCTGCAGCTTATAGTGTTCTTCAGCCTCCCCAGAAGGGGATGCAGCTGTCATGCCCGTAGTCTGAGGTGAGGGGAGCACACAGATGCTAGATGCTGCTGTCATTGCAACAGCAGGAGTCTGTGATGTCCCCAATTGTGGGAACATTCCTGAACTTGGTGGTAAAGCCAGAGGTTGGTCCTGAATTCCCAGGCTCTGCTGGCTGGCTTTGATTAGAAGATTGCTTATTGAGCCAATGTCTGGGGTCCCAAGCAACCTCGGGTTGGTTAAGGTGACATGTCCTGGAACTGATGTACTACTTGTAGGGGTTGTTGTAGTTTGCATGGATACCACATTCAAGACGGAGGAACCAGATGCCAAGGCAGACACGGGCCCAGATGTGAGGTGGCTAGTATCCTGGCTTATCGTTGATGTGCCTGCCACCGTGGCAGCGGTTCCGCCCACACTCTGTGGTGGTAACAGGGGTGCCTGTTCAAAATACATGATGCCAGATTTAGATCTTTTTATGATGTTGGGGACAGTTCGGTGAGATGAAGTGTTAAGCGACCCCAAATCTAACAGATTGGGGTGGTTTGAAAGCTGGGAGGGGGTGAAGTTAATCAGTGTCATGTTAGAAACCACATCAGGAGGGGCAATGTTTGAAGGGGCACTAGAGGGAGCAAGCTTTTTATTCTTTCGAGTGTGTAGACGAGATATGGGTCTTTTCTTGAGTCCAGAGGATGGAGTGGCTACTGTGGTAGTGAGGTCTGTCCTCTGGTTGGCTTCTGAACCCAAGAGTTGGGGATCTGGAGGAGGCTGAACCCCAATAAGCAGGCCTGAAGGAGGACTGCTGATGTTGGGTGGGAAACTACTCTGAGCAGCCGCAGGGAAGGAATGTAAGTGCTGGTGATGAGGCATGGAGAGCAATCCTTTGCTAGCAGGAGGGAACAGAGACTGAGAAGGTGGCAAGCTTGGATTTAGTCCTGTGGTTAGGGTGAGCCCACTTCCCATGGGCCCCAATACCGAAGTATTTGTCTCCATCACACTGGGCGCAGAACTAACAGGAGAGGTCAATTGGATTTTTTGGGTTACTCCATTTGGAAGAGTTTGGAGAACATATAGTGGCTGCATGTTCTGGTTAACGACAATGAGTTTCTCAGTGGCTGGTTTCAGGTGGGGTGGAGTGGTCTGGACGGCTGCATTAGAGATCTGAGATGGGCCAGGGCTATCAGTAGAATTGGGCACATACTTCTGGTTCTGGATGGGAACAGTAGGGGAAACAGGTACCTGAAGGCCAGGGGTGCTACTGTTTCTAGTTAAATCCTGATTGTTGCCATGACCTTGTTCCACTGAACCACAGGGAGGGCTGGAGATATGATCTGCATCCATGTGTCCTTGGATGAAATGATCAGGAGTCATGTGACCTTCAGGAGCAGGGTCTACTCCCGGACTCAGCAATGCTGGGTCACCCTCGGTAGAGGATACAGACTTTTCTGTCATAGTCACTCGCTTCTCCCCTGAATCTGAGATGACGGCCAATCTACTGGGATTCTGGCTGGGGACGGTGGGACTGCGGGTGGTCAGGACAGAGAGGTCAGATGGCAGCTCAAGAGGCAGCTCAAACTGCTCCTCCGCTGAGATGGAAGAGGAGACACTACTGTCCACAGGCTCTGTCGCCGGCAGCTGCTGAGAAAACACTTCAAAAAGACCCATGTCCTTTTCCCGATTACTGTCAAGACCCAGCCCTTCACCAAGAGTCAAGAGTTCAGAAGACGACGACTCTGGGCTCTCACCCAGAGCCTGCATAGATGGAGTGTTCTTCAGTACAAAGTCCATGATGTCCGAAGGCAGGATGTTCCCACAGTCGTCACTGTTGTTATTGTCAGAGTCAGACTTCAGGAGCTCGGTGTTGTAGGTGTCCAGTAAGTTTTTGTCTGAGGGGGTGCTTGTGTGGACTCTGCGGCTTGATTCCAAGGAGGTGAACTGAGCTTCCAAGGAATCCTGGCCCTGTGCTTTCACTCTGGTTCCAGAGTGGCAGTTATCCAGCTTTGGCTCGTTCTTATGGCCAACAGTACTCTTAATGACATGCTCTTTTTCGCCAGCATCTTCAGGTCGATCAATCTTTAAGTTTTCTGTTCCATTTTCTTTACCGTTTCTTTTTGGAATCTGGCTGCTTTTCCTGGTTGTGGCAGTGACACTAGCATCACTCTCTGTCCCATCATCAACACCATCCAACTGTGAAATTTTTGGCAGGTCACATTGTTCCTCCTCTCGAAATAAATTATGGGATGACAGCCGCTCCTCTCCACCCGAAGAAATCACCGTTCTGGTGAAGTTGTAATAGTATAAGTCGTCTTCATCGGAAGTGCTCAAGTCATCGGCCCCATCCACCTGTCCTTCCGCTGACCGCTTTCCTCGCTTTTTCCCAGTAGAAGTGCTGTAGAATGGAATGTCTTCTTCACCATAAGACCTGACTCCATAGAGTGGGGTGAGCCCAAAGAACATATTAGACCTTGCACGAGCACTGCGACGGGGGTATCGCCTCTTAAAAGAGCCATCCTCCTGAGGTTTGGGGCCATCTGGTATCATCAGGTTTCTGTCCTGTTCTGGAAGATTCTGATAGTTGTTACTTTGAGGGTCTTGGGATGAGGTATTGTTGGAGCTCGGCTGAACACCTGGGCCAGCTCCTGGACTTCTGGAAGCGGAAACTGGCTCTGCTGGACATGCTGGCTCTATTTGTGCAGGGGAGCCAGGGCCACTTTCTTTTGGGGTATTTTTAGATTGATTCTCACTCTCCATTTTCAGAGGTGTCACTTTGACTGAGCACTTCCGGGGTGCCTGTAACTCCTTGGAAGATCCTTCTACTTGTGTGGATTGACCTTTAGGGACTCCTGAAATAGGAAGAACTTTATCCCCAATCTTATCAGATGAAACATTATTACATGGCCGTTGCCCCAGAAACCCAGGAGTCAAGACCTCATCAACAAACCCTGGCTTCAGGTTTCCTTCCTCACTAGTCATAATCTGACCAGGTTCCAAAGATGATTTACTGGAATGCTTTTCTTTGCAAGTCTCTTTAGAAGACTTTTTTCCTTTCTGTCTCCTGTCTCTAGAACTGGACCCTACATGTTCATGAAGAATGGATGGCCTGTGGCCCATACCAGAAAGCTTCAAGGTTTTGATTTCACTGTCTTCATTTGGAGAAGGCTTTGCTGACTGGGTAGAATCTGTGTGCTGGTCTCGATCATTCCTTTGCCCCCTCACGTGGAGTTGTGGATAGGAGAGAGTCTCTTTAGAAGAAAATGACACTGAAGAGGGTTCAGCAAAAGTGCCAATTTTACTAATGCTTAATTCTCCCGCAGTGGTATTATGAACCTGTGGAATCAATTTAGGAATTGCAGAGTAACTTGTGTTATGTGCAGATCCATCTGAGCTCTTGGAACTCAGAGTTCTGTTTTTCTCTCCCTTTAATGAGGTGCCCTTGGGTGTCAAGTCTGAAGCGCTAGAACGCTTTACTTCTGAGGATGAAGCTCCCTCTAAATGACTGTTTTTGGAGCCTCCAGGTAACACTGTCCTTTGTGAACCTGAAGAGGTGGGAGTGCTGTGCCCAAGACTAGAACTTGAATTCAATGGCCCTATGACACGATCAGTTGCTTTGGCACTTGACTCAGGATCTGTAGCAGTACCAAGGGTGGAGACTGAGGAAACACTATTCCTGGAGTACACACTCCCAGTTCTCATTGGAGACATTATCCGGAGCTTGGACCGCAGGGGTGACAAGGAAGAAGTACTATGCCGCCTGGAGCCAATGCTCCGAAGACCAGAGGAGAGTAAAGGATCGCCTACTGTGACAATTTCGTGCGTGGTTGGGGTAGGATTTCCTGAACAAGGGAGAAAAAAGTAAGAAAGAGGATCAAGGACAGAACAAATGCGTCGTCACTAGTTCCAACCGTGTGGACATACCTGTTTATAGGCAACCTTTTGGTTGGTAAAAGTCCCAAAGGTGAATTACCTAGGAGAATGGTCAGTTGGGTCAGGGACATCCTTTACCTGCAGAAGGCAATGGCCGGCAGCCAGGAGACCTCTGTGTAGGGGAGTAGCTGGGCGTTCGAATCCTAGGGACCTTTGAGATGACATGATAATAGCAGGAGCTCGACGTCTGTGAATGAGGTCGGTCTGGCGATGGAGGACTTAGAATTGCAGCTGTACTTTGACTGTCCTTACATGAAGTTTCTGTGACAGGAAATAAAAACTTGCAACTGAAAGAGGGCAGTTCAAGTACCCAACAGGTGAACTAATATCAAGCCACTAGCTATGAGGGCCGGCAAGCTGCAATGGGTTAAGTGCTCAAGCTCGATGATCTGAGTCCAGTCCTTGGAACCCACAGTGGAGGGAGGGAACCAACTCCACAAGCTGTCTTCCAACCCCTCGAACATCCCATGGCACGTCACATACACAGGCACACACATACAGACTTGCACACACACAGTGCTATTACATTAATGCCAAACTAAAAAAAAAAAAAAGGCTGTGTTCTGAATTAAATTTTTCCCCATTTTCCAATCACAATGCATAGTCAAAAAACTTGAATTCAAGTCCCACTTGGATTAAAACCAACCTATAAATGAGGACGGGCTGTGGGCAATGGTCCTATTGTCATCATGCTCCACCGTGCTATTGATGTCTGGCTCTACAACAGGTGGACGGCACTCCACGATCTTGCATGTGTATACACAGCGCTTGCGAGCATCTGTGGTGCTCCAGTACACTCGAGAACACCTGGCAAACATGAGGGAAAAACACAAGTGGAGGACAGATGCACAAACTCTCATTCCCCAATTCCTCCCCACCGATAGCTTTATTTCTTAGGTTCTTTTTTTTTTTTTTTAAAGATTTATTTATTAGTATACAGTATTCTGCTGTCTGCATGTATGCCTGAAGGCCAGAAGAGGGCACCAAATCTCATTGCAGATGGTTGTGAGCCACAACGTGATTACTGGGAATTGAACTCTGAGCCATCTCTCCAGTCCCATTTCTTAGGTTCTTAATAGAGATTATTATCCCAGTATGGTGGTGTTAAAACTTTGAGAAGTCCTTAATGTGTTGTAGGTTCTCAGGAAGTTGTATGACTTTTTTTTTTTAAAGTAGCAGAAATAGCAAAATATTCTCAGGCACTGAAAAAGAAAAACATTAATGCCTTCCATTGCACATAACTTAAGACCCTAAAAAATGTCAAACCTGAGGCACTTCCTTTGTCAGTAAGTTCAACAAAACAAAGGAAATACAACTGTTTTGACTCTGGTGACTGCTAATGGAGTCTTGTCTGTGCAAAGATCTACCAGATAAACACAAGTACAGGCTGTGTTAAGAGAGCTGGAATGCAGAATTAGAAAATGTGTTGTAAAATCAGGTTCTGAAGAGGAAAGAGGAAGTAGAAGAGATTCTTTCTTTCTGCCTTTCTTTCTTTCTTTCTTTCTTTCTTTCTTTCTTTCTTTCTTTCTTTCTTTCTTTCTTTCTTTCTTTCTTTCTTTCGAGATAGGATCTCCCCATGACCCTAATTGGCCTGGAACTCACAGAAATCCAGCTGCCTTGGCTTCTCTTCCAAGTGCCTGTGTTAAAGGTGTACACAACACCGACTGGCTCTAGGAGGGGCATTTTGATCATTTACTGTCGGCTTGTCAAATAATTTAATCAACACAAAAGATTATAAGTTGTTTGCTTTGAGACAGGGCTTCAGTATGCAGCCTAGGCTAAATTTATGATCTTTCAGCTGAGCAGGGTAATGCATGAGGAAAGATCATGAGTTTTAAGACAGCCTGTGAGAACTGGTGGGTGGTGGGTTTAGCGAAAGGCAGCTACCAAGTATACCTCCACATTTAATGGCCCCACGCTTTCCGGGAGCCATGCTACTGGGCTACTGGACTTACTGGTATCCAATAGGAAAGAGCTTATCTTCACAGTCAGAGAGGTCATTCAAAATCCCCAAACAGTCGATCGTCATCGAGCCTAACCAAGGAAAAAAGAAACCATGAAGAGAATTATTTTGTAACCAAGGACCAGAAAACGCACAAATGATAATCCAGTCTTCCCCATTAACGAAGGCCTGGGTCATACCAATCATCATGTGGATGTTTTCTGGTTCCAAGCCATTGAGGAACTTCCTCCGCAAGCTGATTCCTTCAAAGTCCACAAACACTCTTCTAAAAACTTCAAATCCATTCTCAGGAACCACCTTAAATGAAACCCAATGCTGCTGTAATGGACTGCCCCCTTTTGTGTTACATTCAGAGCTCCAACTCCTGGAGGCTGGAGGCAAAGCAGAGAACCTATCTCCAAATCACCCTTCTCTTTACTACCGCCCTCTTTATTTCTCAGAAGAGATGATTTCCTTGGGATATCCAAGAAAGGCAAAACTGAGTTGATCACCTTGTTGTTTTTTAGTATTTCCCTCTTAAATTTACAGAGAATTCAGAAGGTGAGGAGGAATCTTCAACACTTATTGTTAAGCAAAAGTCAGAGCAGAAATGCTACAAACTACACAGTACCAACCATAAGGAACTCTTGTAAGTGGAAACTGCTGTGGATGCTAAGTTAAAATAATTTGTCAGCAAATTGGATATTAGTAAAAAGATCAGTGGTTTTTAGGGGGAAAAGTCAGAAAAACAGGCAGAACACTGGATTTGTAGGAAA
Source organism: Ondatra zibethicus (assembly GCA_004026605.1). Classification (NCBI taxonomy): domain Eukaryota; kingdom Metazoa; phylum Chordata; class Mammalia; order Rodentia; family Cricetidae; genus Ondatra; species Ondatra zibethicus. Next base: position 38,158 of record PVIU01001836.1, read on the forward strand.
ATGAAAATCTACAACTACAATGGTGAATACACATTATAAGATATTTGTACAAACCCATATGGTGTACAACATCAAGAATGAGCCCTAACATAACTGATAACTGTGTGAAATGTGTACCGATATAGACCCATCCAACTTTAACAAATACACCACTCTGATGGGAGAGGCTATGGAAGTATGAGGCAGGGCCAGGAAATCTCTACCCTTTGCTAATTTTACTGCAAATGTGTAATTCTGCTCTGAGATAAGAAAGCCTGTTATTAACAGCTACAACAGAAGCAACAAAACAGCTAAGCTTCTCACCTCGCCTTTGATCAAATCTCGATGCCGCTGACAATACACTTTTTTATCATCCAGAAAGACACAGTTCTTGGCTCGGGAACACATGAAATGGTAGTTGCTGGTGCAGGATGTGAGACAGCAACCCACGGTGGCTCCTGGCTTTTGGCAGAATTCACATCTCTACAAATCCAGAAAGAACAGTCCTATTTAGACAGGCAGGCATTTTAAGACGTTTGCTATCTCTTCTATGACTTGCCCCTTCTGAGCATCCCACGTTCACTTTCTTGTTAGTCTGCTGAGCTACAGGGGAACAATATGAACCACAACGTAGTAATGAGGAGATTTAAACACTTAAATTGGATTTACACTTTGAACTGAAATAAGTTATTCCAAGAATGCATAGTGGGTTTATTAGACTTGAAACTACAAAGATCAATGTCAAAAAACATGCACTTGCAAGCTGCTTCATCTCAAAGCAACTCAGTGTTTATTAAAATTTTACTAGTAAGAAACTAGTTGCCTTAGGGTTACTATCGCTATGATGAAACCTTATGACCAAAAACAACTTGGGGAAGAAAGGGTTTATTTCAGTCACAGTGCCATGTAACAGTTCATCATCAAAAGCAGTTAGGGCAGGAACTCAAACAGGGCAGGAACTGATACCGAGGCAATGGAGGGGTGCTGCTTACTAGCTTACTCATCCTGCTCTTTCTTTCTCTCTTTTTTTCTTTCCTTCCTTCCTTGTTGTTGCTATTATTATTATTTTTCAGACAGGCTTTCTCTGTGTAGCCATTGCTGTCTTGGGACTTCTCTATAAACCAGACTGGCCTCAAACTTAAGATATTTATCTGCCTCTACCTCCCAAGTGCTGGGATTAAAGGTGTGTGCCACCACTGCCAAGCCCTCAGCTCAGCTTTCTTATAAAACCCTGGATCACCAGCCCAGGGATGGTACCACCCACAATGGGCTGGGCCCTCCTCATCAATCACTAATTAAGAAAACTGCCTTATGGAGGCATTTTCCCTCAATAGATTCCCCCCTTTCAGATAACTCTAGCTGTGTCAAACTGACATAAAGCTAGCTAGCACAATAGTTCTGCAGTATTAGATTTCACTGCTAAACTACCTTATTCCATGATTCAAAGACTCCATTCTCTAAGCCCTCTTACTAAGTCACTCTTATTCTATTAGACAGTCTGTGTCCTCTTGTCTGTTCTTCTCACAACCCACACATTCTCCTTTCATGTGTTATTTGTCTACTGGCTACGATCCTTCTGGTAACCTTTCATGATCAAACTCTAGCTTCTAACCGTGACTGTTCTCAGCTGCTTTGACAACTTCCCATCTTCCTTTGTCCTCACGCACATACATGGGTTTACTTATCCTGTGGAACTTCAGAACACTGATTTAACTGGGCCTCTGAGCTTATTCTGTCTACATCTTAAATTGATGTTCCTCGTATATTTGGATGATGCTCAAGTTAGATGATGCTTTGTTTTTCTATTTCTTTTAAAAAGCTTTTGTTTTTGATGACTTATTTATTTTATTTCATGTGCATTGGTGTTCTGCCTGCATATATGTCTGTGCGAGGGTGTCCGATGCCCTGGAACTGAAGCCACAGACAGTTGTGAGCTGCCATGTGGGTGCTGGGAATTGAACCCGGATCCCCTGGAAGAGCAGCCAGTGCTCTTAACTGCTCAGCCATATCTCTGGGCCCTGTTTTTGTGTTTCTTTTGTTTCCTTTTTCAAAGGATCAGACCTACAACACACACCAGCACTTACTGGCAAGCTACTGACAACACTGTCAAGAATGAGGGAGGGTGTATTCGTGCCCAGAACACTGAGTCCACTTCATAAACGTACATACTAAGTTCTTACCAGCTGCTTGCCCCTGATCACAGCCATATGCACATTCTTTAGTGATCCATCATCATCTTCAAACACTTCTGCTGACCACAAAGCACAATTCACATGTGTCCACTCATTTTGGCCGATATAGAGCAAGCGGCCAGCATCCTAAAGAACATAATACCAAAGAAGATCATATTAACTTTATCACAGACAAGACACCTCAAGAAAGCAACTATAATTCTTTAGAGCTTGAATCATAATCCAGTTTTCAATGTTTCTTCTATATTCTAATTATTTTTTCATAAAATGAAAATATTTTGTAATTCCATTGAAAGCAAAAGATCAATATAGGAAAGCTTTATATAAGTGTGCAAACTACTTAAAAATCATATTTTAAATTCAATTCTCAGCTGGGTAGTGGTAGCGCATGCCTTTAATCCCAGCACTCAGGAGTCAGAGACAAGTGGATCTCTGTGACTTTGAGGCCAGCCTAATCTACAGAGTGAGTTCTAGGACAGGCTCCAAAGCTACAGATTAGAAAAAAAAAATCCAATTCTCTCAGACTGCACTAAAAACTTTTCTCCCAAAGTGCTTGTGGACTGAAGATTGAAGTAGTGCTTCACGCATGCAGATATTCTACTACTGGCCCACATTCCCCCAAATGATGCACTTTAAATTCTCAATGTAAAGCCATTAAATAAAGATTTTACATGTATTATTTCATTTACTCCTTACAATCATGCTAGGTTAAGAATTATTTTCTTGTGGGACTAGAGAGATGGCCCAACAGTTAAGAGCATTTTCTATTCTTACAGAGAATGCAGGTTTGACTCTAGTACCCACATGGCAGCTCATACACATCTGTAACTCTAGTTCCAGAGGATCTGATGCCCTCTCTCAGACATGCATGAAGAAAAGACATACATCTGTGTCTGTATACATAAAATAAAAGTAAGAATTAAAAAAGACATGTTCGTCTTTTTATGTATGTAGGATGTAACTGAGGATTATTGAGGTTGAGCTCTTGCTAAAGTTAGTAGTCAGGAAGGCACAGAACGAATTCAGGCAGTCTGTCAGAACTGGGGCTCTTGACCATTCAGCTACATTACATTAACCCAGGCTATATAATGTACAACTTCAGTTTGATTAAGACTTCATGAAATATTTTGAAGATTAGTTATCAGTAAGTTCATTTAGGGTAAATCACCTTTTGAAGAAACTCAGCAGTTATTTAAAACTCTCTATGGCCAGGACTGAAGTTGGCTGAGTAGTTAAGAGCAGTTGTTGCGTTGCAAAGAACCTGGGTTCAGTTCCCAGCAGCCACACAATGACTCTCAAGCATCTATAACTCTAGTTCCAAAGGATCCAACACCCTCTTCTAAACTCCACATGTGGTGTGTATACATACATGCAGGTAAGACTTTCATACACATCTAAAAACTATCTAAAATTTAAAGACAAGTTATCTATCTCTGAAGTTAAGCACAGTATTACTTGTCTATAATCCTAGCTACTAAGGAGGCTGAGGCAAGAGGATCAGAAATTCTTAGCCAGCCTGGATAACATGGTAAGACCCTGTCTCAAAATGGAAACAGAAACAAAAACAACTCTAGTTGCCACAAACTCACAAGTAAATACAGTTATCGAGTACTGACAAAGGACAAAAGGTTTAGTGAGGAGTAGTGGTGCATACCTTTAACCCTAGCACTCGTGAGGCAGAGGCAGGTGGATCTCTGTGAGCTTGAGGCCAGCCTGGTCTACAAAGCAGATGCCAGGATTGTTACACAGAGGAAGCCTGTCTCGAAACACACACACACACACACACACACACACACACACACACACACACACACACACACACACACACACACACTTCATGCTAGGGTCCCATGTACTTACATTAGCGCTGTCATCACCATACATCAGACACAGTGCACACTGCCTGTTGTCATCTATGCCCGGGGGTGGATTCAGCTCTGGACTGTCTTCTCGACTTCTATCAGTACCTTAGAACCCCAAAGATATGATGTTAAAATTGGTAATACTATGGTTTTTTACAGGAGACTTCAGCTTAAGTAGTCTATAAAAATAAATGTTTTTATAAGTGTTTATAGTTGTGTTATCTGAAATTCCTTTCTGATATCCAGTACATTAAATTTAGATTCACGAAGCCAATCACTTGCATCTAGAAAGAGACAGGTAATGTCTACTCATTTTGATGACTTACTCAAGATCGGTGGTGTAGGAGGATGCAGAGGCGTGGGTGAGTCTGGTTCTCCAGGGCCTTTGGGTTTGGGAGCTGGAATGATTTTCTTCATTAGAGGAGGCTGCTCAGTGTGGCTGTTCTCCTCTCGCTCCTGCCACTGAGCATAATTATGGTCAAGTGAAGGTGGAAGCACTGCGTTGGGTAACATCCCACTGCTGGAAACAATCGATCGACAAGTATTTACTAAGGGCCTACCGCACGCCCAGCGCCATACAAAACAATCAACTCTTGGTATCAGCAGGTCTTGGACCCATGTATAAGCTCTGCACAGAATTTAAGAACAAGTCACAGAGTTTGAAAACCATGTAACTATACTCAACAGTTTAAAAATTTAATTTTGTTTGGAACAGGATCTCACAATCTAGTCCAGGCTGGCCTTGAATTCCTGATCCTCCTGCTTTAGTCTTCCAACTGCAGGGATTGTGGGTGAATACTACCACACCTGGCTTAAATAACTATCTTAACATGTGACTTGTATGGCTGGGAATGGACCTCAGTGGTAGAATATTTGACTAGTATATATGAGGTTCACTACCTAGTACTGCAGTAGGGGAAAGACTGCATGCATAACTTTTGGTTAAATATCCGGAAACAATGATAATGCTACCCAAAATAAACAAATAAATACATAGGTTGTTGGAATAAAAATTAAAGGTTACATATTAAGAATCAAAAGCAAGGAAAGGCAGTTTGAACTAAGTAAACAGATTTTACACTAAGATCAATGACATGGTTCCAGCACATACTGTCGACATGCAATGTCACACTATGTCTTCTATAAGATAAATGCAAATGTGAGGGAAAAAGCACCAGCCCACAACCAACACAAACGTTACTTGTCATTTCCAAACTAGCACAGAAGACATCTCAGCTGCCTGATTTCTAGTATTAAAATAACCCAGAAACCACCAGGCTGCAAACACGAGACACCTGGTTCTTGTCAGCCTCAGTCTACACACGAGACGTCTGATCTGTCGTCAGCCTCAGTCTATGAGAAGTCTAATCTGTCGTCAGTCTGTCTACACACGAGATGTCTGATCTGTTGTTACTCACTTGTTTGATACTTTATTTGGCTCCCAAAATCTCGACTTTTTGACACTGAACCATGGAAAAACCCGCTCCATTTGCTAAAAGAAAACAAACAAACAGAATTCAAATGAGAAGATCCATGTAGAAACCAAATAAAACCAACCCCAGACCAGTGTCTCAGTCTAACTGAGGATAATTTCAGGCCAAGGCAAAGATTATCCATGTTAGTAACCTTATGAGCTTCCCAATCTCCTCCCAAAGAATTAGAGAAAAAGTTAAACCCACCACATCATAAAACAAGTAACAGAAGAGAAGGAAGTATTCATAGGGCCATTACAGATAGTGAACATTAAAAATATCAACTAATGGTCAGGCAGTGGTGACACATGCCTTTAATATCAGTTATCAGGAGGCAGAGGCAGACAGATCTCTGTGAGTTTGAGGCCAGCCTGGTCTATAGAGTGAGTTCTAGGATAGCCAGGGCTACACAGAGAAATCCTGCCAAAACCAAACCAAACCAAACCAAACCAAACCAAAAACAACCCCCCATGAACTATTAATCTCATTCACCCGGATAAAGAAAGACTTGACCATGCTGTTGGCTTTTTTAATTTCTGGCTGCCCTCCATCTGAATTAATGGCTGCTTGAATGATCTTCACAATATCATCACTGAACTCCAACTGTATACAAAAATAAAACATTAATTATTCATGAAACAGTACTGTGCTCTCAAAACCACTTCCTCCTTCCTCCATCATCACCAGCTCAGGAGCTCAACAGAAAACCCACAACCCATTTTACTACAGTGTAATTACTTTCTGAGGCCTTTAGGATTCAGTTCACAATGAACATGAGACAATCAAGAGATGCCAGGCTAATAAGGCACGAATGCAAACAAATTGGCTCTGTCATGTAAGTGACCAAAACAGGCTCCTGGTTTTCTATATTTGTACTCAAATGAATAAGCAACTCAATAGCAAGTAAGAATGACACAGTGAATGAGTTCACTCCATAAATTCTTAAAACATTAAGTTTATGGTACTGCTCTACAAATGAATAAAGAAGGCCCAACATTCAGATCTAAGCTTACAAAGGGAGACACATTAACTTTACATTAGCATTTTCCTTAAGCAGTTTGGTGCTTCCTTGTAACATAAAAATAATTTAAATAACTCAGAGGAGAGTCAACTCAAATAATGATTTTAGGTACTACCACATCATCACCCATCTGAACACAGTTGAAATAACTCATATTCTAGGAACCTGAAACTACATAACACCTATATAACAACACAAATTATTCTGAAATTTACTTATACCCAGCTGTACTCCCAAAGAGTCAAGGAGACTGAAAGAAACACTTGAAACTTGGTCACATGCTTGAGACATACCACAGACACATAGTTGCCCTGGTCCATTTTCCTCTTGACTCCTTCCAGGTCTAGGGGCTGCTGCTCATCCTGTTTGCTGACCTCAGTGAGAACCGGAGGATCCGGCCCTTCTGGGGAGCTTCGGGAAGGTATACTCTCCTCTGTTTCAGGGTTTAAGTCTGGAGGCTTGGCAGCCTGTGAAAGTAAAGAGGTTTGTGTTATCATCTGTTATCAAACATCAAGAACGAGGCATCTGTGCACATTCTATTAAAGTTAGTAAGATGGCACTAGAAATACAGAACATGAAAATAACCAGAGATTTCTTAACTAGAGAAATTAAAAATGGTCCTATTTTCTAATGGCTTTTCTAGGAAAACAGTAAGCACTGTGCTCAATAATCTATAAAAAGGCCAAAACTGTGCAGTCCTTTGAGTACACCAGATAAACATTAATTTTCCTTCTCCAAAAATGGGACTTTAGGGGCTGGAGATGGCTCAGTGGGTGACAGTGTGCCACTGGCCTGACAGCATGAGTTTAATCTCCAAGACCCAAAAGGTGGAAAGAGAATTGAATTCTGCATACCACAGCATATGCACACGCACACACACACAAAATAAAACATGATAAAACCACTTAAAAGCTGGAACTGTATACTGAAAGAAGAAGCAGCACCCAGCTCCGCGCTCGGGTGATACACTGGCTCTCCCAGGGGGACTGCTTATGTTCTCAATGACCACTTTGTAAATGAGAAATCCACAATGGGTTCTTACGCTGCTTGCCAAAACTGCCTTCAGACTCAGGTCTCCTCAGCCCTGACTCTTCAGTCAGAATTAGCTTTTTCCAAGAAGCAGCTCAGATCAGGTTGCTCTCTTGTAGTCCTTTACTGAATCTCCATCAATAATAGCAGATGAAGCCCAAAGTTCCTTTGTTTTTGTCTTTTGAGATGAGGAATTACTTATTCTGTAAAGCTTAAATTCACAGCAACTGTCCTGCCTCTGTCTCCTAAGTGCTGGAGTTACAAGCATAACCTACCACACAGGACCAGACAGCTTAGAAGCGAGGCCTCTGAAGATGCACCCACTTCCTATTTCCTCTCCACCAAATGTCCTACTGTTTTTTTTTTGTTTTTAGATTTATTCATTTTATTTTATGAGTGCTTTGCCTACATGTTTTATGTGCACTACATATGTGCTTGGTGCCCAGGAAGGTTGGAAGAAGACAGTAGATTCCCTGGAACTGTTGTGAGCCACAGTGTGAGCACTGGGAATCAAACCTGGGTCCCCTGCAAGAGCAGGATGCATTCTTAACTGCTGAGCCGTCCTTCCAACCACAAGGTCCTATTCTTAGCTCTAAAATCCCTAATGTTATGACCAAGAAGAAACTCTGTAAAAAGTAAACGAAGAATGAAGCAAAGCTAAGCAGAAAACAGAAATGGCCTTACTTCATTACTAGTTAAACCACCCAAGATCAAGTCCTCAGAACAGAAAGGCTCTCTGGCCCACCTGGCGGTAGCGAAGCAAGTGACTGGTAGTCCGAGAATTCAACAAGGCCGTGAGAACCTGCTTCAAGGACGCCTGCAGCTCCTTCTCCAGCGCCAGTCGCCACTCTGCAGGGTGCCGCTCAGTGCAGTTCACACAAGTGTAGGCCACACTTTCTGGCAGATTAGATAGAATCTCATACATCTCATCTAGGAAAACAAAACCAAACAATGAGGGGTCTCGAAGGGCAGGAGAGGGAGAAAAGCTAACTATCCCACTGACCCACAAAGCAGCCTGTTAGGATCTGAGCTAGGCTGTTCATCTCTTAGAGAAGTGGTTCTCAACCTTCCTAATGCTGTGACCCTTAGGGACCCCCAATCATATGGTGTGGTGACCCCCAATCATAAAGTTGTTTTGCTGCTACTTCACAACTGTAGCTTTGCTACTGTCATAACAGTAATCGTAATATAAATATCTGTGGTTTCTAATGGCCTTACGTGACCCCTGTGAAAGGGTTGTTTGACTCCCCCAAAGGGGTTGAGATCCACAGGTTGAAAACCATTATCTAATAGTATATCCACATTCTGACCCCAAAAAAGCATATTATTAATTAACACGAATCAAACCAACAGGTTTGGGGAACCAATAGGGTTTGGTGCTCAGAAATGTAGTGCTTAAGAGAAATGAGCACAAATGAAACAACACCGCTGTGACAGTTCATCTTCATGACCAATCTGATAGGATTCTGGCTCACCTAAATATACCTACGTGTGTCTGGGAGAGGGTTTCTAGAGAAGTTTAACTAAGGGGGATCCACCCTCAATGTAGGTGGCATGTAATCCTAAGGGCTAGAGTTTCTAAACTGAATTTAAGAGGAAAAGGCGAAAGCCAGCTGAGCACTGGCATTGCCCTTTCTCCGCTTTCTGGTTGGTGTCACAGTGCCTTCCCACCATGATGGACTGCAGCCATCTACACCATGAGCCAGAACGAAGCCTGCCTCCCAGTTACTAGTTACAGCATTAAGAAGCCAGTATACCTGCTTATTCTGAAGACTAAACACTAAACTACAAAGAACCCAAATGACACCCCACAGTCTTAGTACTGTACATGCAGCACTAGAGAGAAACTGAAAACAACAACAAAAGACTCCAACCTGCTGTACCTGAGAGATTCTCACACTTGGAGTGGACCCAGCGGTCGCACTTCCCACACTGCATCATCTTGCTCTCGTAGTCGTCGTCATCGTAGCACTTGTCACAGAGAGGGCAGAAGTTTCCTGAAAGCCAAGGTTACGCAATGCTTTGGCCCACACCAACGTTCTCAAAGCCTTTGGATTACACGTGTTAACCTACTCTAAAACCCACAGTCCTCTAGAGTCACTAATGAATACCAGCAGAGTGCTTACACTGGACGGTCACACATCTGCAGTATCAAGACAGTCTGAGCTCCTAGAACATTCACGGAAAGCTGCGAACACACCACTAAGTTTCTAGAGACATTTCTAAGTGCCATGAGGTAGACTGTAATGAGAATATAACAAAAAGACTGGAGGCTGGGTGTGGTGGTGTACAACTGTAACTCGAAGGCAGAGGCAGGAGGATTAAGGTTTAGCACTAAAGGTGTGTGTGTGGAGGGGGGAATCAGAAAAGACACCATCTCTTTTAAACATAATGTTTGGGTTTTTAAAGAGGTAGTAACATAGGAGTAAGAAATAGTTTATTTAATTTTTTTCCTTGTCAGGTCTCAAAAAAAGCCAGAACAAGGCTCACTCACTACCTATGCCTCCTCCCAACCTTCTACTAAAACCTCTCTAGCACAGGGGCTGGGTTTCACTTCTCTTACCCCAACTTCTTATTTCCATATAAACCTGCCAATTCAGCCATGAGCTCTCTTGGTCCTCAACTCTTGGCCTCTTTGCCCTCTCTCTTCTCTCGCCCCACCCCCAGTTCAGTCTGGACTCTTCCAGATGCCTCTGGCTGTACTCTCTCCCTCACATCTACAATATAATGCTCCTTGGCATGGTCAGGTCCTCATTTTCACTCACTCCTTATTCTTACTGCAGCTTTTTTATATTTAGAGTTCAGACCAGCACTTTTTAAGATTCATTTCTAAGTATAACCTTTATAAATCTGACTGACCCATGTATCCCTTGGGGTTTTTTTTTTTACTATTTAATAAATATTTTTAAGTATGTCTGTTTACTTTATCTATGCAGTATCCTATGCTGGCTGTGGAGGCAACATGCAATCCCAACACTGAGAAGGGAACAGTGAGACAGTGACTCAGGACAAAGACAAAGAGAAAAGAAATGACAGTCACTTCTTATCACCTTTATTGCAAGTCATTAAGACTGTGGGTTGAATGTATTAGCTGGAGTCTTAGTAGTTATTTTCTGCCAAGCTAAGGACTATACCCAAGGCCTTGCAAACTCTAGGCAAAAACTCTACTGGCAACACCCCAGCTCTCCCCTGCCCCTTTACTTTTTATTTCAAGATAGGTTCTTGCTGAGTTCCCAGGGCTGGCCTGGAACTCCTTTGTCATCAGGTCTGACTTCCAGGGTAATTACTGAAATGAAAAGCTGAGACACCACCTGAACGCCTTTCTGAAGTCAATGTATGTTTACCACAATTTGGCAACACTGTTTTGGAGCAGTTGTTTCTAGTGAGCATAATAGAACTCCCCCACAGCTCTTCCTATAGACGATAGAAAGATGCTCCAAGCTGGCTGTCTATGCAAATAAAGAAGCAAGAAGCAGGGGATGGTAGCCACATCCTTAATCCCTGTAGTTGGGGAGCTGAGGTACGTGGATCTCTCTGAATTAAAGGTGACTCTGGTCTACACAGAGAATTCCAGGACAGGCAAAGCTACATAGAGACCCTGTCTCAAGACAAAACAACAAAACAAACTAGAAATAAAAAGAGCAAGAGCAGAACACTTGTCTAAATCACATCTGTGACACAGTGAGCAGGGCTTTCCACTTCCTTCCACTTAGTCCCCCACAAACATCATCACTAGGTACCTTTAGCAAAGAGTTTGGCACAATCATGGCACAGTGAAAAATCATGAGACCACTGTGCATCCCACCCTTTGCCTGGAGTCGTGGATCCACAGCTCTTGCAGCGAACACACTTGGTGCAGATCTGGAAAAGAGAAGACATTCACTCAGTGGGACTTTCTTAGGCTAGTATTGTTTGTTATTTAAAAAGACTCATGCAGCTATTCCTAGATTAGACTTCTTTGCTGAGATTACTGTTAAACAATCGCTCCACTAAAGCACTAAAGCAGGGGATACTGTTTTGAGCTACCCGCCTCATCTGGCCACCACAATACTTGTGGAGTTAGCACAGTGTGTTGTACCCACCCACACTTTCTTTTTCTTCGTGGGTTTGGTGGGGTAGTTTGGTCCCAGGCACTCAGGGTGATAGCTGTTTCGGCACTTGTTACACTCCAGGAGCTGCTGTGGGGAAAGACAACAGCAAGAGAACACAAATCACACTACCTTTATTAGATCCTGTTCCCAGCCTCTGACTAAGACACTTTAGATTTTGTCACGCATCGCTTACTCCCCAAGAAACATAGAGGCTTATCCTCTCAAAGCCACTCAGTAATAAGTAAGTTTATCAGATAGGTTTTACTTATTTTTGGATTTTATTTCCTAAAGTCATTTTTTGCTATTTCCCAGAAATTAAAAGAAAAATCAAGAAGTTATCTTCAGACAGACAGAGAAACTGTCAGCGGAGACAGTGATAACAACACGGAAATCCTGGTGCAGAAGGTGGGGGTGGGGCTCCACTACTGCCATTACTAGGTCCTCTACCTTTGTAGCCTGATGCTGCCTTCCACAAACATGGCAGAATTTGCAGCGGCGACAACACCAATTTTCCAGCTGGTCCTCCAGAGGGCGCTCATTTTCCTCTAAGCAAAACTTGTGGAAGGGTTCACAACACACTTGGCAATACACAAACTGCAGCAAGATCAGAAAAAGGGTGTAACCAAGGTACAGAAAGAAATAACAGCTACATACTGTAGGTCCTAGGCACCCACAGGTGATAATACCATTTCCCAATGCACCAAAATGTGAATCCTGCAGTCTAACAGGATGTACATAAAGAAAACTGCACATCCAACCTCCCTTGTGCGATGTACACAAATTTTGTCTCATAGCCAAAACTATTAAAAATAAGCTTAAGCTGAGTGTGGTGGCGCATTTCTTTAATACCAGTACTCAAGTGTACATACCTCAACACAGACACACATACACATTCTTATTAAAAATAATGAAAGTTGCCAAACAGTGGTGGCACACGCCTTTAATCCCAGCACTCGGGAGGCAGAGGCAGGTGGATCTCTGTGAGTTCAAGGATAACCTGGTCTACAACAGCTAGTTCCAGGGCAGGCTACAAAGCTATACAGAGAAACCCTGTCTTGAAGAAAAAAAAGAAAGAAAACTAATGAAAATAATATTTAAAAAAATACAACCCCCAAAATAAAAACAAAATACAAAGTACAACCCAAAACCTAAAAACAAAACTGTTTTATTACAGGGACAAGTGGTCAAGCCTGCAATTAGGTGTCAGTGATGCACCAGGAAATACAGTCATAGAGGCACAATGACTTTTGTTTACAACTTGCTCACAACTTTTAGGAAATGGAATATATATAATATATATATATATATATATATTATATATATATACACATATATATGTAGTGAACATACATTTCACTCTTTATTTTACACTTGATCTGAGCTGAAAGACTAGGAATCATTTTGTATTTTGGAAAAATACATACAAATAAGCAAAAGCAGAAAAAGGAACTCTATTCACATTTGGAGAATCTAGGCGGAAGGTGTTGCCCCCTCCCCCCAATTTCAGCAGTTTTCCTATAAGCGTGGCCCGAAATGTGTTACCATAAAAAAATTTAAGTGGAAAAAAATTCCTCAAGCAATGATCATAGTTTGCGACAGTGCAGGTCACTCTAATTATTTTTTAAAAGACTTATTTCTACTTTTGAGTATGTGTATTGTGTTGGTATGAGTGGATGCCAGCTGTGTGTGGGAAGCCAGCAGAGGCCAGAATTAGACACTGGATCCCTTGAAGCTGGAGTTGTAATGAGCCACCCGATGTGGGGGCTGGAACTGAACCCTGTTGTCCTCTGAAGAGCAGTAAGCCTCTTAACCACTGAGCCATCTTTCCAGCCTCTAACTCTTTTCTATTCGTCAGGATTTTACACCGTGGCTCTGGCTAGCCTGAAATTCACAGGGATCCATCTGCCCCTCTGCCTCCTAAATGTGGAGATAAAGCTTATGTGCTACGTGCTGGCTCCCCAATTCTTCTTTATTTCATTTCATTTTATCTTATTTTTTGGTTTTTCAAGACAGGGTTTCTTTGTGTAACAGCTCTGGCTGTTCTGGAAGTTGCTCTGTAGAGTGGCTTTGTAGGGTGGCTTCAAACTCAGAGATCCACCTACCTCTGCCTCCTGAGTGCTGGGATTAAAAAGTGTCCGCTACCTCCCAATTCTTTTTACAATAAGGAATTCTAAGATTACTATGCAAAGGTAAACACAATTTAAGTTGAACAGTTATGGCCTGCAAAAGAAAATCTGCTTCATCACAGAAGTCGATGACTGATGTACAAAAGGAAGCATTTCCTGTGGGTGGGGCGGGCTTGGACGCAAAGCACTTGGTAATGAAGAAAGAGGCATGGAGTAGCACCAGCACCTGCAGACTGAACAGTCTCCATCTCTGCTTATGTCCGAAGCAACCCCAGCACTTAAAACAACTATATGAACAATGTTTTTGTCATTTTATGAATTCTCTTTATCTTTTGTCCATTTTCTGCAGTGTATTTTTCCATGCTAAGAGATTTTATATTCACAGATATTCAATATAAAAACTAATAGCAACCTTTTTATTCTAAGAGAAAAGTAATAACTAATAAATACTATATTAAAGAGATGAAAATATTTACCATTAGATTCTTTCTTAAAATTTCTAAAAATTAAAAAAAAATTCAGTAGCTGGTTTAAGCAAGGAGACAGTACCTGCTAACTACTAACAAAATGAACAGCCATTTCTCTCTGACAGCACAGTGACCCACCATCACACAGGAGACAAATAAGTAGGACGCCTTACCTCTACGTGCCCACTACTAGCACAGAGAAAGCAAACTACTCTCGGTGTTATGGGGACAGAAGTCAAGATCCCTAAGCCTCCCATATCCCACACATTTTCTGCTTCACAATCTTCCTGTGGAAAAAGAGAGAAAGATCACTTAGGAAAGCTTTACAATGGCAAAACAAGGACAAAAAGCATAAAAACAGAATGACACCAGAACGCCAAGAGTATTTATTTCACTTCTGTTAGTCTGAAAAGAATGGCTACTTTAAAAACTATTAACTTGGCCAGACAGTGGTGGCATACATCTTTAATCCCAGAGCTTGAGAGGCAGAGACAGGTGGGTCTCTGTGAGTCTGAGGCCAGCCTGGTCTACAGGAGCGAGTTCCAGGACAGCCAGGGCTACACAGAGAAACTCTTGTCTCGGAAAACCAACGAGGCTCTCGTACTTGAACCCTTCTGTTAACTATAGTTCTTATTCATACCTCTAGTGGGTGCTGTTTCTCTTTCAACACACACCCTTTAGGTCATACTGATGAAAAGGCATGATCACTAAACACTTTTACCTTAAAGTCCACTCTAATCCTGTGAACTCCATCTGCTGGGATTTTCTGCTTAGAACTGATGCCATTTGCAAGAGGGCTGAGGATGTTCAAAGTGCCTGCATTCTCTTGCTTATTTACTGGAGGTGGCTTCTCCTAAGACATAAAATAGATGTAGAAAAAAAGTCACTATCCTCACATTTCCAACAGATGAGAATACAAACGCCAATTCTTAGCTATGGAAAACATGTCTCAGAATAAGCATTCTATAGAAGAAGAGAGGAAGCTAGGTTTGGTGGCTCACTTTGGATGCTGAAACAGGATTGCTGAGAGTTCAAGGCCAGTTTAAGAGTGACAGAGTGAGTCCCTATCTCAAGAGAAGGAAAGGATAATCTTCAGAAAATTCTGAAATTCTCTCCATCCATAATAAAAGAAACAGTGGGCACAGACAAATGCTTTTATAGACAAATGTTCTTTAAGTACTCAGAGGGCAAAACTCAAGGCAAATGGCTGTTAGAATAAACTGCTGCCCAGACTACAACATGCAAAGCCACCAAGAGGAAGGCAAAAGAGACCAGAGAAACAAAACACCGACCAAACAAAAAGGGCTAAAGCCTACACCTTAATTCTGTGAGATCCCAGAGCCATCTACAAAGAAGCAGAAGACCACTTCATTCAGTGCAGAGAATGTCATGGTCAAATACATCCGTGAATGAACGGAACAAATACATCCCAAGGAATCACAGAGTCAGCTCTCCTCTTACCTTGTCTTTTGGTTTTTGTTTTACAGGGATACTTGGGCGAGGGGCCACTTTTTTCTGCTTGCTTTGCTCTGGACCTAAAGGATTCAAAAGAGATTCTGGTCTGATGCCAGCAATGACTGCTTTCAGACCAAATGGCCTGTGGAGAGAGGGGCAGGCGAATAATCTCTAGACCTCAAAGAGGAAAACATGGCAACATAACTTTCCGCTTTGCATAGGGTTTTACTGTAACATAACAGTAAAGAATCCATTTCCTTTAACAAAGGTTCAAACAACGACAAGAAGGATGCAAGCATTCAGGCCCCAACAGCCTGTTTGAGACACTGGGCTTCTTGGCTGGCCTGCTACTCCACCATTCTTCCTGCCTTCAGCACTCACCTGGCTCTGGCGGTGGAGGCTGCTTTTTCTTAGGGTCACTTGGAGTGGTCTTGGGAACTTCTTTTCTCTGCGGTGCTGATGTGCTGGGAGGCTGAGGGGGGATGACTGGCGCTGGCTGGGAGACCTGCTTGCTGGACTTCCGGGAAGCTGGAGTAGTGACCTGTTTGGGTTCAGGTGCGGGTGTAGGGGCATTCCCTTCCTCACTCTTTTCTTCCACGGGCTTGCGGGGCGGAGGCTCGCTGCTGCTCTTCTTTGGGGCAGGCTCCTCCCGTGCTGGTAGGGTAGACTTCTGACCAGAGTCCATGGAGCTCTTCACAACAGTGCTTTCTTTGTTTTCTTTCTTTTCAGTGGTCTTAGACTTCTTCTCTTTCTTCTTCACAGCTAGGAGAACAAACAAGATCATCTATCCATAAGTGAGAAAAGTTTCAGAGTAAAGAGAAACACAGAGAGAGCTCTAACAGTCTCGTTCTCAGTTTCCTGAGGCCGAAGCTGGCACTCAAAGTCTCCACAAAGTTGAGGCCATGATGAGCAGGTGATGCAGAGATTTTATTGCTCTAGGAAATGAGCAGAGGTATATTTTTTACATGAATTTTAAACAAGTTTCTTAATTATGGAAAATTTTAAGTATACCCCCATATAAAAAGAAGAGTCAAATGAACCCCCATGTACCTATCATCCAGCTTCAACAACCACCAACTCCCCGGGAGAGAGCAGTACTTTAAAAGAAAAACAAAAACAAACACCTAGTATTCTCTTTACACTGAATGTGTACAGCTGTTTGACATTAAACTACAGACGTGAGAGGCCTTTCTCACCACTACCTTTAGCTTGCTTCTGTAGGTAGGCTTTGGAAGGCATCCACTGGAGGTTCTGACATTTTCTCATCCTAGGAAAACAAAGGATAGCGTATAAAACACATTGCATTTAAAAGAGAAAAAATGAAATATACATGCTCACTTTTCTGCAGAAAACCGTGAGTCACTATTCAGGGTTACTTGATAGAACAAGGATTCCTCAGGTTAATCTGAACCTTTAAAATCTTTTTTTTTTCCTTTAAAATCTTTGGGTCAGCAGTTTTACCTACTTTTAGGATCTGAAAGGAGCAAATGTCGTATTATCTTTGATAATGGGACTTACATTTCTTGTAATTCAATATGGACTTGTACCCCACACAGGTTATCACTGATTCCCTCCTTCCTTTCTCTCCTGCATGCCTCCTGTCCTTCCCGTTTTGTTCTGAGACAGGGTCCATATAGCCCAGGCTACACTGTATAGCAAAGGATGATCCTGAAGTCTTGGTCCCCCGCCCCTGCTTCTCAGGTGCTGTCATCAGAGTGAGCACCTGCCATGATGATCAGTATTTCTTAGTCACATAGTTACTGCTCTCTCATGGGACTCACTATTCATGTTCACAAGCAGCAACTACAAATTGCAGAGTCCTTTGCTACTACAAAACTACAGCTGCATCTCACAGCTTTGGTATATTTTACCCTAGTTTAGATCTAATGAAATTTAAACCTAACTCGAAATCTCCACCTGCACTGAATCCATCCTAAGCTCATGTATACTCCTGGCCCCAAACAAAGGTTCTGTTTTTGGAACTGGGGAGTGACTATCAGGTCTCATATGTGTAAGGCAAGCAGTCTGCCATGAGCTACATGCCTTGCTCACATCAAATCCAGTTACCTGAAAATGGAATCCGTGCACCTTTTTACATATGTAAATTACATTACTTCTTGCCTCTAAAGTATCTCAAGACAAGATTCTTGCTTAAGTTCAGAAACCAAAACATGAAATTTTCTTTTGAGATATTCTCACTGTATAATCCAAACTAATCTTGAACTCATTGCAACCTTCCTGCCTCCACCTCCCAAGTGCTTGGATTCCAGGCATGAGCCTCCACACCCAGCTTAGAATTACTTCTTGTCTCCTAGAAACTGTATTCCCTGAGTAAACAACAAAGAATGTCAACTATATTTTATGTTAATAGCTTTAATGTCATTCATTTGGTAAATATCTCTCATGCCAGGCACTGTGTAGGAGGCCCAGTTGCCAGAATTTCTGTTTATATAAGTCTCCTAATACATTAAAAACAAAATCATCCCAGATGGCAGAAAGTGTGCCCACAAACTGACTGGAAAAGTAGAAAACTTGAAAAGTCTGTATCAAAACCTCCGTATGCTGGACTGAGAGTAGAGCTCTATGTGAGCACTGGACTAGCACATTGCTGGCAATGTTCAAGCCCCAGCACTGACTGCCCTACCCACAAAAACACCCATATGAATGAAAATATTTTGAAAGAGTATGAAAGTCAAATGTAGTGCTACAGATCTATGATCGTGGTACTGGGAAGCAGAGGCAGAAAGATAACAAGTTTGAGGCAGGCCTGGAATGCATATAGAGACCTTAATCTCAAAAGTCAAAATAAAAATAAAAATTAAATTAAAAAGAAAAGTCCAGAGATTTAGATAAAAATGTCTCCAGTTTCCTGAACGCTATAAAGCTAAAAGTGACTCCAAGAACCGGGAGGCAGCTCCATGGGAGGAGAAAAAAGAAAAGGCTATGCAAACATGAGGTCCTGAGTTCAAACCTTAGCATTTATGTTAAAAATCTGAACATGAAGCCAGGCGCGGTGGCCCACACCTTTACTCCCAGCACTCGGGAGGCAGAGGCAGGCAGATCTCTGTGAGTTCAAAGCCAGCCTGGTCTACATCGGGACAGTCAGAGCTGTTACACAGAGAAACCCTGTCTCAGAAAATAAAAAAGAATGTGGTCCTATATGGTTGTAGTCCCGGTACTGTCAGAGGTGGCTCTGGAGCTTCTTAGCCACAGGCTAAGTTCAGAACAAAACCAAGAAAATAAAGCAGAAGAGTGCTAGAGTAGGACTGACCGCAGAACACAGCTTCCTCTGGCCTCTGTGCATGCACGGAAGGATGTACACCCCCCCCCATGATAATAGTAATTAATAGTAATTTCAGTCAGCCAAAAAAAATCCTATGCCTAAATTTTGTCAAGTTTTTGAAGTATTATTTTGTTCTGTTTAATATTTAAAATTTTTTATTTTACTATTTTATATGTGTGGGTGTTTTGCCTGTATGTATGTGTGTGTGCCAAGTACATGTCTGGTTCCTATAGAGACCAAAAGAGGGTATCAGATCTCCTGGAACTAGTGTTATAGAATGTTATAAGCTGTCATGTGGGTGCTGGGAACTGAACCCAGGTCCTCTGGAAGAGCAGCCGGTGCTCTTAACTGCTGGCCCTTCTCTCCAGCCCCTGATCTGTCAAGTTTTAGAAACTGTTCAAAGCTACCCTGGCTGATACAGTAGACACTAGTTGCATGCAGATATTTAAAATAAAATAATTAAAATTAATTTGTTTTGTTTTGTTTCTCTCTGTAACAGTCCTGACTGTCCTAGAACTTGCTTTGTAGACCAGGCTGGTCTTGAACTCACAGAGATCCACCTGTCTCCAAGAGCTGGAGTTAAAGGTGTGCACCACTACCACCACCAGCTTTTAAAAACCATTTTTTAAAATGTAGCTCTTTAGTCATACTAACCACATGCCAAGTACTCAGCGGCCCCACGTAGTGATTGACTGCCATACTGAACTGAGCACAAAAAGACCGTTTTCACTGTTGAGAATGCTCTACTAGATGATACTGCCACAAATACTTAGTTAGTTTAAACCTCATCACATCACAAAACTAATCTGGAAACCTGAGCAGATTGGCACAACCACACCAGGTTTTCTGAAGCATCTTTGTGACAAACCAGGGGTAAAGAGAAATCTGTGTGACCATGAGGCCACTGCCTCTGAGTAAGACTCACTCACTTGCAGCATTGCTTCTTTATATTGCGGCCACCGAATTTGGGCTTGTCCAAGCAGTTAGTGCAAACACCACAGTCCTCAGGTACCTGGCAGCCAGGGCACTGCCCACATCGCCTCGATCGCCGCCCTTTCTTTACTGGAGGCTCCTGGGGAGCCTTGTTTCTGGTGACAGGTTTAATCGGTTTGATGGGTGGAGCAAGAGGTTCAGCATCTTCTGAGCCAGCAATTGATGACTTATCTGTTAAAGAAATGTGTCTTTAGTTTCAAGGGAATGTCTAATTTCTTCTTGAAAACTCCCAAAGTCCCTTTGTATCATTGAATCCACTAAATCTTATTTGAATTGCTAGTCAAAATAGAAAAATTTATAATATACCCATACAAAAAACTCACTTAAAATAATTAGTTAAATGTTTTTAAATGCCTACTCCTTATAGCTTGGTGAAAGCAAAGATCCAAATACTGAAAACAAAACAATCTAACTGAAAATCAAGAATAAGCTCCATACGCCTCAGAATTCTCTCTAGATGACTAATTCTGTTAAGAGAAAGCACCCAGCATTTTGGAAATGCACAGCAATCATGACAACTTGCCTGTCCTGGTGGTTATTTTGTTTTTTGTCAACTTGACACAAGCTAGAGTTCTCTGGAAGAGGAATTGCAATTGAGAATATGCCTCCACCAGACTGCCTATAGTCAAGTCTGGAGCATTTTCTTGATAAGCAGCTGAAGAGTAGGAGCCCAGGCCATTATGGGTGATGCCACCCCTGGGCACAGTCCTGAGCTGTCTAAGAAAACAAGCTAACAAGTCAAGAGGACAAGTCAGGAAGCAGCACTCCTCCACGGCCTCCACTTTAGCTCCTGCCTCTAGGCTCCTGCCTTCCCTCAGCAATGGAGTGTGACCTGAGTGTTGTAAGAGGAAATAAACCCTTTCCTCCCCAGTTGCTTTGGACCCTGGTATTTATCACAGCAGCAGTTGAAACCCTAATTAATACAGAGACCTGTAATTCTAGGAAGTATCAATGACCAAGAGATCCAGCTGCTGCATTCTGAAAACCACTGGTACAAGGGACACACTCAGCACAGCTGCTTCCAGGCAGGTTCTCAGTGTGGCGGAAGCACTAACTTGTTTTGGATATGAGATGCCTCTGACAGCCTTTCCAAACCTTTCTTCTACTGCCTGGCAGTCTCGGCAGGGTCTTTTTACTTCTCCCCTTTCAGGAGTTGTACTTGTAACACCAGTCTTCTGGGGCACCTCACATTTTCCTTTTGAGACATTCCCTCTAACAAAATCTTCAAATACTGAATCCCCTCCAGCTATCTGGCTTTGTTTGTTTTTCTGTTTTTTAAATCCAGTCTAATGAACTATGAAGAGTCTACTGGCATCTAGGAATGAAAGCAAATAAATAGGTCTGCTCACAATTCCAAAGTTGATTTCCTTGACTTACCATCATTTCCCATGGAAGACAAAATTTTTTCCCGTTCTTCCCATGGTAAGGCACTCAAGGTGGGCATGTCATCAGGAAACACAGCTCGTTTTCGGCCAAGGGCAACAGCAGCTCTTCTACAGACATGTTTAATCCGGGGTCCTCGCACAGAGGCTTCTGATGAATCACTTTCTTGACCCTGAATATGAGATAAGCAACAAACACTACTGAGCATGTTGTAAATGCAATTAAATGAAGCCAAAGTATATCTGATCAACTTATGATCTGTCATCAACGTATACAACTCTAGCTAGCTATTCCTAGCTGGTAAGCCAATATACAGGAACCAACTACTGCTGCACCCTAAGACTAGCAGCCAGCTGTACCTGCTGTCCCTCTATGTTACATTAGAACATAATCTTTTACTTCTCGAAAATGCTACTGGTCCTTGAAAGACCACTGCACACACCACCACCTTATCTCCTAGCAGCTCAAACATTTAGCCTAACTAAGACTTGCTCCAAGAAGGGCTCAGTAAACTTGGTTTTAACAGCAAAGCGAGAGTAGTACCTGTGCTTTGGGCTGGTCAGTTTGCTTGAGACTCTTACTCTTCTCAATCTTGCAGAGCTGGGCTTTGGCCTTTTTTAGGAGGCTGGCAACCCTCTTGTCAGTCATTGGAAGCTTGTCTGCCTGAGCCAACATGGAGCCTATGGAGGAAGTGGAATGTTTAACAGTGCTAGATGAAGGAGTAGAAAGGCAGAGGGTTTTCTCCTTCTCCAGGGATGGGGCAGTTGGGCCGAGGTCCAAGTTGTTTTTTTCCAGATTTCCTCTCCCTTTCTTTATAAGTATTTTGGTTTTGATAGCTGTTGTATCCCCAAGAGTCACAGAAGCAATATCGGTCCCAGAATCAAGTGATGAAGACTTCTTCCGCCCCGCTGCTTTTTTGGCAGAAGATGAAGTGCCAACATCTTCTCCAGCAACCTTCTCTTTGGAAACCCGACCCACAGGATACAAAGCAGAGCTACTCTGAATCTCTGAGCCCTTTTTCCTTTTCTCTTTCCTTGACTCCCGCTTATTCTCCTTCTCTCTCTCCCGGTCTCGCTCTCTAGTCTTGTCCTTCTCCACGCTCTTGTCAGCATCGCGGTCTTTGGACAGCTCCTCGGGGACCTTGTCTCTATTTCTCCCCTTCTCAGGCTGAGCGCCTGGGGTGAACCATGGGAAGAGAGTAGGACTGTCCGATGAAAACGGCTCTGCTGGAGCACTGCTCTGCTTCCTTGGTCTCTGACTTTTCTCTGTAGATTCCCCAGACTGAGTGAGGGAATGAGAAGGAAAAGTAAAAGTTGGGTTTAAGGCACTAGCGGCAAGAGGACTAACAGGAATGCTTAATGAGGAGGAGACAGAAGACGGGGGAGTGAGAGGTGGCAGCTCAGAAGTACTAAGCCTTCCGCTTCTTGTCCTCATGGAGTGAGAGGGTGACCTTGGTTCAGACCGAATCGGACTAAACACTTTCCTTTTCCTTTTCCTATTAGATAATCCCGAAGAGGATGCTCCAACAGAAGTTCGATTACTAGGCAAGGTCACAGACTCGTATATTCTAGAGTGTGCCTCACTTGGAGTAAATCTTGGAGCTCTCAGAATTGGGCTCCTTTTGTGGATATCAAACCTTGTTCCAGAATGGAGTGGTGAAAACAATCGGGCTGAAGCGGCAGTACCAGATGCAGAAAAACCAGAGGCGAAGCCAACATCCTCGGGAGTTAGTGGAGGGGGTCGGAAATTATCAAATATTGGTTTGCGAATCAGACCTTCTTTGGCATACTTGGCTGAGGAAAAGTACTGTGGCTCTGACCTTGAATGTTTTAAAGAAGTCCACCTAAATGTTGGCTCTCGCAAAATAGATTTCCGCTTCCCTTGCATGGGAGCAGCAGGAGGCAAAAACGGCGATGCTAAGGGGATGGTTGGAGGCATAAGCCAAGGTGTGTGGTCAGATATACTGGAGGCTGGCTGGAGTGGAGGGGGAGGGGTAAGGAGAGGAGGCGGCGGCGAGGGGGAGGTCTGTTGCTGTGGGGCACTTTGCAGAGTTGGTAATTTTTTAGTTGTTCTTGATCCAAAGCCTCTCTCTGACATCGAATACCGTCTGCTCCTTCTGTCATTGCTCTCATTTTCTGGGGACTGGGAAATGGGCAGTGGAGTATGAACTTCGGGGGTGTTACTCCGCTCTTCAGGAAGTGCCTGGATCTCCTCAGAGGCCTGAGAATCTGAGGTGGTATCAATGCTGGGACTGCTAGATCGGGAGGAGTCCGAAGACATCTGAGAGGAGTGCTGGGAAGCTGCACTAGACTTCTCAGAAGATGCACAGGAGGTGGCGCTGAACCGACTGTTTGGTGTGGATTCAAGTCGCGCAATTTTAATGGGAGGGTCATAGTCCTCATCCTCTATGAACCGCCGGGGGGTTTTGATGATTCTCGAGGAGATGGCGCTGACCACAGGCATGATGAACTGCCGGATGTTTTTGACCTGTGTCTTCACCTTCTTCCCTTGCAGCTGTGCTGCTTCTTTCTCGATTTTCTTCTGGGCTCCCTTCTTTGCCCTCTGCAGGAGCTGCTTAGCGATTGTCGCATCAGTCCTTTTAGAGGAAGGAATAATCCTGACCGGTTTAATCCTTCGAGGGCTCTGTCTGACTGCTGCCTTGTCTTCTTTTGTGAGTGGAGGTGTTCCTTCCTTGTCTTTCCGGACCTTCTGGGGCTTTTCCAGTTCAGAGTTGATGAGGAGACCTGGAGGGGTCTTTATCCGTTCTGTGGATGGAGGCCTTCCTCGCCGTCTTACAATCTGTACCCCCTTCCTTCCTATCTGGAGCTTCCCTGTCTTAAACTTAGACTTGAGAGGAGAGAGTTTACCTGCTCTTAATTTTTTAATCTTTGTGGCTTGCTGGAACATAGCAGAAGGGGTCCGTTTAATTTTTTTCAGACTATCTTCTTTGCTTCCTTTTGTTAACTCTGAAATGTCCTTTCCATGTGTGATTTTGATTTTCACTCCAGGGAAGGTGGGAGGTCTTCCTCTCTTCTTCTCTATACTCTTAGAATCTTTCTTCTTGACTTTGTCTGTAGACTTGGTCTCTGATTTACTTAGAGAGGAGAACACAGGTGGGTCTGGGAGGCTAGTTGCATTTCGGTCAGAGCCACTTCTAGGTCTCCCGCGAGGTTTTCGAGGACTAGTTTTAACTGTGTATAGAAATTAAACAATGAAGAGCATATATTTAGCTGTGTAGTTCAGGTCTTAGCTAAGCTGAATATAATTTAGCACAGGCCATTTTGTACTGAATTCATCAGGACTACCAAGTCAATACTATATCTTAATTATGCTTAATTTTTTCATTGAATATTTACCTCAAAGAAATCAAGTCAGTAACATTACACCTGAAAAAAGTATTCAATTTTTTTTGGTACAAAAATCAAAGTAAAGTTTTTAATTGAACAAGTGACCTAGAAAACAAATTGCCATTCCTCACACAAGCAGGGTTTTTTCTCTTTTCTAAAATTGAAGGGGCTGGAGAGATGGCTCGGAGGTTAAGGGCACTGATTGTTCTTCCAGAGGTCCCGAGTTCAATTCCCAGCAACCACATGGTGGCTCACAACCTTCTGTAATGAGATCTGGTGCCAAATTCTGGCCTGCAGGGACACATGCAGGCAGAACATTGTATACATAATAAATAAATCTTAAAAAAAATTGAAGAAAAACTGTTTTAAAAAATCTGTCCTATATTATCCAGCTCACCAAAAGTGTCATTTAAGAGCATGTTTCTTTCCAAAGTTAAGAGCGGCAGCACTCAAGAGGCTGACAAGTCAGACATCAGCCTAGGGTACATGTGAATTCCAGATCAGTCCTGGGCTACACAGAGAGACCCTGCCTTTAAAAAAAATATATCAAAACAACAACTTCAACCCAACCAAGATGATGACAACAATAGAAATTCCACCTTCCTGAGGAGCTCGGCATCCTGTATTTTTTTAATCTGTTCTAGCAAAACAAACTAAGAAGTTTTACTCTGGAAGAAGATGCTCATGAGAGCTCGTGAGAGCTTATCGGTGGCCTGTGTTATGAGCTTGGTAATCTGCTCTTTTCTAGGATTTCTTTAACTAGTTAGCCCCAAGTTATAAAAAGATTTAACCTTAACTGATTCAAGGTTAAATCAACAATTTATTAAGACTGATCTTTGCTATTCTAAATAAGAGGAAATAGGTAGATGTGATGGCATACACCTGTAACCCCAGCACTAGGGAGGCAGAGGCAGGAAACTACCCATAAGTTAAAGGTTAACTTCATCTGCCTGTGGGGTTCTAGGCAGGGCCACACATTGAGATCTTGCTGCAAAGAGGAATTTCCCAAGTTATAAAGATGCTCAACTTGCTACTATTAAGACAGTCAAGGAGGGCTGGAGAGATAGCTCAGCGGTTAAGAGCACTGACTGCTCTTCCTGAGGACCCAGGTTCAATTCCCAGCACCCACATGGCAGCTCACTAACTGTCTGAAAATCCAGTTCCAGGGGATCTGACACCTTCACACCAACACACATAAAATAAAGTTAAAAAAAAAAAAGACAGTCAAGGAGCAAAACTGTCTCTAACACCTAACAAAATTTGTATTTAAAATGCAGTAAGAATTGACTTTGGCAGCCAGGCATGATGGCTCACACTTGTAATGCCAGTACTTGGGAAACTAAGGAAAGATGATCACCTTATGTTCAGGGTTAGCTGGGGCTACACAGTGAGCTCCACTCCAACCTGGGTTACAAAGACAAAGCTAAGATCCTGCCTCAAAAAAGCCTATGGTGTTCTCTTATTCTCTCTTAGCTTCTCAGAGCTATATAGTCCAATATTCTTCTGAGACCAAAAGCGCCCTCACCAGGCACCAAAGGAGACTGCAGACTCAATGAATATCTGTGCTATGGAGCTGCTTTCCAACACAACAGAAAGAAACAAAGTCTTATGGTTGAACTTCATAACAAACACAAATGCATTCCTCACCACGGAACTTAGGAGACTCTCCTTAACAGAATAAGAGTTTACAAATCAATTATCAATATATACTAATGGTAACAAAAGTAATGGACCGTAAGCAGATAACAATTCACTAAAATAAAATGTATCCAGATGCTTTGAAACAACTTCCTCTTTCATGAGGAAACCACTGTGAAAGAGCTGTGAGTTAGAGTGGAGAGTTGAGCCCTCAGCACTGTGGGCCATTGACAGGGCTGCCCAGAGGACTTCAGCAACTCTGAAAACCTCTTCCCTATTACTTTTTAAAAGAAGCTTTCATAGACAAGTGGAAAAAGTGGAGAAGAGAAGGGCCCTACTCAGCTGCTAACTTCTTTCACTCAAGGCCACATACCAGCTCCATCTAATTGCTTATGTCATTTTGTGTCCTCATTTTTATCAACTGTTAATGAAGAGTCAGAGCAGAAGATCCCTAACGTTCCTTTCCTATATGAAAATTTAAGATTTCATCACCACTGTCACTGTCTAAGCCACTGGTACCAGTCATGAGATAGAAATACCATCTTTGGGGAAACAAAAGTGATCAGCTTGGGTATCTAATTAAATGACTATGTAACATATAATGACTCTTAAGTGATACCCAAATGGCAGCAACTATCACAAACAGAGTAAAAACATCTAACAACAATCTATTTAACTAGTCTGTTTATCCACATAAACAAAACCATACAAGAAGTCAGGAGGCAGGGCTGGAGAGATGGCTTAGTGGTTAAGAGCACTAACTGCTGCTCTTCCAGAGGACCCGGGTTCTGTTCCCAGCACCCATATGGCAGCTAACAGCTGTCTCTGACTCCACACACAGATAGACATGCAGGGAAAATACCAACGCAAATAAAATAAAAATAAAATTAAAAAAAAAAGAAGTCAGGAAGTGACAAGACAAAGAACGTGTTTCCCAGTAAAAGATCCTCAGCCTTTCCTCCAGAGAACTGCACTATCCACGCTAGTAAAGTTGAAGTCCACTGACCATCTGAGAAAACTGCTTGTAGGTCTAGAACTTTGTTGAGAACATCGATAAACAATGCTAATAAATGGAAACAGCCACATAATTTTCAGTTTCTTTATTTTAGTACAACCTTTTAAGGGTTAGGTAAAATGATGTCATATAGCGCCATGTTGTTTTGGGACCTTTTACAACAGTACACTAAATTTCATCTCTACAAAAAAAATAAGGGCTAACCCCTGCCCCCCCAAATACACAAGCATAAATACTATCATAGAATAGAAAATGATAAATGATTTCCCAAAATCATTCTGTGAAAGCCTACATCCCATGCCCAAGCATGACCCAGAAACACATGGTGAAAGATTAGCAAGCACAGACAGCAGAACCCATCCCATACAGTCTAGTTCCTGAGTCACTTTCCAGCTCCAGGAGGGCAGATCATCTTTTACTTGCAAAAAGGCAGGAAGAAGCCACACTCTACAAAAAGAATGTAGACCTATAGCACATGCTTCATTGGCCATACCTGAAGGAGACCTTGTGGGGCTTCGCACTCTGACTTCTTCATCTGAGCCAAAACCTAAGAACTGCTCATCCTACAACAAAGGAAAATCATTTTAAAATCAGAAGCAAAAACATAAATGTGAATAAATCCTGAAGAAATGCCCAGATGAAAAAATGCATTGGAAAATTAGCCTCTACATATGAAGCATCATTATCCAAATAGTTTCTGTAAAATAACTAAGATTCAAATCATGGACCCAGTCATATAGTTCATTACACATAACAGCTGTGCAATAACTGAACAATGCATGATGGAAGTTTACCTTTGGTGAACAGTAGATAAGGGATAGTTTAAGTTTCAAACTACAGACACAACCCCAAACTATTAAAGGATAACTTTAATACAAATAAGCAAATCAGGATAATACTAAACATACACAGCCACAAATACAAGTGCTTAAATCTACAAACATATAAGGAATAACATAAGCCATATAATGATTTCTTGCCTACTAAATATTATAGAGACTGTGAGTACCATAACTGCCAGTTCCTTAACTCAGGAGCTGTTATTTAGATTCTGCACACTTGTGAATTTGTGGTTTCTGTACACATATATCTGAGATCAGGGCCTCCACATGCACTTTATGGCATCACCTTCAAATGCCCTGTGACAAGAGACTTAATGGTGGGCAGCAGTGCTGGCGACAGGGACCATAAACTGACCACACACAGCAACTCCCTTCATCAGTAACGGAAACATCTTATTTCCAATTCTGCTTGGGAAAGAAAAAAAAGCAAAAACTCTCCTTACCTCTAACTTTTAACCTGTCCTTTAAAATTAACTAAGACTCGCTTAGCCTACTTTGGACAAGTTCCCAAGAAAGTCTACTGAAACAAACTGACGAGTGCAAATTTACTGATTCAGAGAACTTTTTTCTAGAAAGATGAGAGAGACGGAGAGGGAGAATTTCAGATTCCAGAAACAGAATCCACACAAACACCACCACTATGGAATGAAGTGCAGACTGGCTTGAGTCTGGAAGATCCTGAACCGTGCCCCAGCAGTTACAGTCCCCAGACTTTCCTCCTGTGGACAGTGCCCGTGGACAACACTGGGACCGCCTAGTGAAGAGCTCTTTGCTCAGTTTAAAACTGGAGCCAGGTGTTAATAAGGTTCTTAATCACTTATCACCCAGGAAAATAGCAACAAGTGAATGAAGCCTTTTAGACAAATTAGCAGTTCAACTCTTGAACTCGAAGGCTTTTGGCAGCATCTATTTATTTATTTATTCATTGCTCCAAGACTAAGAGTAAAGAGAGAGAGCCACCCCAGCTGTTTAAGAGTTTGACTGCTAGCACCCACATGTGACTCGACTCAGATTTAGAGTCTCTGATGATGCCCTCTTCTGGCCTCTGAAAGCATTGGGCAGTTGCATGGTACACAAATGTACACAAGTGCAGGCAAAAATCTGTACACATAAAATAAATAAGTACTTAAGAAAAAAATGAAATTCCCTTAAAAAATGTTTTTTTTTTTTTAAAAGTATTATAATTCCGGTATATTCAGTCTTAGTAACACATACTGGGGTCCTTTTTTTTTATTTAATAGTTTATCACTAGGTTAAAAGCAATTTTTAAAAATTCTCTCAGTTTACAATAAACTTTTGCTGGGCGGTGTTGGTGCGTGCTTTTAATCCCAGCACTTGGGAGGCAGAGACTGGTGGATCTCTGTGAGTTCGAGGCCAGTCTGGTCTACAGAGCGAGTTCCAGGATAGGCTCTAAAACAACAGAGAAACTGTCTCAAAAAAACAAAATAAATGAATAGATAAATAATTAAATAAATTTTTACTGGGAACATTATTTGTAAGAAAAACCTATGCTTTTATCTTAAAATAAAACAAGTCAAACAGGGCTGGAGCGATGGCTCAGCAGTTAAGAGCACTTGCTGTTCTTGCATTGGACTGGGGTTTGGGTTCAAGTCCTAGCATCCACATGGTGATTCACAACCACCCACACTCCAGTTCCAGGAGATTCAATGCTCTCTTCGGGCCTCCGGTGCATGAAGGCATGTAGAGTACAGCCAAACATGCAAGCTAAACAGCCATACAAAGTAACTAAATAAAGTTTTTAAAACGCCAAACAAATTTCTTTGATGATCTTCAGACTTGATGGCTCAATATCTAAAATAATTATCAAAAATCACAAAGCCCCAATCAACCCAGAATATTATCTTAGAGGGAAGGGACGTCAGAGTCTCAGTATCACAACCCAGTATCACTGGTCTTGAAGGTGCTTTTCCTCCGGATCCTTGCTCCTCCCCTAACTATATGGGATTATAAGCATGTGCCAGCAAACCCAGCTTAATCCTTCCCCCCACACTCCCCCCGATTTTCAAAACAGGTCTTCTTTGTGTAGCCTTGACTGTCCTGGAACTCATTCTGTAGACCAAGCTGGCCTTGAACTCAAAGATTCGCCTGCCTCTGCCTCCCAAGTGCTGAGAGTCATGCACCACCACTACCCGGCTTAATCCAAATTTTTAAATGAGAAACTCATATTGCTCCACTTTCAATACATGCTTTGGGCAGATTTAGTTATTTTAAATTTTGGTACTAGAGACTGAATCCAGGACCTTAGACAAGAACTCTATCCCTTAGCTACATTCCCCATCCAGAAGTAAGAGAATAAATAGTAGTTTAGGAGAAAAAAACAACAAAACCAAGCAAGTAAGATAGGCAAAGGTAAATTATTTCAAACAAAGGGAGAACTTAAAAAAAAATCACAAAATCTTAGACATTTTAGAGGCCAGACCACATTTCTTGGGCTGGGACACTAGAGGGGCTGGCTTTGGGACTTGGTTCCTCTATTCTTAGGCTATGTGATCTTAGGAAGTCACTTTCTCCCTCCAGTTCTCTCTACTGGAGCACTGTAAAGACAGAAGGAAACCACTTACGTAAAACCACTTGGATAAAAACTACAAAGCAGCATGCACATTCCTATTACTTTTATTAGTGCTGTAGTTGAAGGAGCAAATTCTGGGAGGCCTGATGACCTACCCAAGACCACATAAACATAACACAAAACAACAGCCTCTGTGTTTTAAGCATGTCCAGTTATTACTGGTTGTAATCACTTTCATACCGTAACACTTACAACTGAACCTATAAATAACTGAAGGAGTCAAATAAATCATCTACAGCACAAAACTTTCTATTAGAGCATAGAATGGCCATTTTCAGATCTGTCAAGCTCCTGGGCAGTTTGCTCTTCTCTACATCCTCCCCATCAAACCACCTGCTAATCCATGTCACCTGGATGCCATCAAATACATCACAGGAGGCTACACCTAACTGCATGAGTCTTAGGCTCCAAGTACAGTTGAGAACAAACAGTGCAAGCAACTACACGTAAAGTATTAGGTGGCATATTTATAAGTTTAAAAAAAACAAGATAAAAACCATTTTGTTCATGACCAGCAACTCACATACCCACCTGTATTGCAAATGTTCACAAAACCTAACCATACAACCCCAATTGTTAAGTCCTATAGAACAGTAAGGTGCTGTTGAGTTGTCAAGTCAAGCAACCATTCAACTGTCAATATTTACAATTTTCAGAGTATTTTCTAAAATGATAGAAAACATTTATTCTCCTTGTGGTCTCAGATTAAGATTAGAACAAGAAAGGAGGAGAATGTGTAGTCAAAAAGGGCTCTACCACCAGGCATGGTGGCACATGCTTTACTCCCAGTGCTACATAGGAAGGCCCCTTTCCCATAAAGGCTGTATTCAACACAAGAACCTTTCTCTTTGCATTTGAAATACAGACTGATTTCTTGACTATGCTTTAAAGTAAGAGCTCACTCTTCAAAGAGCCAAACAACCTGGCTAAACAAAAGCTGTCATTGTTAGGTCAAAGAGCTCTAGTCTCCAGACTCTGAACTTCCAACTCTATGCTAAGATTCCTAAACAAATATATTAAACTAAACAACCCCTCCCCCAACTGGCTTTTCATCTGGCTCCACTGTTCACTTTACTCAGGTACCACCTTGATGTCAAGAGACAACAGTCCTAGCTTACAATAGGTTCAGACTTGCTTAAGGACCAAAAGATCAAGACACTTTGCGCGCGCACGCGCACGCGCGCGCACACACACACACACACACACACACACACACACACACACACACACACACACACCCATAAGCCCAGCGGAAGAGAGAGGGTGCAGGAGACATTATGTTACACATAGTCAAGGAGTCCTAGGCCTACTTAATAAACATACTTTCCTTTTTCTGTTTCTTTTCTTTATGTTTTGTTTTGAGGCAGGAGGGTCTCACTATGTAGACCAGGCTGGTCTCAAACTCAGGGAGCTCTGGGTCTAACAGTATGTGCCACCATGCCTGGCCCAACACACACACTTCCCCTTTCATCACAGCCTTCTCTGAGGAGCACAGCATTCCCAGACAAAGTATAGGCACAAGCTATTGTGGTCAATGATGTTCTTGGAGACCGTGTTGCTAAGATTTCAACATTTTTCTTAACTCCGAGACAGAAAACCACCTTAGCCAAGCTGAACTCTATAAATACTGTTAAATCATATTTAGTGTCTCTGGTAATTTATGGTAAATTAAGCTATCCGATGTCACCCCCCCTAAGTGAACTATAATTATAAAAATAATTAACGTAGAATTTACTGCTCCTTACCATAACTCTAGGGCAGCTGGCTGGGAACTTCCAAGCACACTTTTACTACTAAACTCCCTGACTCACTCATAAATGTCTTAGCATTAAGATTTTTATTTGCTGGGCATAATGGCAAATGTCTTTAATTCCAGTACCCAAGATGGAGAGGTAAGTGGATTTCTCTGAGTTTGAGGCCAGTCTGATCTACATAGGGAGTGTTCCAGGCTAGCCAGGGCTACATATTGAGGCCCTGTCTTAAGACAGACAGGAAGAAAGGAAGGAAGAAAGGAAAGAAGGAAGGAGAGAAGGAGGGAAGGGAGGAGGGAGGGAGGGAGGCAGGGGAAGAAGGAAAGAAGGAAGGCAGAAAGAAAGAATCTACATACTGAGATCTCATTTTTAAAAAAATTAAGTAAGAATAATCTTCTCAGTAAGGTTTGGTGGAGCACACCTTTAATCCCAGTGCTTGGGAGGCAGAAGCAGGAGGATCAAGACCAGCCTGGTCTACAAAGCAAGTTGCAGGACAGCCAGGACAAACAGAGAAAGAAACCCTGTCTCGGAGGAGAGAAAAAAAAAAAAAGAATAGCTTTCTCACAAGAGAACCTGAGCCCAAAATAGTATTACAGATAATAATGTTACATGTAAAATTTAGTAAAGGCATTTTAGAAAAATATATGAAAATCTGTATTTCTAGGAAAGATTAGGAAAACGTTTCAAACAAAGCAGCATTTCCTTTCCTGGCTCTTTTAACTTGCACACACGAGTCCCAGCCATAGCTGTGCTGCTTCTAGGAAGTGCCTAAGGCACAGACAGGCGGGGCAGCACTTTCGCTCTCCTTCCAAAAATCAAAGCTTAGCTAAAATGTTACTGAGGACAAAATACGGCTTAACTCATAGTCCAGAATAAAAAACAGGCTTATATATAGCTCATTCTCCCTTTTACATTAGTATTTGGTGGGTAAGAAACATTCAACAGATTTCAAAATTCTCCAAAACATTTCCACCCCCTCATATAACAAGGCACCTCAATAGGGCTGGAATTGATCCTCTTCAGCCATCAGGCATGACACAATTCCTAGTATAGAAACTTATAAATGCCATTATTCACAGATAATATTTTCCCCTCCCTATAGCCAACTAAAATAGTTTTCTGTGTCTTTTTTAAAATTTATTTTTATTTTATGGTTTGCAGGGGTGTTGGAACTCCTTTGGAACTGGAAATACAGACAGGTGTGAGCCACCATGTGGTGCCCCCTGTGTCTTTCTTAATGCTTCCCAATGTCCCATAGTCCGAGGAAGAAAAATCACCTACTTAGAATCCTTAACCTCTGGAGCTAAAGTGGACTGCCACCAAAGCTGCACTGAAAACACCTCTACTGGGATAGGGATGGCGCTCAGTTGCTAGGATAACTACTGCCAAGCAAGCATGACCCCAGCATCACATAAAACCAGATGTGATTACATACTCCTGTATCTTATCCTAGCACTAAAGAAGTGGGGGCAGGAGGGTCAAAGTTCAAGGTCATCCTCCTCTACTCTACGTAGACTCTCGGTCTCAAACCAACCAATGAGCCTACCGAACAAACAGAACAAAACAGTAGTATTATAGCACTACTTATAATACCTAAAGATGGACTCAACCTAGGGGCATCACCACCACCACCACAATACATCTCTATTAAACAAGCTCCAGCAGCCCTGGCCTGAGATGGACAAGGTCTACAATGACCCACTCACTGTTCCTGTTCTTTCCTGACCACCTCTCTTTAACAAAGTGCTATGCAACACATGCCCTTCAGCAACCTTCCTTCTGCCTCTAAAATGTCTGAAAATTCAAATTTCTACAATTACAAAGTTAACTTCATGGATTCAATGAGAAAAACATCAATGAACATAATATCAAAATCATTTTTTGGAGCTGGAAAAAAGGCTTGGAGGCTGAGAGCATGTAATGCTCTTCCAGAGAACCTGAGTTCATTTCCCAGGACCCACATCAAGGCAGTTCACACCTGCCTGTTACTTCAGCCTTGGGGCGATCAATGTCACTAGTCTGCACACACAAGCACACCCCTGCCCCACTTGCACATAATTAAAATAAAACAAGTAAGAATCACTTCTGAGTCTGGAGAGATGGCTCAGAGGTTAAGAGTACTTGTTGCTCTTCCAGATGACCTGAGTTCAGTTCCTAGCACACACATAGAAACTCACAACCATCTGTAACTCACTCTAACTCCAGGGACCCAAAGCCCCTTTCTAGCCCCTGAGGATACACACACACACACACAGCAAAAATAAAATCTCTAGGGTCTGGAGAGTTGGCTCAGTGGTTAAGAGCAATGACTGCTCTTCTACAGGACTGGGGTTCAAGTACCAGCACCCACATGACAGCTCACAACTGTAGTGATATTTTATTTGTAAACTGTCTGTAATTGTAGTTCCAGGGGACCTGACACCCATGGCAAAATACCAACGCACATAAAATTAAAAAAATTAATTTTAAAAAACCCTGCAATTTAAAAATAAATAAACAAATAAATATGATCTTTTAAAAATACACTCATTTCTGTGAAATATTTTTTCAGGCTTCTAAGTTGGCATTGTTATACATGGTCCAATCTGATGAGGGGGCCACAAAAGAACTAAGACACTAAAATGCCCAGGAGGCAAGCTGTACATAATCTTGGCAGCTAGTCTTTCTAAAGAGTAACACCTCCCCTGTGGGAATTTATTCCAGTTAGCTATCACTTCTGTTGGCACAATTCCCTATAAGTCTTCTGCTACTTGCTCTAAAATATCAAGGTTTTATGTTGTATTTTAAAGACTCACACTCATAATTACTAGTATCTAATTAGATGGGGCCTTTGCTATGTAACCCACATTGGCCTCAAACTCACGATCCTCTGCTTCAGCCTCCAGAGTGCCAGGATTGCAGGTGTGTGCCATCATGCCTGCTTAGCGGAAGGGATTTTTTTTTCTTTTAATCTGAGATGATGGCTTAGCAGGTAAAGGTGTTTACTGCCAAGCTTGGTGGCCTCAGTTTGATCCTCAGGATTCACATGGTAAAATGAGGAACTGACCCCTGAAAGTTTTCCTGATCGATCGATTGATTTATCTATCTACACACACTCATCTATCTATCTATGCATGTGTGCACGCGCGCGCACACACACACACACACAATCACATACATATACACAATAAATGTTAAAAATCCTTAGGGACCAGGGGCTGAAGACTGTACAGCTCAGTGGTATAGCATATGCTTAGCATACACCAGGCTCTGGGTTTAATTCCCAACATAAGCAAACAAAATAATATCACATGGAATGCATAGGAACTAAATTAGGCCATAGTGAGCTATAAATTTACAGGTGTTAGAGCTAGTATTGAGGACAAATGACAGCAAATGTTGGTGAGGATGAAAGAAAGGAGAACCTTTGAACAGTCAGTGGAGTGTAAACTAGAACGGCTAGTTTAAAAAAAATAGTGCAACCGTTCTTCAGAAAACTAAAATCTAACCATATAATCCTACTATCCTAGCTATGAGTATGTAGCAAAGGAACTGAGTTGGAAAGCTGAAGAAGTATGTACACTTCAGGTCCATGTCAGCT
The DNA here is from genome assembly GCA_004026605.1 of Ondatra zibethicus. Taxonomy (NCBI): domain Eukaryota; kingdom Metazoa; phylum Chordata; class Mammalia; order Rodentia; family Cricetidae; genus Ondatra; species Ondatra zibethicus. The sequence continues at coordinate 74,274 of PVIU01001836.1, forward strand.
CTAGTCACATTCATGAATGATTAAGAAAAATGGGACACATATCCATGATGGGACACTATTCTGCCTTTAAAAAGTAGGAAATCTGGCCATTCTCAATGACATCACATAGAGTAAGCCAGACACAGAAACTTAAGTACTCTGAGGGCTCACGTACATGTAGCATCTAAAGGAGAGAAGAAAAGTGGTCAGAAGCTCGGAGGAGAAAAGGGAAGAGGCTGACCAAGACACACACAAGATTTCAGTTCTAATGGAAGAATGAATTTTGGGGATCTACCATGCTGAAAGGTACCCAGGGGTGATAATGGATGATGTATTTAAAAATTGCCAAAAGGGGGCCAAAGGAGACTGGAGTGTGCAGTGGTTAAGAGCACTGGCTGCTCTTCAAGAGGATTCAAGTTAATTCTCAGCACCCATATGGCAGCTAACAACCATGTGTAACTCCAGTTCCAGGCAATGGGACACCCTCTTTTGGCCTGCACAGGCATCAGGAATACACATGGTGCACATAAATACATGTAGGCAAAATACTCATACACATAAAAGAAAATAAATAAAATTAAAATACTGCTTTAAAAACACAAATAGTCTTTAACATTGACACCACAAAAGTTGAGGAGGTAATGAATATATTCTTTAGCTTGATGAACTCTTACATGCACACACACACGCACACACAGTTGATGAGTTTCAGGCCAATGAGACCTGTCTCAAAGGAGGTGTATAACGTTTATGATGGTGGCACTGGAAGTGGCCCTCTGGCCTACAAACATAAACATGCATTTGGCTGTAGTAGAGTACTTGCCATAAACAAGGAACAAGATCCTGATCAATTTCCAGAATGACTAGAAAGTAATTTTTTTTATTTAAAAAAAAAAAGAGTAGGAGGAACAGAAGGGAGTGGAGAAAACTATATAGCGCAATAAAAAAAAAAGAGAGAGACTAAAAAAAAAAAAAAAAGGCATACAGCCGGGCGGTGGCGGTGCACGCCTTTAACCCCAGCACTTGGGAGGCAGAGGCAGGCGGATCTCTGTGAGTTCGAGACCAGCCTGGTCTACATTAGCTAGTTCCAGGACAGGCTCCAAAGCTACAGAGAAACCCTGTCTTGGGGAACAAAAGGCATACAATGTCAGGAGGACTATATAATTGCAGTACTCAGAAAGAAGAGGCAGGAGGGTCACTGTAAGTTCAAGGCCAGTCAGGCGTACACAGTGAAACTACATCTCACAAAACCCAAAAAAACAAATAAATACAGGCTGGGAGACAAACTAAACCAGTTCATTCATTAAGAAACATGTGAGTGGGTGGTTGAAGGGATGGCTCAGAAGAGCACTGTGGCTCCTACAGAAGACTGGGGTTCAGTTCCCAGCACCCACATGGTGACTCACAACTGTCTGTAACTCCAGCTGGAGAGGATTTGACATGCTCTTCTGGCCTGTGTGGGCTCCTGCACAAACGTGACTCACACACTCACTCAGGCGCGTGCACGTACACACAAAAATCTTTAAAAGCTACATTTAGGTAAAGGGATGAGCAGAGATAAAAGACATCTTTAAGCAGGGTATGGTGTGGTGGTACAGGTTAAAAATCTCAGAATTTGGGAGGCTGACACAGATACCTAGTTTGACGTCAGCCTCTACAGCTATGCAGTGAGATCCTGTAGCAGGAAGGAGAAGGGAGGATAGCTCTGTACAGTAACAGGACGCAGCACACAGGAGACCCTGCTAGAGGACCGTGTGTAGGTGCGCTGCCCACAGGGCGGAACTCGCTCACCTTTGAGTCACGACAAAGCTTGAAAAGGCACCAAGTGTGACACAGGCAGAGCGAATAACAAACAAAAGCACAGAGACATCGCCATTCAGAAAAGAGGCAGAAGATACTGGTGTGGGGGGTTAGGAGGCAGACCATGGAAAGTCTCATGGGCTTTGAAGTGCTTAAAAATCTCTCTCTAGCACCACGGACCTCATTCTAAAATGATTCTCTAGGCAGGGTGGCACACACCTGAAATCCCAGCATTGCAGCAAGGACTCAGAGCTTGCGCTACCCAGGGAGACCCTGTCTTCAACACACCAACCAAATCACTATGAGTGGAAAAGTGAGATTGTTTCCTCCTTCCTGTCTATGTCTGTAGCTTTATATTAAAACACCGATGAAGGAATCCTTATCAACATCTCAGTTTTTAAACAAACCAATAGGAAAGGACTCTATCGCTTAAACTACTTAGTTCTACCTAAGCCTATGAGTGACATGTATTTGTAAAACACATGATCTTCGACTACATTAAACTGCACAGAAATCCTTTTTGGACATAATTACACTTTTAGAGACTGTGGTAGTCTGAATAAGAATAGTTCCCATGGGCTCATGTACTTGAACACTTACGTCATCAGGAAGTGATACTATTTGAGAAGGATTGGGTATGTATGGCCTTGTTTGATAAAGTGTGTCACTGAGGGGTGGGCTTTGAGATTTCAAAAGCCCATGCCAGGCTCAGTCTCTCTGCTACTGCTCCAGTACCATGAGTGCTGACATGACCCCAAACCCTCTGAAACTGTAAGCAAGCCCCAATGAAACGTTTTCTTTTGTAAGCGTTGCCTTGCCATGGTGTCTCTTCTCAGCAATAGAACACTAAGACAGAGACAAAGTAGTAAATAAGCTGCCCACCACTGAAACAAAAAGACAGAGACCAAAAAGAAATCCCTCCATCTGGCCATTCTATCTTATATTATTTTAATTCTTTATCTTGATTTTTTTTAACTTCATGTGGCCCAGAACTCAGGCTCTTCTATGTCCACAATGCTAGGGCTATGGGCGTTCACAACCATACATGGTCTCCGAGGTTGTTTTAAATAGCCAGGGAAAGTGACTACAGTAGCAGAGGAGGTTAAGCAAAGAGGACAGATTCTGCAAACATATTTTAGTATTCATTTTTATTTTACTTTAAAATTTCTATGTATGTGTCTAAGGGGTGCCCAGAGAGGCCAGAAGAGGGCATCAGACTCTGTAGCGCTGGAGTTGCAGGTGGTTGTGAGCCATCGGACATGGGTGCTGGCAACAGAACTTTTGAGTATAATCACTGAGTCTCTCCAGCCCTGGCATGCGGTTATGATCCGGAGGTTGCTAGGGGAGGAGAAAGGACAGTAGGTTCCTAGCTTAGGTTGGCTGGTTGTGGGGGTATTCACTAAGATTGGGAATACAGAACAAAGACTTTCGGGAATAGGAAGGGAGAACACTTCAGATACTTGAGTTAGAAATGTCTTTCTGTGTTGTCTCCTGGAAACAACGACCTGAAGAAAATACACCTGACTTGATGAATATGGAAGTACTTAAACTGTACTGGATCAAGCTGCTAGGGAGAGAACACAAAGGAGGGAGGTTGGTAAACAAAGTTTCGAGGAATGTGTGCCCCAAGTTTTGCATGGGAGAAGCGGAAGGCAAGATCAGACATTTAGGGAAAGACATTTATCAAGGAGAGGTCACATTGGACAAGACCCATCTTGTACAGTGGAATATCAAAACTGGAGGTCACCTGTGCTGTTCCCAAAGCTGATGCCTCTACAGTGCTATGAGGAGGAGGAGGCGGCAAGCTGTACTGTGGAAATAGGAATGGGGCTGGGGGCTGCATCTGATCCCTAGCAACAGACATACACACACACACCTTGGGAAAACAGAAATGATGATTACTTTTGAAAACTCAGCTATGTGAGGAAAGAGAGATAAGGAACAGAGAAGGGAAGGGACATCTTGAGGGCACACAATTTTTGAGGTTGCTTGTGTCTGCTCACTAATAGGGAACATAATAATAGGGAAGAAGAAACTGAAAATCCTGAAAAGCAAAGCGTAATAAGTGGAAAAGATATGGGGTACAGGGCTGGAGAGATGGCTCAGAGGTTAAGAGCACTGACTGCTCCTCCATAGGTCCTGAGTTCAATTCCCAGCAACCACATGGTGGCTCACAGCCATTTATGATGAGATCTGGTGCCCTCTTCTGGCATGCAAGCATACATGGAAGGAATGTTGTATACATAATAAATAAAAAAAATCTTAAAAAAAAATAAATCTTTTAAAAAAAAAGATATGGGGTACAGGGGCTGGAGAGATGGCTCAGAGGTTAGGAGCATTGGCTACGCTTCCAGAGGTCCTGAGTTCAATTCCCAGCAACCACATGGTGGCTCACAATCATCTGTAGTGAGATCTGATGCCCGCTTCTGGTATAAAGGCGTGCATGAAGATAGAGCACTGGTATACATAAAATAAATAAATCTTAAAAAATTAAAATTAAAAAAAGATAGGGTACAGGTGGGACAGCAGCAGGAGGCAATGAACACAAGCACAATGGATGGGAATTCTCTTGAAAGGGATAGGGTGGCTAAGAATGAATTTAGTTGCAAAAAGGTTTATAGGCGAGGCCAGGGTTAGAAATTCCTCTGAAACACAGGCAAATCATATGTGTATGCATAACTGTACCATGAGAAACAACACTATGTTTTTAAATTTTGGCTCTAACAAAGCACAATGGCACATGCCTGAAAGAAGCATCCTTGACTGTGTACCAAGTTCAAGAACAGCCAGGACTAAAAGAGCAAGCTACTGCCCTGGAGAAAACAAATTATGAAAATGTTATTAGGCCACAGCTTATTCAGAATAATAGAGAGAAAAGAGAAACCAGGTGCAAGAATTAATAGGACTGGTTAGGCTGACAAGAGCAGCCCCAGTAGGACAGACATGAAAGACAAATACCCATACACATAAGACAGAATTACAAACAAAAGCAAAAGCCTGACACAGCAAAGAGCAGGGCACTACCACTAGCTTACTAATGTCTGGCAATAATAGTACATAATGAACCAGAGTAGGAGAGAGACTAGAAAAAAAGGAGAGAAGTCAGCAGCCATAACTTAACTGCGATCAACATTCACCCACTCGGTAAGTGGTTACTGAGATCTGCCAGGCACTGTTTGACCCCGAAGATCCAGATTCCAGTTCGCTTCTCTTTGATCTGATAAAACACTAACCAAAAACAACTCAGGGAAGAAGAGTTCATTTTGCTTACAGGTTACAGCTCTCCATCCTGAGAAGCTGAGGCAGGTACTAAAGCAGAGAGCAGGGAGGTGTGCTCCTCACTGGCTTACCCAGCTACTTTTCTAGAGCCCAGGCCCGTCTGCTTAGGGCAGCAGTGCCCACAGTGGTCTAGACCCTCCTACATCATTCAGCAATTAAGAAAATGGCCCACAGACCATGCCTCCAGGTCAATCTGGTGGAGGCACTTCCTCAATCGGGGTTTCCTTTTCCTTTTTCCAGGTGACTGGTTTGTGTCAAGTTGATAAAAAATAACTAGTACAGATGGGGAATGTCCTAGCTTGCTTCTTATTGCTATAACAAACACCTAAATCAAAAGCACCTCAGGGAGGAAAGGGTTTATTTGGAGCAGGAGCTCAGCGGGAGCAATCAGAAACTATGGAGGAAAGCTGCTTACTGGGCTGCTCTCAAGACTCACACTCAGCTACCTTTCTTTTCTTTTTTTTTTATAAATTGGTTTTTCTATGTATTTATTTATTTATTATGTATACAATATTCTGTCTGTGTGTATGCCTGCAGGCCAGAAGAGGGCACCAGACCTCATTACAGATGGTTGTGAGCCACCATGTGGTTGCTGGGAATTGAACTCAGGACCTTTGGAAGAGCAGGCAATGCTCTTAACCTCTGAGCCATCTCTCCAGCCCTCAGCTACCTTTCTTGTACCTCCCAGGATCACCTGCCCAGTACTACTCACTGTGGAATGGTACCCACACCAATCATCAGTCAAGAAAATGCCCCATAGACTTGCCTACAGGCCAATCTGATGGAGGCATTCTCTCAGTTCGAGTTTCCTCTTCCCAGACCACTCTAGCTTGTGTCAAGTTGACAAAAAACTAACTGATACAGGGAAGTAACAAAACCTATGTCCTGTGAGATCCAATCTAGTGGACAGGAAGAAAATACACACTGAACAATAATGGATAATAATATTAACAGATGTAACAGATGTGCCAGCTGTGCGGTGAGCCACTGGGAAGTCAGTTAAGGTTTCTCTGAGGTGACAACAAAGAGCCACAGAGCAAATGTGGCCCACTTTTATTTGTTCCATGGCTTGGCCATTAAGATCACTTGCTCTTGCAGAGGACCCGGATTAGTTCCCAGCACTTACACAGTGGCTCACAACCGTTCATAACTCCAGTTCCAAAGGATCCAGTGCCCTCTTCTGACCTCTGTGGACATCAGGCATGCATGTGGCACACAATGTAGGGAAAACACTCACACACGTAAAACAAATAAACCTAATTTTTAAGACCAAAATGTTCATGCCACTTTTAAATGACTTGAAAGCCTAAAATAGTATTTCACACACATAAAAATTACAGGGGGGCTACTGAGCTACCTCTGAAGGATGCCTGCTGCCAAGTCTGACGACCTGAGTTTGGTCTTGTGGACCCAAATCCTGGAGGGAGAGAACCAACTCCTGCCAGGTTATCCTCTGACTCATATATGTATACTCACAACAAATTATCGTAATTAAAAATCGTATTAGGAAAACTGTGTCTCAAAAAAGAAAAAAATATGAACATGAAATGAGGTTGGGGAGATGACTCAATGGATAAAAATGTTTGCAAGACAAACATGAGAACTTGAGTTCAAGTCTCCGACACCAACATAAAAGCCAGGTTTGGCAGTGCGCATCTGTAACTGCACTGCTAGGGGTAGCAGGGACAGGCAGACTCCAGGAGTTTGCTGTGCCGTCAGTCAGTCAGTCTAGAGAGAAAGTGACTTCCGAGTTTAGTGAAAGTCCCCACCCTAAAAAGTATGGTGCAGAACAATGGAGGAAAATACCCAAAGTTGACTTCTGGCCTCCACACATGTATATGCAAGCATACGTGTACACACAAGTGAACACACATATACATCATACAAATACACAAAGGAAAAAAAAGTTATAATAAATATTTTGAAGTTTGTTTTTTGAGTCAGGGCCTCAGAGCCCAGGCAATCCTCCTGCCTCCGCTGGCTGCTTTGTTTTGTTAAGTCTCACTCTGCAGCCCCAGGTTAACAGGGAACAAAGTAGCCTAGGCTGGTCAAACTCACAATAATCTTCCTGCTTCAGCCTCCTGAGTGCTCGGATTACAGGTGTAAACCATCAATAAATAAACTTTTATGGGTGCCAGTATCTCATTCAGTGACGCACTGTTTACTACAACAGAGAGCATCTGGCATTTGCAGAGACAAACTTGCTGAATGGACCTAAATGAGGAAAAGCCAAACATAAAGGCATGGAATGGCCCAACAAGTGCAAAAGTCTAGAGAGAGCAGCTAGAAGGCACAGCATGGCTCTGCATCAGAATGACTGAGAAGAGGTCAAGAAGACCATCAGGCTGGGCCAGAGGCCATCTCACCTCTGGCCATAGCTGAAGAATTTCGGTTTATTCTAGCAGTGGAGGCAGACACTGCCAGACTTAATGTAAATAAATGAAGTATCAGATCCTGGAATTCATAGTTGCTGTGTGAAGAACAAACTCTAGTGAGGACAAGTACAAGTAAAGAGATGAGAAAGTGGTCCAGGCAGGAGACGCTAAGGAGCAGAGCTGGTGAGGGAAACTGGGAGTTGGGGTACGTTCTGGTTAAAGTATAAAGAATTTACAGAGTTCTGATTTGGGATAAGAATGAAGAGAAAGCCGGGTGGTGGTGGCGCGCGCCTTTAATCCCAGCATCCGGGAGGCAGAGGCAGGCGGATCTCTGTGAGTTCGAGCCCAGCCTGGTCTACAAGAGCTAGTTCCAGGACAGGCTCTAAAGCTACAGAGAAACCCTGTCTCGAAAAACAAAACAAAACAACAACAACAAAAAAGAATGAAGAGAAATCAAGCACACCTCTTAGGGAGTTTTAGGCCTGAGCAATTGAGTATTTGGTACACTCAATGCAAAACAGACTGGGAATGGCAATGGCTTAGGGGCCAGGACATGACTGGGAGATAGTTGGTGTGAAATACCTATTGGGTTCCAAATGTCTATTTCCTTGTCTGTGGTACCTCACAGAGAGAGGGTCATGAAAATTAGGTGAGAAAATATATGACAAGGGTCACAATACAGCCTGGCCCACAATAAGCATGCAGTAAATGTTAGCCAAGTTATTATTACTATTATCAAACAGAAATGTCAAATATGCAGTTGTTAAAAGTCTGAAAGTACACAAAGTAGCCAGTATTAAAGACTAAATTTTAGGCAGCAGTTCTCAGTGTAGAGATGAAGCCTGGAAAAGAACTCCTGGAGAGAGAAGGCAGCAGTGGACCCCCCTTCCACACCCAGGCAGGCTCAGTGAAGAGAAAGGCCAGGATGAACACTGAAAATTACTAACTGGTGAGTACAGAGTGACGGGTCCAAGGAAAAACGGAAGGGAGTGTTTAGCTGGTTCAAATGCTGAAAAAGGGTTTAACAGGGTAAGGACTTATCTAGTCAATCTATTCAATCTGGTTAGACAGGCAGCCTGCCCTCCATCACCTTGGTAAGAGTTATCTTAGCTGAGTCTTGGGGAGAAAGCCCAACTATAGTAGCTGAGGGCCTGGGGGAGGGGTGAGAAAGTGGAGACAGCACTTAGATACTTTAAAGACTTCTGTTGTAAAAGGGGTAAGATTCAGGAATAACTGGAGGACAGGGACTAAGGGTTTTTTTTTTTAAAAGGAAGCACTATCAAATATTTGAGAATAGTTTTTAAATTTCTCTATTTTTATGCCCAGTGTAACATAACCAACTGTCAAACACTGTTGCAATCCCAGTAATTTGGGAGGCTGCAGCAGGAGGATAGGAAAGCCTGGGCAATTTATCTAGATTCTGTCTCAAAGCAGGCATAGCCATAGTGCTAGGAGGTGGAAGCCAGAGAACCAAGAAGAGTTCACTGAGTCTCCCGGTGTGGTGGCGCACACTTTCAATTCCAGCACTCAGGAAGCAGAGGCAGGCAGAGCTCTGAGTTCGAGGCCAGACTGGTCTACATTGAAAGTTCCATGCCAGTCTGAGCTACATGAGACCCTATCTTAAAAAATAAAATTTTTAGCCGGGTGGTGGTGGCGCATGCCTTTAATCCCAGCACTAGGGAGGCAGAGGCAGGTGGATCTCTGTGAGTTTGAGTCCAGCCTGGTCTACAAGAGCGAGTTCCAAGACAGGCTCCAAAGCTACAGAGAAACCCTGTCTTGAAAAACCAAAAAAATTAAAATAAAATAAAATTCTTCAAAATAAAAAGAAAATAATAGTAGTTCAGTGGTAGACTGTTTATCCAATATATACAAAGTCCTAGGATCCCCAAGTTCCCAAGAAATCAGTAAGTGAACAAGAACTGGGGTTTTAGCATTTGACAAGCTTCTCTTCCCTTGGAGCTTATTATCTAATTTCTTTTTTTAAAGTGCAGCTTAAAATATAATATGAATGTAAGTACTAAAATAATTATAGCACTTTGCAAGATACTTTGGGAATTGAAAATTTGAAGGCTGAAGCTCTTAAAGCTAGTGTTAACAGAATTGTCTCTGGGAATAATTCAGTTACCAGTCTTCAGAGTGCATCTTGCTTTAAAGAAGAAAAAAAATGTATACAGTTATTGAACTGACATCAGTGTCTTGAGGACTGGTTGGCAGGGGCAAGGGCCAATTCTCTCTGACTGCTGATGCATCAAAGGGACAGTTGGCTGTCTGACCACACCACAGGGAGGAAGAGACTTAAGCTCTTTTACATATCATCTCTGACTGCTAGTGAAAAAATGTTGAGGAAAATTCACCCAGGATTAAAGGGTGCAAAGACTGTAACATACTCTTCTCCAATAACAACAGGAGGTCACATACTCAACATACAAAAATGAACTCCAGTTTTTAAGCTTTTAATTCAGTTCTACCTAGCAACTGTCACCTAAGAACCACAAATGCTATATATTTTACAAGAGGAGACAGTGCCCCTTAAACCCACTCCAGGACAGCAAGAGTATGAAGCAAAGATGCTCAAACGAGCTAAGCAAATGAGCCAGGTGAATTCTACCCAGGGTGCTTCAGACAGAGAGGAAGTCGCAAAACAGTCATCAGTCTTTAAAAACAGAACAGTGGACTACAAGCACCAGCTCAGACAAGATGCTATTCAGACTCTTGGCAATGATCCAAATTATTTTACAGAATCATTAAAAACAAATAATCAAGGCATGGTGGCACAGGCATGTAGTTTCAGCACTTGGGAGGTAGCTGCGAGAGAGTCAAAAGTTCCAGACCATCCTCAGTTACATGGCAAGTTCAGTTCAAGGCTACATGAGACCCAATCTCAACAAAACAAGAAGGAAATCAAGTACAATTCTAGCCTCCCCACTTTCCAAGTCTGAACTGGCTTATCTGTTTGCTAAAAGAAAAAAAAATGAGCCCACCTAACTGGCATATTGTAGAAAATTAAGTTAAGGATCACAAACACAGGGCTAAGTCTTTTCTAACAGGGAGGTATTACAAACGATCAGTTCTACAGACTGGAATGTTAAACACTAACTTCATTTTGAGAGATGGTTCTTTGCACTGTAAGACGATTTGGTCCTTTATACACCACCTTGAAGCAGTTAACTTCACTTTGAGCTACATCTTAATTGAAATAGTTATTTTCTCTCTCCTCCCTCCATCCTTTCCTTCCGAGATAAAGGTCTTGGGATGCAGTCCTGAGTGGACTATCACTCACATAGTAGCAATTCCCTTGGCTCACCGTCCTGAGTGCTGCGACTTCAGACATGAGCTACCATGCCTGGCTCTCAAGTACATGTTTTCACTATAAAATTTCAGTTCTCTCCTCGTTTGTTGTTCTCATCAAGATGCAAAGTCAAGTTTCATCTTTCCTTTTAGGATCACAGGCTAAAGAATGACCAAAAGCAACTTGGGTATCACTGAGAAAGCCACAACTTCCTTCCCTCTAAAGTAAACAGGGCCATCTCTCTACAAAGGAGCAGCATGAAGAATAACATGAACATTCCATTTAGGAAAGCAACTGGGCTGCCAGGTTCTCCACCAGACTCACTGTTTTTTAGGACTTAATGTTCAAATGTTAGAAGTCAGGGAACTCATGTTCCTGACAACTACATCATACTTGGAAATTTGCTATCAAGTTCTGAGAAGTCTACAATAGGTGTCATTAATATTTTTTAAAAAGTCCCTGGTATTTTTAAAAATTGCTGATACTAGAGGCTCTCGAGAAGAAAGAAAACAAAGACCAATGTGGTGGTAGCACACACTTTTGATCCAGTACTTGGGAGACAAGTGCTCTGTGAGTTCAAGGCCAGCCTGGTCTACATAAAGAGACCCTGTCTCAAAACAAAAACAAGAAGAGAGAAAGTATAAGGGGATTATGTGCTTCTCTTCTCTTCTCTTCTCTCTGTGAACATGGACCAGTATGGTTAACAACTAAAAACTACAAGCGAAGTCTGAGTCTGCTCTTCCCCTAGTGCTCCAGTTTCTGCACACAGCAACTGCACAATCAGGGAGGCAAACGGTCCTTCAATTTGGTGTCACTTGCAGTATTCCTGCAGTGAACCAGTTTCTATGAATTGTAGTCATTCTACAAGAGTAACTGGTTAAAAGTGGCCATGACGAAACTTAGAGAATAAACTCAGGAGTTTACTCTTCTATCACTTATAAGAAGGCATCCGTACACGATTCTAGTGCTAAATTCAAAAATTCAAACAGTTCAACAACCCCAATCGAGGTCCCGGCGGTGGGAAAGCTGTCTGTGGTGTTAATATTAACTCAGCCCAGAGTTTTAGTAATCTAGATGAATAATCCCAATTCACAGTTCTCGGTCTGACTGTACAGGAAATGCTTTCTGCAACCCAACATATCTAAAACGGTTTCATTCTGAGTGATGCAAACCCTTCACACAGACTCAAAAGCCAAGGGTCAGAGGTCTATATAAGGCTCATTCACATGAAGCACGTTGATGTCAGACTGGAAGCAACTTGCAAGCCTCTGTCAGAACCATCCATAAGCAAAGCAATTAATCTTAAGGAAGGGTGTTCTGGAGCCTTCCTCTTCAACACACAGCTGGAAAGGGGCATGAAACCTAATTTCTTATTTCCTTTATGAGGATCACATCTTGTTATTCCTGGGTCCTTTTGATGTCTAAGATTTGTCTTTTAGCTCCACTTTAAAAAGCTTTTATCCTCCTATAAAACCACTACAAAAACCATTATTTCATTTCTCTGGAAGACATCTCTCTGGAAGCTTAGTACAAAAATTAATTATTGTCATAAATTGACAACTCAAATCAAATACTTCTTGAGGAGCCAGTGAGGCCCTAGGATCCCTTGAGGAATATTAAAAAGACATAAAACACGATCCATGTCCTCAAGGAGCTGAGTAAGACTGTACTTATTGATTCATAGGAAGGGAAGACAGAGTGAGGTCACTTTATACATATGTAGAAAGAACTGTATTTTTAAAATTTGTCTCCACAGAGCATGACTTTGATAACCTTTTCCCATCACTATGACAACTATCATTAGCAACAAGTTCTTTTTTTCAGCTGCCCCCATTCAGTTTAAACCTATTTTCTCTTATCAGTGGAGCTAAAGAACAAATGGTTACCATCCCTAATCATGAATCCATTCATGGTTTCTGAAGAATTATCTCTTAACCTTTCATTCTCTCAAACTTTCCTGACTGACTTCCAATCATATTATCATCTCCTGAGTCTCCTCACAATCATCTCCAAGGTCTGCTCATCCCTTTTAAGCTGAGGAACTTATAAATGGAAACAACATTCAAGGAAGGGGCTGATCAGTGCTAAATGTTATCTACATAAATTATAATGCCATCTAATCAGAATGCCCTGACATCACCTCCAAACCCACAGTTGGGAGCACCTTTAAACTAAGTCCTACATAGAAGATGATCCGAGTTTGAGGTCAACCTGGTCTACATAGGGAGTTCCAGACCAGCCAGGGCTACACAGCAAGATCTTGTCTCAAAAAGTAATTAACAATTACTAATTAAAAGGCCTGTGATGGGCTTTTTATTATACATTCCTCTGCCATATTTGTATGATGTGCATGTGTGTAGAGTGTCCATGCTAGAACACAGGCCAGGGGATGATGTCACTCTCTGCCTTTCCCCATTGAGGTCTCTCACTGCCCACCCAGAGCTAAACATTTTTTGACAAGGCTGGTTGGCCAGTGAGTTCCAAGGATCTACCTGTCTCCACTGATCTTAGTACTGGAGTTCCAGACACATGCATCATGCCTGCCTTTACATGGGTGCTGAGCATCCAAACTCAGGTCCTTATGCTTGGGCAGCAAGAGCTCTTACCAACTGAGCCATCTCCCCAGTCTGCTTATTTTCTTTAAATACAAGTCAAAATTACCTAGGTGTGCACAAATTCTCCTAATTTATTCTAATAAATCCTTGTGAAGTGTTCCTAAAACTTCAATAGTCACTGATCTACTTTACAAAAAAAGTTACTACTGTAAAACAAGCAATGATTTAGGAAATCAAGTCTTATAGGGAGTCATAAGCTATTGGGGGCACAGACAGACGAATTTACAGAGAAATCCACAATGCAAAGAAGCCTGGACTAAGTTCGCACTTTGAGGATTTGGTACAAACTTTTAAAAAAGGAGAAACTGAATTTCAGCTCCTGTGACTATTTCATGGGAGAGTTCAATACGGAAATCTGCGCTGAGCGCAGAGCAGAACAATCCAGGAGCAGCTGAAGAAGTAAAGGCTCAAGCAAAGAGGCTCTGCAAATGCACATAAAGACCAGAGAGAGCACACCAGTGGGTTCCCTGTCCAATGTAGATGTAGCAAAGAAGGGAGATAAAGTTCAAATGTAGATATGCAGGCCAGGTGAGCTATGAAGGGCTGAGAAATCATCTATTTGTGAGAAGTCGAAGAGTTTTAGGGAAATAGTAACAGTCCTATCTCTATTTAAGGAAAGCACTGGGCACAGTGGGCCGTGAAAAGGGAGGGTGGCTAGTGAGGAGTGCACCATAATGATCCTCAGTCTCAGACATAAGCAAGACTGTCAGAAGTGAAGAAGAGAGCCAGACTGAAGAGACGCTACCATAGCATAACGGATAGAACTCAGACACAGGGGATGGGGTGGGAAGAGAAGGATCGCAACACATGCTGGGACCAAGGGTGAACTCGGATGCAGACACATTAGGGTTTGAATCATAGCTCTGCCATCTCCTAGGCACATGACTCAAGGAAAACTACTGCCTGGATATACAAAAGATGGCATGTAGTGGTTCAATAAGCATTTTTTTTTTAAAAAAAAGTTTGGGGGCTGGGCGGTGGTGGCACATGCCTTTAATCCCAGCACTAGGGAGGCAGAGGCAGGCGGATCTCTGTGAGTTCGAGCCCAGCCTGGTCTACAAGAGCTAGTTCCAGGACAGGCTCCAAAGCTACAGAGAAACCTTGTCTCGAAAAACCAAATAAAAAAAAAGTTTGGTTATGTTTATTTTGTATGTGTGCATAAGCACAGGTATGTATATGCAAAAGAGTATCTGTGGAGGTCAGGAGACAACTTCCAGAGGCTGATTCTCTCCTTCCACCATGCAGGTTATAGGGATCAAACTCAGATCATCAAGTTCTTTTATTCACTGAACCACCTCACTAGCCCCAAACACGTCCTCATTTAAGTGAGGTACTACAGGGCTGGAAAGATTAAAGACGGCTCAGTGGTTAAGAGCACTAGTTGCTCTTGCAGAGGACCTGCGTTCTCTTCCCAGGACTCACATGGTGGCTCACAGCCACCTCTAATTCCAGTTCCAGGGCATCCAACTCCCTCTTATGGCAGGCACTGCATGCACATGGTGCACATACATATGTACATACCTATAGACAAAACATTTAATACAAACAAGAATACTTTTTAGGGCTGGAGAGGTGGCTCAGTGGTTAAGAGCACTGACTGCTCTTCTAGAGGACCCAGGTTCAATCCCCAGCACCCATATGGCAGCTTACAACTGTCTGTAATGCCAGGATCCAGCCCCCTCACACAGATATACATACAGGCTAAAACACCAATAAAATAATTTTTAAAAACAGAATACTTTTTAGATTTATTTTATGTATGTTTTGCCTGAATGAATGTATGTATGTATGTATGTATGTATTACAGACACTATATGCATTACTGGTGTCTGAGGAAGTCAGAAGAGGGCTTCAGATCCCCTAGCATTATAGTTATAAATGGTTGTGAAGCATCACGTGGGTGCCTGGAATCTAACCCGCGCCTTCTGCAAGAGCAACAAGTGTTCTTAAATGCTGAGCCGTCTCTCCAACCCCCAAATAAAAATATTTTTAAAAAGAGGTATTACAGAATTGTATGCTTCCTTTTTTTCTTAATGAGGCAGAAACATTTAAATTTTTTCATTTTTTAAAAACGTTATGTGTATGGATGTTTTTCCTACATGTATGTCTGTGTACCAGTAATTAAATCACTGCTTGGCCTATTAGCTCTAGCTTCTTATTGGCTAGCTCTTACGTCTTAAATTAACCCATTTCTATTAATCTGTGCATCTCCACATGGCTGTGGCTTACCGGCAAGGTTTCAGCACAAGTCTGTCTCCTCCAGCAGCTTCATGGCATCTTTCAGACTCCACTTACTCTCTCTATAAATCTCGTTCAGCCTGGCTTTACTTTGTCAAGCCATTGGCCAAAAGCAGCTTCTTTATTAACTAATGGCAATAAAACATATTCACAGCATATATCACTTCCCACAGCACAACCCCACAAGTTGAGAAATACTGCTACAGATCAACATTGATTCTGCCCAAATGAAACTTGAGGACAAACTTCAAATAGTAACCTGGAAGACAAAAAAAAAACCCCAAAAAACAAAACCCTGAGTTTTTGGTCAAAGGACCACCAAGGGATTCCACTAATAAAAAGACTAAGAATATTAGTCATAAAGACCAAGGTAGCAACCCCTATGCAGTTTCCTGAGCCAGTCATTCCACAACTCAACAGCCAACCTTCCCTACTTTCTCCCCTCTGGGTCCGTGGCTACCAGTGACACCTTCTGTTACCAAGATGGGTAGTTGTCCTTCAGTTTGGGTCCACTTAGCTAACAGGTAACTTGAAACCCAGAGCGAAATCAGTAACATTCTGAAGTCAGACACATAGAGCATCTGTTGTGTCAGGGCTGGGGTCAACCATAGCACTCAAATAGATTTGTGCACATGCGCACACACCACACACACACACCTCAAAGTAATAAAACAATCCAGTTATGATAAAAAGGTTATAGCTCTCATGTCCTTTCAATTTCTCATTCTAATAATAACTAGGGCTCCCTTTGTGCTAAGTAAAGTGCTAAGTGCTTTGCATGCATACTCTTTTGAAGCATGATTACCCCGATTTGCAAATGAAGAAACTAAGACATGAAGGAGTTAAAGTCTGCAAGGTTACTCAGCTAATACGTGGCTAAACTGAGATTTGAACCCAGGCAGTCTAAATCCAGAGCCCGGTCTTGGCAGCCCCTAATCACTACGCTATATTATCTCACACTATTCCAGATTAGACTATGAGATTCACCATCCCCGTTGTAAAGGCATTTATATATGCACAAATAAAAACTGCCAGTCAGAGAGATTACAAGAGGATTTCCTCATTAACCAAGCTTAAAGAGATGTTATCCACAAGATTTTACTGCTTATAATTAAGGCAATAATCTAGGGACGGTATTGTGTTTGATCTAAAAATTAGTCTGTTCTGATGAATGGACAAAAGCTAAATTTCAGGTGCCTATCAAAATTCACTGCTCAAGATATTTATTATGAATGTGATCAATTTTTCCCTAGTTTTTAGAACCAAGTTTAAAAGCGAGCCCAATGAAAACATTTCCTCCAAAAACACTCCTCGTAACTCCTGTTACTCTCCCATCTCAGGACAAGGGGAGCCAGCCACAATTACTTTGATGCAGTAAAATGAGGAGACAATGCTATTTCAGCAGTGCATGGGCAGTGAGGTCAGAGTTCTCAGGCAGTAGAGACCTTAGGAAGGGTCATGCTGCTGAGAGTCATCAATGCATCTACAAACACTGCAACAAAACACAAACCAGAAATGCACAAAACCAGATAAAATAGACAGAAAAAACTCCAGCGCTGAAATAAACAGTGGGGAAATAGACCCCACCCACTGAAACCTCACACAGTCTTGCTGCAGCCAGAATGGGAGGTAACACATCTGGGGAAACCCCTCCAACCTATTTGTCAAGTAGAAAAACAACCACTCATTTCAAGGAAGGGGGAATTTTCATGCACTGTGCAGAAACTGCAAACTAACTCTCACGTTAATACCTTTGTCAAACTAAACCTATTAGGGCGGTATATTCTGAATCTAAAAAGTTAAACCAAGCCTGGCCTCCAGGAAGCTTTGTGCTAACCCAAGGGAACTTGTATTCTCTACAAGTCTACAACTACAAGTCAGGTCTTTAAAAGCAAACCTTAGGTAACAGCTTCAGCCTCATGGTTGGCTTCCCATGAGGTGTGTAACCTGACAAGGTAAAAAACTCATTGAAATATTTAACAGTGGTGGTATGGATTTCTTTGGATAGGTCAAGAAAAGCAACCCATCCCTTTTAAAAACATAAAGGGCCATTTTATGGGAAGTCATTCTCTCAGTTCTAGTGTCTGAGCATTTCCTCAGGGCTTTCTCAGAGACCTTATTGAAGGAGAAAATGAAAGGCTTACAAAAGAGCCCCTCTTCTCCCCCTATTCCCAGCATAATCTACCTCAGCCACAGGGCTAGTAGCATCCACACTGTCATAAATGCCAGCAATTAGAGAATTAGGCCATAAAACCACCCACTCAGGTATAAGAGCACAGGCCAGCAGCTTATTTAATGCATGCCATAAAAGATCCTGTACTTCCTTCTTCCAGGCCTTCACCACCAAGAAATGAGAATAACAACAACAAAATAGCCCTTTGTCTGCCTACTTCATAGTGATGTGATCAATGAAACCATCAAGGCCCAGGTGAAGAATTTAAGATCCTTCTTCTTCATAAAGACTCTCCATTTCCTCTAGCATGCTACATTGCAGATCAATGAAAGGGTAGGCTACATTTTCAGCACCAGTATAGTGGAAACCAAAGCTGAACTACCTTTAACAGAAATTATTCTAGCTTATTTTGAAACTATTCTAGAAGCTCAGCTAGCCAGTTCCTAACCTCAAGAAATACTGGTACCTACAATTAGCAAGGCAATTTTAGTTTTAAAAAAAAGTTAATTCAGGGGCTCATGGGATAGCTGAGCAGGTAAAGGCATTTGCTGGCAAACCTGACAACCTCAAATTGATCCCTAGGTCCCACATGGCGGAAGGAGTGAACCAAATCCCACAAGTTGTCTTCTGACTTCCATACATGTTCATTCACACAGGCTCTTGCATACACACTTTTGCACATGCATGCACAATAAATGTCATCTTAAAAAAGTTAATACCAATCCCAATCTCAAAGCTATTTTATTCACTCTGTTCCAAAATCTGGTACAATCTGGGGCAAATAATAATTTCATTTTATCATTTATTCTCACAACCTGGCAGCCCACAAAAATCACAGGTCTGTGATTTAATCCATGATAAAACTTAATTCCTCCAATTTCATAAGCCAATCTTGGTGAGCCTGGAGCAAGGACTTGCTAACAGTGAACTCTTTACTGACTGTTTCCTACTCATGCCTACAGGGTTAAAAATCTGGTTCAAATGTAGGTGCATCATGCCAGACTCATTAGTAATTTCATCTTTCTTAATCCCAGGAAATGACATTCAAAGAAAGGGGCCACGGAAGCCATCCCAAAAGAGGGTTTCTACTAGTGCAGGGACAGCCACAAAACTCCCCTTCCCCAAAACCCAGGCCACCAGGCTCTCCACCTCAGCAGAGGAATGGAGACAAGATATTCACAAAAGGCTCGATTGAAGGCGTTCAGTTAAGTGCTAGAAAGGAGCTGAAGTTCTGTGCCAACACTAGAGGAATGTGGGCAGGCACAAAGAGATCTTAATTAGGAGACCTACAATTAAAACACAGAGCGTCTCCAAAAGAGAGAGAGGCGTTGCAGTCTGTTACGCCTCCGAGCAGGCAAAAGTGCGGCTGCCGCCCCCTCTAGCCACGAGTAAGGGAGGCAACTGGCGGGCTCAGGCTGCACAGCTGTTCCCTGGAAGGACAGCTCCAAGGTGAGCAGAGATGAGAAATGAAACCCAAACGGGAGCATTTTCTCTTGCTTCTAATCAGAAGGGAACTCACTATTTTGTGAACCATGTCCTCCAGGAGCATGCGCCTTGAGATGCTTAATTGGGAGGGAAATGCGGGGACATGGGATGTGCTTTCAGAGGAGAGAAAAAATCCAGAACTTACTAACAGCTCCTTCACTCAAAGGAGGTTCTACTGTTCTGGATTCATCCTTTCATTTAAAAGCTCATACACCTAAGAAATACACCATCCAGACTGGAAATAGCTTCCTTTTAGGTAAGGAAATTACAACAATGAAAACTAATCTAGCCAAACAAGGGGATAACACTGGAGTTCTACAGGTACACAGCATTTTATTTCAAACTTGATCTTCAGGACAGGCACACTGGTGTATGTCTATAGTCCCAGCAACTTAGGAGGCTGAGGCAGAACTGCTGGAGCCTAGAAGTTCAAGGTCAGCATGAGTAATGCGGCTAGAACCCAATTCAAAAGTATCTCCATTATTGTTGTCAACTTCAGCAAAACCCTTATGCTTTCTTCCATCCAATGAAAACTCCCACCAAGGTGAAATTTCTCCTAACAATAATAACAGTTAAACAGGCAAATGTACAATCTGCTATTAAAAGGCACCAAAGTCTCACTAAATAAACAAATAAATAAGCAAACTCAGAATAAGAAATTCTAGTCTAGGCGTGGTACTGCATGTCTATAATCCCAACACTTAGGAGACACCAAGGTAGAACTAATAAATCCAAGGCTAGCCTTCTCTACATAGGGAGTTCCAGAACAACCAGGACTACATGGCAAGACTGTGTCTCGATGGTGGTGAAGAAATAAGAATAATCGAACAGAAAGGTTTATGAGCTATTTAGTACAACTTCACTTATGTATCAGAAATTGAAGGTTAAAAGTGAATTGCCCAATTGGGCATGGGGGCACATGCCTTTGATCCCAGCACTTAGGAAATATTGGATGACAGACCTCCACAAATTTAAGGCCAGAATGGTCTACATAATAAGACCCTGTCTCAAAAACAAACAAACAACCCAAAGACATGAATTGCTCAGTGTGTCCTAAGGGGCAGTGACAGAGAGATGAGTAAGACTGAGCTCATGCCCACTGATGTCCACTCCACTGTGCTCTCTCAGCTTCATTCACCTTCTGCCAAGCTCAGGATCAGCCATGAAGGCAATGAAAGACCAATAACTCTTTGGGTTCATACACTTGATTAACATTAAAAAAAATTTTTTTAATTAAAGGGGGAAAAAAATCCCAGACACTCTCCAGCAGTCTCCCAGTTAGAGAACTACCCTCTTTTCTAAGCCCAACCTAAAAGCCTGCCTGAAGCCACAGGGACTTCACTGAAACTTTAGATGAAAACAAATATGTGCCAATGCTGTAATTCAGTTTTAATATCACATGTAATTAAAGTGTGCGGTGTTAAGATCAAGAGAAAATTGCTTTTAACGTGTTGACTGGTGATAGGAGAGGCATATGAAATCAATGAAGACTGCTGGGTGCTAAAATATTTCTGAAATGAATGTTAAATTACTGCAAGTTCTAGTCAATGGAAGATGCTGCTTTGCTTTGCTTATTTAGAAGGCAAACAGCCATTTGAGCATCACCTGAGACAGCAGCTGACACTATTAAGAGCATGGAAAAGAAGCACAAGACATGAGCCTCAGTGATGCTTCCTAACTCACACAGACCGCCCAAGCGTTCATGTATTTTGAAAAATCACCTCATTATAACAGAATGTAATCCCAAGGAACTCCTATGTAGCTGTTACCAGAGAGATCGATCCAAGGAGAGCAAAGAACCAATGGCAATGAAGAACGGGTCTCCTGTGGTAACAGCATGGTTCCTACAGGAGGATCCGGAGTTCTGTCACCAGAAGAACTCAGCTTTGATTATGTGCAACTCCAAATCATTATTCCCTTAAAGTGAACCACAATTTAAAGAGGTTAGAATCATTCTGGGTCACATAACAACTCCAAGAGTCCAGATGAGACCTTCCTAAGAGGCATGGATAAGTCCTAAGAAGCAACCTTAGGGATAATGTAAATATGCCAGCCTGGATTAAGACCTGTGGAATTCTATCACTGATGTGTAAGACTGTGTCACCAAATGCTTGATTTCTATGCTGAAAGCCACCAGGCCAGAAGAGGCTGCCACTCTCATTTACCATGTATGACACATACCAATCAGCCTGTGCTACATGGCCCCCAACGACCAGATAGAAAGCTTACCAACAGCTCATTCAAGTCCAGTTTAGAAAAAAAAACTAACACTGGAATTTAAGGCAAGGGGTCACCCGCCCTTTTCACAATGGAAGAGTGACTACCATTAATAGGCACAAGTCCTAAAGAGGAAAAACTCCTCCTCATTATACTTATTCTTATTCATAGGAACTAAAATTCCCCGACAAGTTTTACACAACAAATTACCCAGTAAGGCAAAATAAAGAGCTAGCTCACAACCAGAATATTGATAGGTAAGAAAGTGTCAGCACCTGATTAAAACCTCATAGGTAGTTTTTGTCAAAGACCAACAGATAAGATATTCTGATGCCCAGATATTAGGTCCCTGGATCCAGGTGTCTCTCTCTCTCTAACCAGTCTCTTGAAAAGTTATGACTGGAAGCTGTTGACATAAAACTTTGCTTTTGAATGTGTGATGAGAACGTTTAGACCTTGGACACATGGTCCTTCAATACAAAACGCATAAGTATGCCAACAACGAAATGCTGCTGCTCTGGGTATCTCCATAAAGCAGACCAACTTCTCCTAATAGAGACTTTCTTATAACACTCAAATATACACGAAAATAGAACTCTACATATAACCAGTCTAGTCTCAATTTTGAAAACACGCAGGTAAATGATATGTCAATGTAAAACTTTTTTTTTTTGCTGCTGTATCTTTTTAAAAAGCAAAATCAACTCACATTTAAGCAACTCCATGCAAGTAACCTGAACGGTTCAGTCTTTTTGTCATGTATGAGGCCTTTGGTTCTCCAACTACATGGGATCTGTGTTGTTAGTTAAAAATACAGAATTGGCCTTTCAAAAAAAATAATCTATAGCAACCAATAAAACACTCTCAAACAACCCTGCTTACTGCAGCAGCCTTCTGAAGGCTGGGAAAAGGAGGTGGAGACAGAGCTGAGAGAGGCAGGCAAAGAGGACGTTGCAGCTAGCTAGCTACACAGCAAGGTACACGCCCCCATCATGTCCTCCTTGCTCTGTCAGAAGGCGGGTTGTTGTCAGTCTCCTGAGCCAGCTGCCTTAGAAACAATTTTTAAAAGGAGGCTGGGAAACTAACAACTTTTTAAAAAAAAAAAGGACAGTTCCTTAGGATCTCCTCCCCTCCTCCCTACCTGTCTTCCCAAGGCCTTTGCTAAATCTAAAGGGGTGCAGGGCATAAGGGGCCACAAGGGGTTTGCCCCAACGGCAGAGCACGCAGGAAACTGCTGGTTGCTATCTTTCCCTTTCTGTTTCAATCAACAGCACTACAGAGCAACAAACCCCTACCCCCTTCCCTTCAGCCCCTGACAGCTGCTCTTCCTCCCCCTAGCATCCCCCATCCCATTCTTCCCCCCACACACACCCCCACCCCCCACCCCGCTACTCAAACTGCCCCTTTCTGCATCCAATGGAAAACAAATGTGCAACGCCACTGACTGAACCTGAACTCAACTTCCCTTCCCTGGGCAACTTTCCTTTCTTCTGAAAAATGCTGAAGAACGCTTATCAAAGCATCCCGGTTCTCAACCGATTACTCATTGGGAAGGGGCAAAGCGCTGACCCTCCACCCACCTGGAGTCTCCCAATAGGAATCAAAAATAATCTTACCTCCGCCCAAAGACTAACTTTGCTCCTTGATCCTCCTCTTTTTCCCAACCCAAAGCAACCACCACTGCCACCACACTAACGTAAAAAAACTGTCCCTTATCTACTCTCACCCCAGACGGGCTTTCCTCCACCCCTACCAAGCCCCGGGATTGGCCTAGGAAAAGGTGGATCAATAATAAAATGCCGAGGGGAAAAAAAAAAAAGAGAAAGAGAAGGGCGGGAGGGAGCCAGGGCTAGAGGCTGCAAGCTCTCAGGCGCAGTGGGTGGGGTAAGAGAGCAGCTGCTTCCCTTGGGAGGATGCTGTTCTAGTCCCCCCACAAACATCACCCCTCACTGGGGGCCCCCTTTCTCTAGAGCTGGAGGGAAAGTCTGCTCCCTCTCAAGGAGAATACTGGAAAGTAGCTCTGCTCCAAGCTTGGGGTGGGGGGACATTGGGCCATTTTCCCTCTAACACACCGTTGGTCCTTCATCTAAAGGAGGGAAAGGGGTGGAGTTGGAGGTAAATCCCTGACACCAGCAGCCTAGGAACCGCAGCCCTGGAAGATGGGGAAAGAGACTACTAACGCAGAGGAAAGCACTGTTATCTTCGCAGAAGAGATGAGGACAGGCAAGGTAGAAAGGTTTCCCGTGGGGTGGGGCGGGACGACGAGGCCCGGTGTGCAGGAGGTGGGAGTGGGCTGGGAGTACAGGTGAGAGAAGGGGGAGTGGCTGGCAAGGTGAAGAAGACCTGGCTGGAGATGGAGAGAGGGTTGGTCAGGTTTTTAGAAAGCAAGGTGCAGCAAGGCACCTGGATTTCCCAAGGGCCAGGAGAAGAACGTGGCCCTGGATGAAGCCACCACCCGAGAGATGTCCAAGGGGAAAACTGCCCTAGGAGTAACACATCTGCCCAGGGAAGGAGGCGGAGATGTGGCGGGATCAGGTCTCTGGCAGAGGGAGGGAGGAATCTGGCTCGGATGAGGTAATCTGTGAAAGGGAGGAGGGGTTCAGTCCCAGGATGGGAAACCCCCGCAAGGGGGTCTGTGCCAAGGGATTTGGGGAAGGGTCCAGTGAAAGAAGGCGGTGTAGGGGGTAAACGCCCTTAGCAAGAAGGGTCTGAACCCCCGGGTAAGGGCGCCTGGGGGTCTGCAGTCCATAAGGGGGGGGTCCCAAAATGGGAGGGCCATTTGCCCCGGGTTAGGGACCCCAGGATGTTTCCAGGATCGGGATGTTCCTCAAACCTGGATGGGGGAGGGGAGGGGCTCCGCAGAGGGTCGAGACCCCAGACCCGGGGGTTCCTCGCCCCCTTACCTCTCCGCTGCCGCCTCCCCCGCCGCTCTCCCCAAACACTGCCCGGAACCGGCGCAGGTTGGTGCCGATGGCGGCAGAGACCTGCAGCGCCGCGTCGAAGCCCGGGCCCACCCGGAGCAGGGCCGGCCCTGAGGAGGCTGAGGACGATGACGAAGACGAAGACGAGGCAGACGACGAAGAGGCTGCTGAGGCGGCGGCCGCTCCCCCTGGAACCCCAGCCCCGCTGCTTCCCGCCGCCGCCGCCGCCACCGCCGGGGGGGAGGGGGGCGCCCCGGGGCCGCCACCGCCGGCCGGGGGCCCGGGGGGAAGCAGCAAGGCCGGGACGCGTTGCCGCGGGGCGCCCCCTAGGCCCCGGCGCCCCCCGCCGCCACCGCCCCCGGTGGTCCCGGGTCGGGCGGGGAAGCGCCACCGACAGCTGTGCGCCATGTTCGCCCCGTAAGTGAAGCAGCGAGAGGGAGAGGCGACAACACAGGGGGGCGGGGAGGCGGAGGGGGGGGAGCGGCGGGCCCCGGAACCTGCCTAACCCGCCTGGCGCCGCCCGGCCGCTGGCACCCCGCGGCCCTCTATGCCGAGCGCCGGGTGGCGCTTGCTTGCCCTGCAATCTGCATATGGGCCTCTGGCCTCCGCCTCCGCCGCCCGGCGGCCGCTGCTCTATGCCGAGCCCCGGGTCCGGCTCCTCCCGCCCCGCAACCTGGATAAGTGCATGCCCCGCCCTCCGGGAGCGGCAGCGCCAGGGAAGATGGGGGGGGGGGGAGGAAGCCCTGGAGCCCGGAGCGGAGGCGGGTTCCGGGGAGAGGGGGGGGGGAAGGGGGCGGCGGGAGGATGGAGGCGGAGGGAGCCGGTGGCCCGCTGCCGGGAGAGCCGAGGGGCCGATTACACACGTTCCCGGGACGCGCTGAGACTCGAGCAGCCCAGGAGAGCCGCTTCCAGTGCGGCGCGGCTGCTGGGTCCCGGGAGGAGCGAGCCTTCTCCGCCTTGGAGAGCGGCGAGCTTAGCCCTCATGGAACGCTTCTAGAATCCAGAAAGCCCCATTGTACTCCATGCAAAACCGAAGCGTCGCCCAGTTGAGTCTATGCAAAATGGCAAGGGCCTCGGTGAACGCGCCTTAAAAAATAAAATCCAATAAAAGAGGAGCCCCTCCCATCTTCATGCTTGGAGCTCTCTCCAAAATGCACACGACCGAGTGGCGGGCTTCCGCCACCTCCTCGCCCCACTGTGCGCTGGAGGGAGGAGAGGAGCTTCTGGCTTTCGTGCCCTTCTGCTGAGTTGGGGTGTGTTTTCCCAGCCCGGACGTTGGAGCCCACGGCGTGCGCTGCGCGAACGACCTGGCGTTACAACGAAGCTGAAACTGGGTGGCTAACGGACGGGGCCTGGAGGGAAGAGGCGGGCAAAGGCGCCCCGCCCCTTCTTCCTCCTCAACCAGCTTGCCGCTGCATGCAAAGCGGACCCTAATGTATGCACGCGAAGGGAGGGGGCTCGCCAGCACATTTCTCATGGTGGGGGGGGGTCGTTGGGCATTATGATACACTGGGTGGAAGGGGCCCGCCGCCGGCAAGCTCTGGGCGCAGGGTTAGCAAGCCTAGAGGGAGGGAGAGGGAAGAGGAATAGGGCAGCGGCGGGAGGGGGTGGTGTGAATATCCACGGGGTTTACTTTATTGCGGGGAATAGGAGAGGGCGCCTCTAGCAAGGCGTTAGAAGCCTGCGGGGATGGAAAAACCAAGGAGGGAGGGAAGGAGGGATTGCTGCCCGAAGAATACGCGTTGGCTGAGGCTGGGGGGGGGGGATCGATACACTGCCTGCAGACTCCATCTCACCCCCCACCCTCCAGCCGAGGTGGAGTTCGCTGGAAGGTCACGCAGCCTTCCAGGTCTCTCGCACCCTTAGCGGGCACTACTCCGACTAGGATCGCCTAGTATAGCCGATTTAGGAAGGGCAGTGACGGTCGTAGTAAGGCAGGTAGAAACCAGCTCTAACCCACTAGAGGTTGTATTGCACGCCTCCAGAGGTCCACGGCCTCCTGGTGCTGAAAAACCTACGTCCTTCCTAAAAGAGACGTCTGTGCCTGCGAACGAATGGGGTTGTGGGGAGGAAGGGAACAGAGAAAGGGAGGAGACACAGTCAAGCCCCAACTCCCCAAACTCGACCGGGATCGATCATCGTTCCAACCGCGCAGGATGGGGCCCAGATGGTTTGCAAAACGCACATTCACACAACGCACGCACAGCCAGATTCCGTTGTTGCTTCTCATGGCTTACTAGGTACAGAGAGGGTGGGAGCAGCGAGAGGCTATTAAACAGCAGCCCCATAACTCTGCTTAGGACATAACACACCCCATTGTGGATGATTTCTCTATTTAGCGTTAGACTCTAGGGTTTTTGCTTCAGTATAGCTGCTCTGATCAGTTACAGATCGGCGACCACGTGGATTCTCTCAAGCATCCTGATTTGTTGCCTCTCTCACTCTCTCTCGCTTTTCTTTTGTATTTGCCGCCCCCTTCTTTAATATGCATAACGGCCTACAGAGGTAGTAGGCAGGGGACTGAGTGACAGGCTTTATATAACTGTGACAACAGAATTTCTTCCCGCCCTCCGCCTTTGAGAAAACAAACCCGCTGGATTCTGAGTAACCCCTCCCTACAAGCACACTCCATTTAGCACAGGTGGGAGGTCTGCAGGGTGTGTGGCAGCAACAAGAATGGAGAATGTCTTTGAAGGTTGTGAAGACACGAGCCTGGGAAGTGGGGGAGAACTCCTTGAGAAATTATTTAGTTGGTCTTTCAGGCTAGTGCAGAGAGCTACGACGGATCAGAATTTGGCTTATGACTGAATGCTTTAGAGGAGAAATAGCGATTATAACTAGCTTTTGTTTAGTACTTTCTATGAGGCCAAATGCTTTATGTGTATTCAGTTCTTACTAATCATGTAGGATAATCCTTTTTTTACAATTAGGGAAACTGAGTCTTAGAGTAATGTCCTAGACCACATACATAGTAATAGGTCTGCGACTCAGTGGGGTCTAACACCAATATTCAGAAACTGGACTGTGGACAGCAGAAAGACATTCAGTGGAAGAGCACCTGCCTAGCATTTGGAAAGCCCTGGGTTTTCTCCTGAGCACCAACACACACATACACACACACACACACACACACACGAGGTTAGGGACACATATAGAAACTATTCTATGCTCTTCTCATGTTACCTGAAACATTGTGCATGGTTTATTTTGGGTATTAAATTTTGACTTGCTTCTGTTCCAGGCCTAATATAGTCATATAATTAATATTTTTTAATATTTATTTTTGAGACATGGCCTCATCTATTTGAGACTGATCTTGAACTTATATTGTTGCCAAGGATGACATTGAACTTTCTACCTCGGGAGTATTTGGAATACAGGTGTGCCCCACCATACCTGTTTTAATGTGGGGCTTAGGATCAGACCCAGTACTTTGCGAGTGCAACAAGCACTCCATCTACACCCCCATCGCCTATTTTTTTAAACACTAGTTTGTTTGTTTGTTTGTTTATGTGTCTGCTTGTTTGTATGCACAGCAAGAATTGCCCACAGAGGTCAAGAGAAGACATCAGAACTCCTGGGACTGAAGTGGCAGGCAGTGGTGATCCACCTGTTATAGGTGGGAAACAAACCTCAGTACTCTGCAAGAGCCGCTTGTACTCTTAACTGCTGAGGCTCTCTCCAGGCCCCTAACCCCCATCTCTTAAAACTTTTTTTAAGATAATCTAACTAGCCTAGACCCCATCCAGCTATGTAAACCAACCTAGTCTCAAACTTACAAAGATCTCCCTGCTTCTACCTCTGAGTACTGGAATTACATGTGCCGCCTTGTCTAGCTTCGTGTGGATAAAATGTTAATGAAATTTAAAGTCCCATTGCGGGGCTGGAGAGATGGCTCAGGGGTTAAGAGCATTGGCTGTTCTTCCAAAGGACCCAGGTTCAATTCTCAGCTCCCACACGGCAGCTCACAACTGTCTGTAATTCCAGTCCAGGGATATGACACCCTCACACAGACATACATGCAGACAAAACACCAATGCACATAAAATACAAATAAATAAATCTTAAAAAATAATCCACCACACTGGTTCTGAGCTACTGCATTGCTGCCCTCAGTCCTGTCTTACTCTTAACGCCAGCAAACGTCACCGTTTGTACATATACTTCAAAGATCTACACCTAAACAAGCAAATCCACAGGGACCTTTTTCCATAAATGCAAGGATATCAAGTCCATTCCTGGCATCACAACGGTTTCACTTAATAAAGCTAGGAATTTTTTTTATCACTCTTGGGAATGTTTGGAAAATGCACAATTTAATTTAACCAGATGTCTGTTGGTAGATACTTACATTACTTTCTAGCCACTAAATGCCCTCCTCCTCCTCTTCCTTCTCTCTCTTATTTTTACCTTATGTGTATGGCTGTTTCGCCTGCATGTATGTCTAGGCACCACCTGCATGCAGTGCCTGTGGAGGCCAGAAGAAGGGATGGGAATCCCCTTAGACTGCAGTTAAAGATGGTTGTGAACCACCATGTGGGTCCTAGGAATCGAACTTGGGTCCTCTGTAGGAGCAGCCAGTGCCCCCAACAACTAAGCCATCTCATTTAAAAATAAAACAAACACAGGGTTTCACTCTGTAGCCCATGCTCCCCTGGAACCCATTCTGTAGCCCAGACTTGAGGCAATCCTCTTGCCTCGGCTGAATGCTGTGATTGTAGGTATGGCCACCATGTCCAGCCATTCCATTCCATTCCACACGATAACACAGTGCACAACTTTGAACACACACCACTTTGCCATTGTGTTATATTCTTTTAGTATAGAGCCCTAGAAGTGTAGTTGCTGAACCCAAAGTATGTACATTTATGATTTTGATAGATATTACCAAATTGTCCCCAGCCAATAAAGGTTGTTCGAGTATTTCATATTCCCATCAACAATACTGAAGAGGGCTTCTTTCTCCATAACCTTTCTGAAAGTTTTTCTTAACCTTCTTGATCTTTGCCATCCTAATAAAAATGCACATATTTTACATTTTTCCAAATGAGAGAAGGAACCCTTCAGGAAGGAAACCCCAAACTTTGCCCATTTCTGAGAACTCATAAATTACTCTAGTTTTAAAGAGACCTCTAGAGGCTGGAGAGGTTGGCTCAGCAGTTAAGAGCACTTGTTGCTTTTGCAGAGGCCCTGGGCTCAATTATCAGTATTCATATGATGGATCACAACCATCCTAACTCCAGTTCCAGGGGATCCAATGTCCTCTTCTGACCTCCATGGACAGAAGATGTACACATGGTATACATACATATATGTAAGCAAACACTCACAGGTAAAATGAATAAACCTAAATTTTTTTATCAAAGGGACTCCTAGCTATTAGCTCTCTCTCTACCCTGAGGACTCCTCACTGCAAAATGAGTATCATGGTGGAACTAACATGGGCTCAGAGTCACAAATATAGGCTTGATTTGCAGGTCTAATACTTTTAGTTATACACCTTGAGCCAGGTACCTGGCCATATGCCTATCTCCTCATTTGCAAAAATTAGAATCTTAATAGCAACTTCACAAGATGGTTATGAAGATTAAATTATATATTCTAAGTATCTTCTTTCTTATTCAAATAGAAACAACACACACAGTTCGTTTGTTGGTTTGTTTGTTAATGCTAAGGATAGAACCTACCTAGATTCTTTTTTTTTTTTTCTGTTTTGAGACAGGGTTTCAAATAACCCAGGCTGACCTCAAACTTGCTACATAGCTTAGCATGACCTAACTCCTGATCTTTCTGCTTCAACCTTCCAAGTGCTTCACCCAGATTTTCTTTTTCTTTTTTTTTTTAAGATTTATTTATTATGTATCCAACATTCTGCCTCCACGTATGCCCGCACGCCAGAAGAGGGCGCCAGATCTCACTACAGATGGTTGTGAGCCACCATGTGGTTGCTGGGAATTGAATTCAGGACCTCTGAAGAGCAGCCAGTGCTCTTAACCACTGAGCCATCTCTCCAGCCCCCCAGATTTTTGTTTGTTTGTTTGCTTTTCAAGACAGGGTTTCTCTGTAGCTTTGGAACCTGTCCTGGAACTAGCTCTTGTAGACCAGGTTGGCCTTGAACTTACAGAGATGCACCTGCCTCTGCCTCCCGAGTGCTGGGATTAAATGTATGGCATGCACCACCACCGCCCGGCTCAGATTTTCTTTACCATTGGTGAAGACAGCTCTCTCGATTTCCTTCCTCCGAATGGACATAGTACATCATCAGTACAGCAGACCCAAATGTCTTTGAACTGAGACAAGAAGCTGGCTGGGTCATTTAAATTTCCCCCACAGGATCATCACAGAACACAGAACTGGTCAGAATTTTTCTTCTGAAAAGAAAGAAGCAAATCTATAACTCTTTAATAAAGACCCCCTTATTTTATGGAGGTGATGTGCAGCCTGGGCATGTAGTGTGTACCTGTAATCTTGGCACTAGGGAGGTAGAAGCAGTGGATAGAGAATGCAAATCCAGTCTGGTCTGTACACTGAGTTCAAGGCTAGACTCCTGGGCTAAAAGACAAAACAAACAAAGTAAAATAGAAAACAATAGTTGCAGGCTGGAGAGATGTCTCAGCAGTTAAGGGCATTGACTGCTCTTCCGGAGGACCCAGGTTCAATTCCCAGCACCCACATGGCAACTAACAATTGTCTATAACTCCAAGATCTGACACCCTCACACAGACATACATGCAGGCAAAACACCAATGCAAATAAAATAAAACATTATTTAAAAAAAAAAAAAAGCACGGGCTGGAGAGATGGCTCAGCAGTTAAGAGCATTCATTGCCTGCTCTTCCAAAGGTCCTGAGTTCAATTCCCAGCAACCACATGGTGGCTCACAACCATCTGTAATGAGGTCTGGTGCCCTCTTCTGGCCTGTAGGCATATACACAGACAGAATATTGTATACATAATAAATAAATAGATAAATAAATAAATAAAAGCAGTAATTGTAGTCCCTGTGTCTACTAGTTTTCATTTCTGAACTTGAGAAGAATTTGGCATAGTTCTATTTATAACTGAAAGGGTTTAACTGAATCTAGCATAGACAGCAGCTGGCTTTCTGCCAAAGACAAGGTCTAGCTAATGTGGGGGGAAAAGCTTTGTGAAGACAGGAGCCATGGATTACTCATACTTGTATCCGCTATATACAGACAGTCTATATAAGCCCAATTAATGCTTTCTAAATAAATGGTTTTTCCCAGCTTTATGGTTAGATTTGGGGATTCACTCTATAGGGCTTTAATTTTTTGTTGATTTATTTGGGTATTTATAAACATTCATTTACTTATTTTGTATGCATTTGTGTGTGTGTGTGTGTGTGTGTGTGTGTGTATGGGTTGGTGCATGCCATCCCACGTGTGTGGAAGTCCGAGGACAACTTGCAGAAGTCACTTTCCTCCTTCTACTACATGAGTTCCAGGGACTGAACTCAAGTAGCAAGGCTTGGAAGCAAGTGCCTTTATCACTAAACTGTCTTGTCAGTCCAAGGAATGGTGTTGTTAGAGGATTCTGGCAATTGAATGTGCTCGCTGGCTTTATTTTTGTTGCTATTGTTGTAATTTTACATTTACTCTGAAATCAGTCAAACTATCTCCATTTGAAATTATACCAGTGATCATAATTCATATATGTATGTATGTATATATTGGTGTTTCGAGACAAGGTTTTTCTGTGTAGCCTTGGCTGTCCTGGAACTCTCTTTGTAGATCAGGCT
The DNA here is from genome assembly GCA_004026605.1 of Ondatra zibethicus. Lineage (NCBI taxonomy): Eukaryota > Metazoa > Chordata > Mammalia > Rodentia > Cricetidae > Ondatra > Ondatra zibethicus. Next base: position 106,404 of record PVIU01001836.1, read on the forward strand.
GACATCAAACTCACAGAGATCCGCCTGCCTCTGCCTCCCGAGTACTGGGATTAAAAACATGAGCCACCACTGCCCTGCCAAAATTCATATTTTTCAAGGAAAGAAAAGTGATGAGTAGCTATCATTTGCTTATGACTGTTTTACCTTGTAAAAGCTCTATGGGAATTCTGTATTTTTAAGTTTCTCTCTCTTTCCAGATGTCTCTGAATCGTGGTCATAGTGACTTCTGATTGGCACAGGTTAGGTCTGTTGCATAAGCTAACCCAAACTACCCAGTCACAGGAGACAGAGAACGAAATGGCCCAGTGATGTATAGGAAGACTAGAGAAAGCTGCAAGAAAAGATGTAGGAGGAATTGAGAGCAACTCTCAAGGTGGCAGGAGGTCAAGAGATAGGGGGTGGGACTAGAGCAAGTGAGGTGGCTCCTTAGGTAAAAGTGCTTGCTGCCAAGCCCGATTCCCTGAGTTCAATCCCCAAGACCCACACAGTTGAACAGACTCAGCTCTCCCAAGCTATCCTGTGACCTCCACACCTGTGCATACACATATGCACATAAATTTAAACTGTAGTAGTAAGAGGCTGAAGAAATGGCTCAGAGATTAAGAGCATGTGTTGCTCTCACAGAGGACTCTCATTAGGATTTCCAGTCCACATGGTAGCTCACAAAGGTTTCTCAGTCCTAGGGGATTGGACACCTTCTGACCTCCCCACGTACCAGGCAGGCACATGGTACACTCACATACATTCAGGAAAAGCACCCTTACACATAAAATAAAAATAAATATTTTCGATGTAATAAGGAAGAAGCAGAGGCTCATTGTGGAGTCCGACCCGCAACCATCGCACTATGATGCCAGTCATGAGAAATCACTGCATTCTGGAGCAGACATAGGTGATATCTGTAGATGAAACATCAAAGCCCAAGACAGACTGCTGGTTAATAAGGCAGGGAGAAGCAAGGGGAGGCATCTTTTTCAGGAGGCACGACTGTAAAAGGAAAGAAAGGACCTTAGCTGGAGCCCCTAACACATGCTTAAGAGGCTGCTACAATTGTTTTTGAGGCAGGGAGGGTCTCGTACAGCCCAACCTGGTTTTAAACACTCCATGTAACTGAGGTCGACACTAAGCTCCTGATCATCCTATTTCCACCTGCCCAGTGCTGGAGTTATAAGCGTACACTACCATGCCTGGTGTATGAACCCAGGGCCTGCTGTGTGATAGGCAAACACTCTACCAACTGAGCTACATTTCCAGCCCTAGAGTTTATTTTATTTGTCTGTCTGTCTGTCTGTCTATCTATCTACTTATTTATTTTTGTTTTTTCGAGACAGGGTTTCTCTGTGTAACACTCCTGGCTGTCCTGAAACTCAACTTGTAGATCGGGTTGTAGATCAGGCTGACCTCAAACTCACTGAGATCCGCCAGCCCCTGCCTCCCGAGTGCTGGAATTAAAGGTGTGCACCACCACTCTGCAGTGTTTATTTTTTCTTATTGCATGTATGTGTATAGGGCATGTGAGAGACTGCAGTCACATACTGCTACATCGCATATGTGAGTGTCAGCAGATGACTTCTGGGAATCAGTTCTTGCTTCTTTCCACCATGGGGAACTCTGGAACCAGATTCAGGTTGTCAGTCTTGTTTAGCAAGTGGTGTCTGCTCAACCATCTTGCTGGCCTTCAAGTGTTTATTTAAGTTTTTATTTTATTTTTTAGTGTTTATGTGTGTGACTGTTTTGCCTGCATATATGTAATGCATCACATGAGTGCCTGTTGTTTGAAAAATTCAGAAGGGGGATTTGGAGCTCTAGGAACTGGAGTTATAGGCAGTTGTGAGCCACCATGTGGGTGCTAGGAATTGAGCCCAGGTCCCTCTGCAAGAACAAGAAGTGCTCTTAACCACTGAGCCAACCCTCCAACACAAGAATTTATTTTTAAACTAATTTTTAATTACTGTAAAAGTGAGATATGCAAGGTAAATTTTTTTGTTTTTCTCGAGAGAGGGTTTCTCTGTGTAGCCCTGACTGTCCTAGAACTAGCTCTGTAGATCAGGATGGCCTCAAACTCAGAGATTTGCCTGCCTCTACCTCCCAAGTGTTGGGATTAAAGGTGTGTGCTACCAACGCCAGCTACAAGGTAAAAATTTAAGGTATCATTAAGCAGGATAAAATTAGAAGGTCTATATACTCCTGCTGTCCCTCTAATATTATATATGCACATGTACATATGCAAGTATATATGTAAATAGATATGAATATATACTTTTTTAAAAAAGTTTTATTGAGGGGCTGGAGGGTTTAGAGGTTAAGAGCATTGCCTGTTCTTCCAAAGGTCCTGAGTTCAATTCCCAGCAAGCACATAGTGGCTCACAACCATCTGTAATGAGGTCTGGTGCCCTCTTCTGGCTTTCAGGCATACACACAGACAGAATATTGTATACATAATAAATAAATATTTAAAAAAGTTTTCTTGAGATACTCTCTCAATATAGACCAGGCTGGCTTCCAATTCACAGAGATCTGCCTGCTTTTGCCTCTGGAGTGCTGGGCATATATATCTTTTAAACTGATGTGAATATAGTCCACACATTTCTTCACTTGGTCCCTAATCTCATGAAAGTCTCAGAAGCCCTTATCTCCCTGACCTCACTCTATCTTCGGTTGCTACTGCTTTGACCTTTCTTGTAGTTCCTGGAACCGCTAGGCACACTGATAGCTTAAGGCTTTTGCACTTGCCCTTCCGTCTGCCTGGAGTGTTCTTCTACCATGCATCCTCTTGGCTGACTCTCAGGCTTCCTTCACATCTCTGTTCCTGCCCCCTCCTCAGAAGCTACCATTAGCACTCATGATACCATGTACCACTTCTTCCCTTCCCCCTTCCTTTTACAGGGCTAGAGATTGATCAGGCCTCTTGTGCTAGACAAGCTCTACCATTGAACCATATCCCCTGCTTTATTGCATTTTTCCTCCCTCCCTCTCTCTAAAAGAAATCGCTATGTATATAGGTGTTTTGCCTGCATGTATGTCTATGCACAAGTGTTTGTCTGGTGCCCACTGAGGCCAGAAGAGGTCAATATAACCCCTGGAGCTGGAGTTACAGGTGATTGTAAGCCAGCATGTGGGTGCTGGGAATCAAACCCAGGCCTTCTGGAAGATCAAGCAGCTAGAGTTTTTAACTACTTATCTGTCTCTCCAGTCACCCTGCCCTCCTCTTTCTGATTAAGGCTCATATGGCCCATGCTAGTCTTTGACTCACTATGTTTTGGAGGATGACCTTGCACTTCCTGATCTTTCTGTCTCCCCCATCCCCAAGTGCTCTAGTCAAGCTGTCTTCTTTCTAGAAGGCAGGCCTCCAAGAATTCACATTTCCTTTGTTGCAGACCCTCTCCCTCTCCATCTTCTTCAAGGTCTCTCCTGCCCACCACAAAGTTTGGGATATCTTTCTCCTGAGTGTGTCTCCCATCTATCTCTTCCTTACAGAGGAGCAGTGCCACCCCTGTTTTTACTCAGTGCTGGGGCACCAACTCGGGGCCTCATGCGTGCTATGCAGCACTCTACCAACACACAGATGTGCCCTGGGCTAGAGAGACGGCTCAGTGCTTAAGACCTCTTCCAGAGGTCCTGAGTTCAATTCCCAGCAACCACACAGAAGGCAACCATCCATAATGAGATCTGGTGCCCTCTTCTGGTCTGGCCTGCAGACAGAACACTGTATACAGACGTTAATAAATCTTTTTTAAAAAAAACAAACAAAACAAAATAACAAAACAGCTATATCCCAGACCCTTCTGCTGCACTTACTGGATTTGCTTACTTTAAATCTTTTTTATTACATTTTAAAATTTATGTATTTACTGGGGGCACTTGTATGCCACAGCACTTTTGTGGAGGTCAGAGGACAACTTGCACAAATCAGTTTTCTCCTTTCATCATGTAGGTCCCAGGGCTCAAATTCAGGTTGTCAGGCTTAGCAACAAGCTTCCTCACCTACTGAGTCATCTCACCTGTCTAGATTTCCTACCTTACTGTCGGTGTCCTTCACAAGGATGAGCTCCAAGGGTGGAGGGTCTGTGCTTCCAGTTGGCTAAAGAGGCTTCTTGTACCAAGAGGCTGAAGAGCATCTCGCAAAAGAGCTACTGCTTGGTTCCCAGCACCCATCTTGGGAGACTCTCAACGGCTTTGTAGCTCCAGCTCTGGGTGAGCTCAATGCCTCTCCCCACCCCAAGGGCACCTGCATGCACTTAGACACGCCCACACACAGACATGCACACATACACATCATTTAAAATTTTTAAAAAATAATAAACCTTTAGCGAAAAGGGGTAGAAGCTCAAATCGCTTGAGTTCAAACCTGTTTGGTTTTATTTTTTCCCTTTGAGTCAGGGTCTCACTATGTAGCCCAGGCTGCCTTAAAGCTCAAGATCCTCCTGCCTCAGCCTCCAAGTGCTAGGATTATAGATGCCACCATGGCTGGCGGGGACAGCTTTATTTCTTAGCGAATGTGTACACTTGGGAAGGTGAATCAGTTTCCTTCACTAAACCAGATCATCCTTGTATCTAATCCTAGGTTCTTTTTTTTTGTTTGTTTTTTGTTTTTTGAGACAGGGTTTCTCTGTGTAGCTTTGGACCCTGACCTGGAAATAGCTCTTGTAGACCAGGCTGGCCTCGAACTCACAGAGATCCGCCTGCCTCTGCCTCCCGAGTTCTGGGATTAAAGGTGTGCACCACCACAGCCCGGCTTTAATCCTAGGTTCTTATGAGGATTAATACTGGATCTATGTAACATGCTCACAGTAGTAACTGCCATAGAGAATGTTAGAACTCTTTGATTTATATTTTTTTGCTAGAGTTTCAGTTTTGTTGGGTTTGGTTTGTTTGTTTGGAAGTACCTGGGCCTTGTGTACACTAGGCAATAGCTGTAGTGCTAACCTTTCCCCAGCACTGTTGGCAGGCCTTATAAAGCTATTCAGATAATGGCATAACCGGATATCAACATGTACAAAAACGAAAATAGACCCATATCTATCACCATGTACAAAACTCAAATCCAAATAAATCAAAAACCTCAACATAAAGCCAGCCACACTGAACCTTATAGAAGAGAAAGTGGGAAGTACACTTGAATGCATTGGCACAGGGAACCGCTTCCTAAATAGAAACCCTGCAGCACAGACACTGAGGGAAACAATTAATAAATGGGACCTCCTGAAACTGAAAAGCTTCTGTAAAGCAAAGGACACAGTCAACAAGACAAAACGACAGCCTATAGAACGGGAAAAGATCTTCACTAACCCCACATCAGACAGAGGTCTGATCTCCAAAATATACAAAGAACTCAAGAAATTGGACACCAAAAGATCACATAATCCAATTAAAAAAAAAGGAGTACAGACCTAAACAGAGAACTCTCAACAGAGGAATCTAAAATGGCTGAAAGACACTTAAGGAAATGTTCAACATCCTCAGTCATCAGAGAAATGCAAATCAAAACAACTCTGAGATTCCATCTTACACCTGTAAGAATGGCCAAGATAAAAAACACTGATGACAACTTATGCTGGAGAGGTTGTGGGGAAAAGGGAACACTTCTGCATTGCTGGTAGGAATGCAAGCTGGTACAACCCCTATGGACATCAGTGTGGCGATTTCTCAGAAAATTAGGAAACAACCTTCCTCAAGACCCAGTAATACCACTTTTGGGTATATATCCAAAGAATGCTCAATCGTGCCCCAAGGACATGTGCTCAACTATGTTCATAGCAGCTTTATTTGTCATAGCCAGAAACTGGAAACAACCTAAATGCCCCTCGATCGAAGAATGGATAAGAAAAATGTGGTACATTTACACAATGGAGTACCACACAACAGAAAAAATAACGACAGCTTGAATTTTGCAGGAAAATGGATGGAACTAGAAAGCATTATTTTGAGTGAGGTAACCCAGACACAGAAAGACAATTATCACACGGACTCACTCATAGGTGGTTTTTAAACATAAAGCAAAGAAAACCAGCCTACAAACCACAATCCCAGAGAACCTAGACAACAATATGGACACTAAGAGAGACTTACATAGATCTAATCTACATGGGAAGTAGAAAGTATAAAAAGACAAGATCTCAAAAAGTTAATACATGCAGAAGAGATAGGTCCTGGTGTCATTGTTTGTGGGTTCTCCAGTGGGAGGGGACCGGGAGAAGGGGAAGAAAGGAAAAAAAATTTTTTTATCTTTAATTATGTTCTTGAATGGAAAAAATAAAACAAAACAATGTATGGAAAAAAAAAAAGACAAGATCTCCTGAGTAAATTGGGAGCATAGGGACCTTGGGGGAGGGCTGAAGGAGGGAGGGGAGAGTCAGGGAGGGGAGCAGAGAAAAATGTAGAGCTCAATAAATATCATGGGGGAAAAAAAGCTATTTAGCTAAGCATGATGGTTGATGCCTACAATCCTAGTGTTAGCATTCAGGCGTCTGCACTGGCCTGCCCTTAGGACCCTGACAGGATACATCCAGCTGAAGCCACTAAGAGCATCTCCTGTGCACACTGGCTATGTTCCCTTTTAAAAGGTGGGCCTGCCACCTCCTATCACTTTCTCTTTTTCTTTTTCTCTCCCCCGCTTTCTCTTCCACCATTCTTGTCCCTAGGGACCAGTCTCTGCCCCCAACCCTGTCCTTTCTCTGGCCTCTTCTCTCTCCTCTTCCAATAAACCTCCTATGTGAGCCCTGTTGCATGGTGTGACTTTTCTTCACGGCGTTTTTTAAAATTACAACACCTAGCACTCAGGATGCTGAGGCAGGAGGGTCAAAAGTTTGAGGACAGCAGAGGAAACACAAAGCTCTAGGCCAGCCTGGATGGGCTCCCAGACCCAGTCTCAAAATAAAGAAAATTCCAGTTCCCAAAGGGCAATCTAGTAGCATGGTCATGGGTGGCCCTGCCCAGCTGGCTCTTCTCCATCTTCTAGGTGGTTCCTTCCAAACCCGTTTTGCTGTCTTTCACTCTTAGACACCAGTGTCTCAGAGTTTCTGTCACTTCTCACATTCTTGTCTGGTGATCTCATGGTTTTAACTACTACCCAGGCTGCAGAGATCAGTAACTGCCACCCCCAAACAGCCCCTTCCCCTAGTGCCTCAGCCTCTGGTGTCCAAATGCTTTAAAAGCATTTCCATTCTAATTACTTGTTAGGTTGCATGACTCACCGGAGTGTGGGTTCCTCAAGGGCAGGAATAGCATCTTGGTTATCTTTATCTCTGGTACCTCAGGCGAGGTGTTCTTGGTAGTCTGTTTCCTTCTGTGCTCAGTCTATTGGAGGGAAACAAACAGTAAATAACTAGACAGGTCCACTGTGAGACCTGCTGGTTACCTCACTAAGTCAGTGAGACAAAGCCACTAGAGAGCTGGGAGAAGCTAAGGCACATAGTTGTCAGCAAGGATGGCCAGGCTTTGGGCAAAGGGAGAGTGAGTCACATGATGTTTCAGAGAAGAGAAGTCCAAGCATACATAACCCAGCAGACACACAAGCCCTGAGGGGAAGCATGTTTCAGGGAGTAGTTAGGTGACAACAGAGAGACCCTGCGACTGGACGAAATAAGATGAAGGACAGGAAAAGTGATAAGAAGTGGGTGGGGTGAGAGAGAGGTAGTGGTGGTTTTAGATTTTGCGGAGGCATTAAATTAAGTGAGAAGCCGTTGGAGGGTTCTGAGGAGAAGGTTGATAAGATATGCCTCAATATTTGAAGGATCATTCTGTCTGCTGTCAGGAATGGACAGAAGGGCTAGAGAGGCTTGTGGCGTTAATCCATGAGAGTCTGGTAAAGGTTCTCAAGAATCTATTTAGGTATAAAATAGGAGTAAACACTCAACGAGACAGAGCCAATTAGATACCACCGCTGATCCAGCTGCGTTTGTCCATTCATCCTGTCCAGGGGTGATGAGCGCCAACAGCATGCTGCCTGCTCTGCTCCGACTACCCAGGAGAGAGTGAGAGCGAGACAGAGAGGCTCTTTCCCTCGTTTATAAATTGTCACCTCCACAGACAAGAATGCGCCCTAGAGTTTGTAATCCCCCAAAAGCCATTGGCTCAATGGCCTGAAATTGCACCACAGAGGTACTCAGTTGGCAGACTGCTTCCCTAGCATTCTTGAAACCCTGGATTCAATCCCTTGCACTGAGATAAACTGGGCATGGTGGCATATGCCTGTGATCTCAGAACTTCTTAAGTAGAGGTGAAAGGATGGGCCTAATTTGGAGGCCAGCCTGGCCGTTGGGTGGCAAACCTTTTCCTGAGGAGACTCAACACACATATCTACTCTCACCCAGGTAGGAATCCTGCAACAGGATCTAAGTACAAATATCACCAAAGCCCAACTTGGTGAACCAATGAGTTTTATTAGGGTTACTTACAGGAATATGAGTGATGGGTTACTTACAGGAACAGAAATGCAAAGCCCACTACAGCACAGGTGACAGCTCACAAAGGCTGGGAACCTGGAGACAGCTCACCAGGTTGGAGAGGTCCTTTCCAGGTGCCTCAGTCTAAACTTCCTCCAAGCAGCTCATCTGATCTTTGCTTCTTCTAAGCAGCTGATCCAATCTCAGAGTCTTTGTAGTCTGAGGCAGACTCTCAGCTTTTATTGCTTACTCTGGCAGGGACTGGGCTAATGAATCTGGTCAGTTTCAGGGACTTCCTGGAGCTATTTTGAGTTGTTTACCTTTCTGTTTAAAGATCTTCCCCAGAATGTTTCAACCTCAAAGAAATCTGTTGCATAACACTGGTCTACACATTGAGTTTCAGGTCAGGGACGGTTATGTAATAAGTCCCCCATCCAAGAACACTCCAAAAAAGGGGGTGCAGGGAAAATAGTTGGTAATGGGCTTTTGTCACACAAGCACGAGGACCTGAGCTCCATCTCTAGGCTGCCTGCTTGTGATCCTAGCACTGGGGAGTGAGGAGAAGCAGGTTCCTAGCATTCCCGGGCTCACCAGCCTAATCTAATTGTCAACTTTTAGGTGAGTGAAAAACCTATGGTCGGAGAAGTAGATGGTACTTAAGAAGAACACCTGTCTTCTCTGGATTTCACATGCATGTGCAGACCTGTACATATGTGCATCCACACACTAATAAGCACACATATATGCACAAAATCTAAAAACAATTAAAAAAATCATTAAAGAGAGGGGTGGTGGATGCAGCTCAGTAAAGCATTTGCCTAATGTGTCAGGCCATGGGTTTGACTCCTAGCTTCTTCAAGAACACTAAAGAGCCGGGCGGTGGTGGCGCACGCCTTTAATCCCAGCTTTCAGGAGGCAGAGGCAGGCAGATCTCTGTGAGTTCGAGGCCAGCCTGGTCTACAAGAGCTAGTCCCAGGACAGGCTCCAAAGCTACAGAGAAACCCTGTCTTGAAAAACCAAAAAAAAAAAAAAAAAAAAAAGAGCTGGTGGTAGTGGCAGGTGGCACATGCCTTTAATCCCAGCACTTAGGGAACCAGCAGGCAGATCTTTGTAGTTTGAGGACAGCCTGGTCTACAGAGAGAGTTCCAGCACAGCCAGGGTTACACAGAGAAACCCTGGCAAAACAAACACTAAGACAAACAAAAAGAAATGAGTTAGTGTGAGTTGGAGAGATGGATCAGCAGTTAAGAGCACTTGCTCTTCAGTTCCTAGCAAAGCTTCTCAAGACAGCCTGTAACTCCAGCTTCAGGGCATCCGATGCCTCTTCTGGTTTTCATGGGCACCAGGCACCCAGGTGGTGCAATACATACATGCAGGCATAACACTCCTGTACATAAAATAAAATACATTCAAAGGTTCAAGCATCTAAAAAGCTGAATAAATGAAATGTGTGTGTGTGAGAGAGAGAGAGAGCTTACCAGGCTGCCTAGATCAGAAAAGAGGTAAGAAAGTATTAACCAACAGAAGATAGAAGACTGATGATATCTTTAGACACTTACATTTACTAGCAAAGAGGAAAGACAGGTCATTAGTATGAAAATAAAAGAACATATTTTGGTTTTTAAAAAAGAAATTTAAAGACAGGGAGAATTGAGTCTATCAACTTAAGGAGGACTGAAGAAAAGGGAAAGACCAGATGTGGTAACACATCTGTAATTTCAACCCTAGAGAGACAGAGACAGGAGGATCAGGCATTCAAGACTAATCTAGGTTACATAATGAGTTCAAAGTTAGCTTGGGCTACAGAGCAAGACCCTGTCTCAAAACAAAAGGAGACAAACAAACAAAAACAAAAAAAAGAAAGAAAAATGGCTTGGTGTACATAAGGTCAAGTTCTGGAAACAGTGAACTGTAATTTACAGTCTCCACTCTCTCACAGCCTTCCAAATACTCCCCAAGCCACTATTATCTGACTGTCACCTCTACTGAAATCATAGAGACCAGGGATTTTCTTTTCTATTGTGTTATGTATTTACTTTGGTCTTTAGAGACAGGGCCTCAGAACCTAGGCTGACCTTATACTTGCTATGTGGCCCAGAATAGCCTCAGATTCATGATCCTTTTGTCTCAGTTTCTCAAGTGCTGGGATTATAGATGCAAACTACCATGGCAAGCTCAGACAATGACGATTTTCCTTTCTTTACATTCAGTTGTGTGTGTGTGTGTGTTGTGCACACATGTGTAAGTGCATGTGTATTGGTCAGAGGACAGCTTCTGGGAATTGACTCTCTCTTTCCAGCAGATTGGCCGTGGGGTCAATCTCAGTGCTCAATCCCCTGACCTTTCCATATGAGATCTTTGCCTCTCTCTGTTGCATAAGTTCTCATTGGTCCTAATAATAAAAACCCAGAGCCAGATATTGGTGTAAATGCTGAAAGATCAGAGGGAAAAAGGAGCAAGTCACAACCAACTCTTACCTTGCTAACACCTCAGCCAAAAAAAGGACTGAACTCCTGTCTTCTCCCACCTTATAATCCTTTCTCTACCCAGCCATATCACTTTCTGTCTGTCTGTCTGTCAGTAACAGACCCCAAGACCTCTATGGTCAACTAGTGTCTAGCTCTGCCCTCTGATATTCAGGCAAGCTATGTTAGAGCACAAAGTATCACCACATCTCTCCATCTCTAAATGGCAGTTTCTCAGAGCCTTTTCTTAGACTGCCTCTATTTTCATTAGTTTATTTGTTAATTCAGATCCCAAATTCCTGCTGCCTGGAAAGCTGTAGATGCTGAGGATATAGGTAAACATCAATGTGTTCACTTGACTTGGGATTCCTTCCTAAGCAGTCCCGCCTACTCCCCAAACTGCGCTTCTAGCACTAAACACCATTCTGAATTTCAGACACACCTACCTAATGCTTTGTTGAGTATCTTCTCTAGTATGTCCTTGTGCTGAATACCTCTTTGCTCTGGTTTGCCTCTCGTGTTCCCTCTCCTAAGCACCCTGCTATGTACTGCTGTTCTCCACAGCGTTTCTCAGTATTGTGCTCTGATACTGAACTTCTCAAGGTGGAAATCTGACTGTGGTCCTTTAAAATACTTTAGTAAGCCTAGCCTTTTCAAGATCCTCCACTGACTCTAAGTCTCCTTCACCCTTTGCCTCCTGTGGCCCTGCCTTGCTGAATTCATCCTATGTAGCTGCTCAGAGCTGTCAGATCCTGCTTTGCTGCCCATCCCTGCTGTCTAATGTGCCCATCTTCCCCTTCTCATCCTCTTGGCTGGCTTCTAGTCCAGCCTCACCCTCTACACCCCAGCCTTGCTCAGCCTCTCCTGGGGGGGGGGTCCCTCACATGCAGTCTAGACGCCTGCTGCTGATCTCACCGCATCTTGCGCTTATATGGCTTGTGAGTGTTTATGTTGTTAGCTCTTCCACTGGACTCTTAGAGATAGGAAACGGAGCTGTGTCGTGTGAAGGAGAGAAGTTCTGCCCTCCTGATAAAGACAGAAGAAGCCTTTAGGTCCTTGGGTTTAATAACACATGTCCAGTTAAGGTATTGCCAACTGCTTTGTGGCATCTAACCACTGTTGTACCTCCACCACCGTGTGATACATGCCTGGACTCAAAGATGTGCAGAGTACAGTTTTAGACAGCTTTCAGTTATCACTAGGGGACGTAGCTCAGTAATAGAGCACTTGGCAGGCAAGCGTGAGGTCCTAGGTTCAATCCCTGGCAGAGGGAAAACAATCTAGAAACATGCTTTTTTTAAAAAAATTAATTATTTTGGTTCTTTGACACAGAATCTCACATTGTAGGTTTTGTTGGCTGGCTTAAAACTCACTCTGTAGCTCAGACTGACCTTGAATTCATATCACTCCTCCTGCCTTAGTATCCCAAGTACTAAGATTATAAGCACACACCTTATATCTTGCTGGGAAGTATGTCTTATAAAACTTCAGAACAAAGGCTGGCAAGGCGTCTCAGTGGTAAAGGCACTTGCCATGCAACCCTAAATGAACTAGAATCTCATCCCAGAACACAGTAGAAGTAGAGAATCAACTTCTGATCTCTGTCCTCTGTTTCTCTGGCTAGCAGCAGGTGAGATATTTCTTTTTCTTCTTTCAGACCAGGCAAGATGGCTCATGCCTATAACCCTAGCACTTAGATGTAGGAGCAAGGTAGAGAGTTTGAGGTCAGCCTTGACTGCATAGTAAGTTCTAGGCCAATCTAGAATGAAACCCTGTTTCAATAACTAAATAAATAGGGTCTGAAGAAATGGCTCTGTGGTTGAGACCGCTAACAGCTGCCCATAACTCCAGTTCTAGGGAATCCAAGCCTTCTTCTGGCCTTTGCAGGCTCCAGGCACACGTGTGGTACACAGAGATATGCAGGCAAAATGTCCATATGCATAACATAAATAAATATATTAATAAACTTCCTCGCTATATTCTTTAATCTGGCAACTTCATCTCCTGCATTGTGAGGCCTGAGGCTGGAAAGAAGACTCTGCAGTTAAGAGTATATATTGCCCTTGCAGAGGACCTGGGCTCAGTTCCCAGCACTGGTGTAGGGCAGCTCACAGCTGCCTGTAACTCACAACTACCTACAGCTCCAGGAGCATCTGATGCTTCTGTTCTCTCTGGCCACCCACTCTCATGTTCACAAACAGACATACAGACATACAATCAAATAAATATTTTTTTAAAAAGTTTCCAGGCAGTGGTGGTGCATACCTTTAAATTGTAAAGCACTTGTAAAGCAGAAACAGGCAAATCTCTGTGAGATCAAGGTCAGTTCGGTCTAAAGAGCTAGTTCCAGGACTGCCAGAGATACACAAAGAAACCCTGTCTGAAAACACCAAATAAATAAATAAAGTTGTGAAGGTTACATAGGATAGGACTTTGAGTGGGCTCATTAATCATCATTTAAATCTGACTTTAAATCATCCAGCTGGAAATTGCTCATTTCCAGAGCCACACCCATTTTTATCATCCCTGCTCATTCTTCCTTTATATTGTCATTGCTGTGGTTCCAGGAAATGGAAACATTCTGTTTGCTCTAAATTACCTTGAAAAAGTTTGTTTGATCTATCCTTACCAAGTAATGTTTGCTTTGTTTTTAATACAAGTAAAAAAACTGGGGCGGAGGAATAAAACTGACAGTATTATCCCTAAACGAGATGTCTGTCTGTTTATAAAAGTCATGCTTCAGTCTAAATGTGTGGTTTAAGATTACCTGCAGCTATCCAGACAATTCTCTAAGGCTAACAGGACCACGGCTCAGTAGATCTAATTCAGAACAAAATTTTATCCATAGATGGGATGGAAAATCTAGGTGAGGATTAAGGTCATGGCCAAGGTACAAGAGGAGGAGGAAGTCTGAGTTAATTATAACCATGGTTTTGCCTTCTTAATTCCAGGAAGCTGTCCCTTAGCTAGGTGGACAATGTGTTGATTGAGGCACATTCTTAGAGGCATTAGAAGCTACCAGTTCTTGGGTTTTGAGATGTATTCCATAAGGGACAGTGTCAGTATTGAGCAACTAGATATCTGTCATTTAAAAAGACCTTTGAGCAAGGATTTGGTTATTTTCTTTCTGGCAATCATAACTGGCCTGAAAGATTTGCCAAAAGCCATCACTCTCAAAACCAGTTGAGTAAAGGTAACTTGGCATGTTTTTGTTGTTTAAAGTGCTGGGGATTAGCATGGAGGGCCTGGATATATGAGGCAAACACTATTATTCCCACATGCTACCGAGGGCTAAGTTTCCAGCCCCTTGACATATTTTTGAATACATATCATAATGGATATTTTAAAAACATTTTTACATTACATGTCTGTGTGTGTATGTGTGTACAAGGGTGCCATAACTTGTGTGCATGTGGAGATTGAAAGACAATTTCTGAGAGTTAACTCTCTTTTTCCTTTTTGTGGGTTCCAGGGATGGAACTCCAGGCTTGGGGCTAGCTCCTTTACCTGATGAACCACATTGCCGGCTGCCATTGCACTTATTTGCTAATTTTTAAGACTTTAGAAATTATTGCCAGCCAGGCAGTGGTGGCGCACGCCTTTAATCCCAGTACTCGGGAGGCAGAGGCAGGCAGATCTCTGTGAGTTCAAGACCAGCCTGGTCTACAGAGTGAGCTCCAGGACGGCCAGGGCTATACAGAGAAACCTTGTCTTGAAAAACAAGCAAGCAAACAAATGGAGAGTGGGCTCAATGGTTAAGAGTGTGTGTTGTTTCACAAAGAACTGGGGTTCGATTCAAAGTACCCACATAGCGGCTCATAACCATCTGTAATGGCAGCTCCGGGAGATTCATTGCCCTTTTCTGGCATCCACAGGCACCAAGGATTCATATGGTGCATAGGCATACATGCAGGCAAAATACCCATACATATAGAATAAAAATAAAATTAAGCCAGGCGGTGGTGGCGCATGCCTTTAATCCTAGCACTCGGGAGGCAGAGCAGGCGGATCTCTGCGAATTCGAATTCGAGACCAGCCTGGTCTACAAGAGCTAGTTCCAGGACAGGCTCCAAAGCCACAGAGAAACCCTGTCTCAAAAAAACAAATAATAATAATAAAAATAAAATAAAATTAAATTAAAAACTGCTATCTCAGCACAATTATACATGTATTTAGCCATCACATGGCACTCCGTAAGTACCTATAGTTTTGTTGTTATTTTGTCTATTTTTTTTGAGACAGGGTTTCTCTGTGTAGCCCTGGCTGTCCTGGAATTTGTACTGTAGACCAGACTGGGCTCAAACTCACAGAGATATTCTGGCCTCTGCCTTCAGAGTGCTAGGATTAAAGGCATATACAACATAACCACTGGGAAAATTTTTTATGTTTTTATGTATCTATTCAAAATAATTTAATTTACAAGTACAGCAGTGGACAATTGTATAAAGGCATACTTATAGTAGGACATAATAGGCCACACCTTTAATCCCAGCACTCAGGAGGCAGAGGCAGGTGATCTCTGTAAGTTTGAGACCAGCCTGGTCTACAAATAAAGTTCCAGGACAGCCAGGACTACACAGAGAAACCTTGTCTCGAAAAACCAAGCAACTACAACAAAACAAAAAAATCATACTCTAGGGGCTGGAGAAATGGCTCAGTGGTTAAGAGCGCTGACCGCTCTTCCAGAGGATCTAGGTTCAATTTTCTGCACCCACATGGCAGCTAGCAACAACTTTCTGTAACTCCAAGGTCTGACACCCTCATACAGACATACATGCAGGCAAAACACCAATGCAAATGAAAACAATACGCCGGGTGGTGGTGGCATATGCTTTGAATACCAGCACTTGGGAGGCAGGGGCAAGTGGATCTCTGTGAGTTCGATGCCAGTCTGGTCTACAAGAGCTAGTTCCAGGATAGCTAAGGCGGTTACATAGAGAACCCCTATCTCGAAAAAAAACAATCAAATAAATAAATAAGTAATTAAAAAATCATGCTCACTGCTTACCGTTTGTGAGGTGACAGAAAACAGAAAAACAAAACCATAAGAAATGGCCGCCATTGCACAAACCAAAGACTTCATGCTCTGCGTGTACACATGTATGTAGATACATAGGGAAGTCAGATGTCAACCTTGGGGTTTATTTCTTAGAGTGGTCCACTTTTTATTTGTGACAGAATCTCTCACTGCTCTTTTTATTTAAAGATTTATTTATTCACGCATTTTATGTATATGATTGTTCTGTCTTCATGCACACCAGAAGAAGGAATCTGAGTCCATTACAGATGGTTGTGAGCCACCATGTGGTTGCTGGGAATTGAACTCAGGACCTCTGGAAGAGCAGGCAATGCTCTTAACCTCTGAGCTATCTCTCCAGCCCCCCTCCACTTTTTATTTGTGACAGAATCTCTCACTGCTCTTTTTATTTAAAGATTTATTTATTCACGCATTTTATGTATATGATTGTTCTGTCTTCATGCACACCAGAAGAAGGAATCTGAGTCCATTACAGATGGTTGTGAGCCACCATGTGGTTGCTGGGAATTGAACTCAGGACCTCTGGAAGAGCAGTCAAGTGCTTTTAACCTCTGAGCCATCTTTCCAGCTCCCCCCCTCTTTTTAAAGATGTATTTATTTATTATGTACACAGTGTTCTGCCAGAAGAGGGCAACAGATCTCATTAGCCACCATGTGGTTGCTGGGAAGAACAGCCAGTGCTTTCAACTTCTGTACCATCCATCCTCCAGCTCCTCTCTCTGGTTTTAACCTAACCAAGTAGGCTAGGCTGGCTGGCCAGAAAGCCACAGGGATCTGTCTGATTCTATCATCCTAGTGTTGGGATTACTGTTGTTGTTATTATTATTATTTTTTTGTTTTTTCAAGACAGAGTTTCTTTGTGTAGCTTTGGTTCTCCTAGAACTAGCTCTGTAGACCAAGGCTGGCCTTGAATGCACATAGATCTGCCTAATTCTGCCTCCTGACTGATGGGATTAAGGGTGTATACCACCACAGCCTTGCCCAGTGTTGGGATTATAAATACATGTCAGTTATGTTGCATTTTTTGTTATTATTTTTTTGTTTGTTTGTTTTCTGAAACCAGG
Organism: Ondatra zibethicus; assembly: GCA_004026605.1. NCBI lineage: Eukaryota > Metazoa > Chordata > Mammalia > Rodentia > Cricetidae > Ondatra > Ondatra zibethicus. The sequence continues at coordinate 123,355 of PVIU01001836.1, forward strand.
AATATTTTGCACTAGCTGGCCTGAAACTCTGTGTAGATCAGACTGGCCTGGAATTCACAGAGATCTGCCTGCCTCAGTCTCTCCAGTACTGACATTAAAGGTGTGTGCCACACTACTCCTGGCATACTTGGTTTTTGAATATGGGTGCTAGGATTGAACTCATCGCTTTGCTGATAGAGCTATCTCCCTATCTCTAAGACTTTGCACTCTAACATAAAAATGTAAGCCTAAACCAGGAATGATGACTTACTCCTGTAATCTCAGAAGAGTCTGAGGCAGGAGGATTGATGTAAAGCCAGCCTGGAATACACATTAGGACCCCATCTCTATAAATCAAACCAAATAAACAATGTTGTGCTGGCTTATGTGTGTTTTATGTCAATTTGACAAAGCTGAACTTATCTAAAAGGAGGGACCCTCAATTGAGAAAATGCCTCCATAGGATCCAGATGTAGGACCTTTTCTTAGTGATTGATGAAGGAGAGCCCAGCCCATTGTGGGTAGTGCCATCCCTGAACTGGTGGTCCTGGGTGCTATAAGAAAGTGGGCTGAGGGGCTGGAGAGATGGCTCAGAGGTTGAGAGAACTGACTGCTGTTCCGGAGGTCCTGAGTTTAATTCCCAGCAACCACATGATGGCTCACACCCATCTATAATGAGATCTGGTGCCCAGAACACTATATACATAATAAATACATTAAAAAAAAAGAAAGTGGGCTGAGCAAGCCATGTTGAATAAGACAGGACTAGTAGCTCTCTCCATGGCCTCTGCATCAGCTCTTGCCTCCAGGCTCCTGCCATGCTTGAGTTCCTGTCCTGACTTCCTCCAGTGATGGACTATGATCTGGAAGTGTAAGCCGGGTAAAATCTTCCTTTCCCAAGTTGCTTTTGATCATGGTGTTCCTTTTTTTTCCATGATATTTATTGAGCTCTACATTTTTCTCTGCTCCCCTCCCTGCCTCTCCCCTCCCTCCTTCAACCCTCCTGTGATGCCTTGATCATGGTGTTTCATCACAGCAATAGAAACTCTAAGAAAGCCCATCAAAATCCCAACAAAATTCTTCAAAGACCTCGAAAGAACAGTACTCAACTTCATTGGAGAAGCAAAAAACGCAGGATAGCCAAAACAATCCTGGGCAACAAAAGAACTTCTGGAGGCATCACAATCCCTGACTTCAAACTATACTACAGAGCTACAGTACTGAAAACAGCCTGGCACTGGCATAAGAACAGACAGGAGGACCAGTGGAACCGAATAGAAGACCCGGATATCAATCCACACATCTTCAAACACCTGATATTTGATAAAGAAGCAAAAAATATCAAATGGAAAAAAGAAAGCATATTCAACAAGTGGTGCTGGAATAACTGGATATCAACATATAAACAAATGAAAGTAGACCCCTATCTATCACCATGTACAAAACTCAAATCCAAATGGATCAAAAACCTCAACATAAAGCCAGCCACACTGAACCTTATAGAAGAGAAAGTGGGAAGTAAACTTGAATGCATTGGCACAGGGAACCACTTCCTAAATAGAACCCCTGCAGCACAGACACTGAGAGAAACAATTAATAAATGGGACCTCCTGAAACTGAAAAGCTTCTGTAAAGCAAAGGACACGGTCAACAAGACAAAACGACAGCCTACAGAATGGGAAAAGATCTTCACTAACCCCACATCAGACAGAGGTCTGATCTCCAAAATATACAAGGAACTCAAGAAGTTGAACACCAAAAGAACACATAATCCAATAAAAAAATGGAACACAGACCTAAACAGAGAACTCTCAACAGAGGAATCTAAAATGGCTGAAAGACACTTAAGGAAATGTTCAACATCCTCAGTCATCAGAGAAATGCAAATCAAAACAACTCTGAGATTCCACCTTACACCTGTAAGAATGGCCAAGATCAAAAACACTGATGACAACTTATGCTGGAGAGGTTGTGGGGAAAAGGGAACACTTCTGCACTGCTGGTGGGAGTGCAAGCTGGTACAACCCCTATGGATGTCAGTGTGGCGATTTCTCAGAAAATTAGGAAACAACCTTCCTCAAGACCCAGTAATACCACTTTTGTGTATATATCCAAAAGATGCTCAATCGTGCCCCAAGGACATGTGCTCAACTATGTTCATAGCAGCTTTATTTGTCATAGCCAGAAACCGGAAACAACCTAAATGCCCCTCGATCGAAGAATGGATAAGAAAAAATGTGGTACATTTACACAATGGAGTACTACACAGCAGAAAAAAATAACGACAGCTTGAATTTTGCAGGAAAATGGATGGAACTAGAAAGCATTATTTTGAGTGAGGTAACCCAGACACAGAAAGACAATTATCACATGTACTCACTCATAGTTGGTTTTTAAACATAAGGCAAAGAAAACCAGCTTACAAACCACAATTCCAGAGAATTTAGACAACAATATGGACACTAAGAGAGACTTACATAGATCTAATCTATGTGGAAAGTAGAAAGTATAAAAAGACAAGATCTCCTGAATAAATTGGGAGCATAGGGACCTTGGGGGGGGAGGGAGGGGAGTGGCAGGGAGGAGAGCAGAGAAAAATGTAGAGCTCAATAAATATAATGGCAAAAAAAGCTATTAAAAAAAAGAAACTCTAAGAAAAATGACAATAAAAAGCTGAGTGTGGACAGCCCAGGCTTCCTGAAGACATCCACTGGCCCATCTGGGTTCTCCTCGCCCGGGCTGGCTAAAGAATCCACAGGTCCATTATTGTGAGCAAATATATGATGTAGAAATGGGAAAGAAAGAGATGTGAACCGGTTCATGTGCTGTGGAAAGAAGCAGAATTGAAGAAACATAGGCAGCGAGGAACAGGCTGATGTGAGTGGCCTGCTTGCCAGGAGCCATGGTGGTATCTGGGCCCTGGCTGTTGATAAGGGTCATATCTGGGTCCGTGGTCCTACCCTAGCCAGGGTCTTTGTTGACATCATGGCCCATGTTGCCACCTAAGACCACACGATGCCTGGGGTCTGAGCTGCCACCTGTGGCCATGTTGGTGTCTAAGGATGGTGCCACCACAGGGGCTATGCCAATCTGAGTGGCCTGCTCTGCCACCTGGTGCAATGGAGACATCCGGGCCCCAACTGCCACTGAGGGCCATGTCTGGGTCCATGGCTTTATTGCAGCAAAGGTTTGTGTTTATGTCCATTGCTCCTGTTACCACTGAAGGATGCCCAGGGTCTGACCCCGTCACCTGAGGCCATGTTGGTGTCTGAGGGTCATGCTGCTGCCAGGACCATACTGATCTGGGTGGCCTGTGTTGCCACCCAGGACCATGTCTGGGTTCATGGCCCTGCCAAAGCCCATTTGATATTCTGTGGTTCCTGTTATCACGAAAGGCCATGTAGCTACCTGGGGCCTGGGCCACATCTGGGGCCATGTTAGTGTTTCAGGGCCATGCTGTCACTGGGGCCATGCTGATCTGAGTGACCTGCGCTGCCACCTGGGGTCATGGTGACATCGGAGCTCAGGCTAATGCTGAGGACCATATCTGGGTCTGTGGTCCTACTGCGGCTGGAGTTTGTGTCAATGTTCGTGGCCTGTGTTGCCACCAAAGACCACGTGGATGTCTGAGGTCTAGGCTGCCATGGGTGGCCATGTTGATGTCTGAGGGTCGTGCCACCACAGGAGCCACGCAGATCTAAGTGGTCTGAGCTGCCACTTGGTGCCGTGGTGAACATCCAGACTCAAGCTGCTGTCAAGGGCCATGTCTGGGTCCATGGTTCTGTGGCAGCTGGGGTTTGTGTTGATCTCTTCTGTGACCCATGTCACCACAGAGGGCCACAGGAACTGTGTGTTGAAATCCGAGGGGCATGCTGAGCTGGCACTGTCCTTTGCTGGCCCTGGGAGAGCTGACCTTCTCCTTCACTGGTGGCTACAGCAGAGGAGCTGGCCCCATATTCAGGATGGGCAAGAAGGGCAGCCCCAGTGGCCCAGACTGACCAAATCAGTTACTGCCCAGACCCACATAACAGCAGGATAGTCGAGAGGCGTTTCATTGAGGGTTCAGTGATGATGGTGTATCAGAAATCGCAGCCCTTCAACCAGGCAGCAAACACCTCATCGCAGTGCATATTTGCGAATAAAGCTGAGTGGACAGAAGGGTAGAGCATGACACACAGAGCTTCCGTGCCACCAAGAGGAATGGAGAGATGTTGGAGCGGAGGGAAAGACAGATCATCAAAATGTTTTGTTTGTTTGTTTGTTTTGTTTTTAATTAATATATTTAGAATTTTGGGGGGATGCTATGGGGATAAAGGTGGATATGCAGGGCCTGGGAAATGAGCAGGATTGGGGTGCATGATGTGAAAGTTCCAAAGAATCAATAAAAAATTATGTTTTAAAAAAAGCTGTGTGGGAAGGGGATGTGGGGAAGTGGGGGAAGGGGAAAGAAGGGGAAATGGGGTTGATTTGTAAAATGAAAAAAAAATTTAACTAAAGAAAAACTGAGTGTGAGCTGGGCAGTGGCAGAAGACACCACACCTTTAATCCCAGCACTTGGGAGGCAAAGGCAGGCGGATCTCTTTGAGTTCAAGGCCAACCTGGTCTACAGAGTGAGTTCCAGGACAGCCAGGGCTACACAGAGAAACCCTGTCTCTAAAAACAATGCTGGGCATGGTAGCACATGGCTTTAATTCCAATAGCACTTGGGAGGCAGAGCCAGGCAGATCTCTGTGGGTACGAGGCCAGCCTGGTCTATGAAATGAGTTCCAGGACAGACAAAGAGACACAGATATAAAGACACCCATCTCAAAACCCGTCTCCTCAAAAAAACAAAACACACAAACAAAAAGCTGAGTGTGTGCAGTGGCATGTCCTTGTAAACTCAGCACGTGTGAAACAGAGGCAGGAAAATCACTGTAAGTTGGAGGCCAGCTTGATCTACATAGAGAGCTACAGCTTGAGATAGAGTGAAACCCTGCCTCAAAAAACTGAAATAAATATTTTTTCTTTTAAAAAGTAAATCTAAATTGAAAGGTTGTGGAGCTAGTTCGGTGGGTAACTATACAATCATGAGACCCCGAGTTAAATCCCCCAGAATCCATGTAAAAAGCTAGGCATGCTCACATACACCTGTAACCTCAACTCTGGGAGAAGAGGGCATAGAAGAAGAGTCAGAGACGGGGTTGCTGGAGCCTGCTGGCTGCCAGGCTAGCTCCAGGTACAAGGAGAGACCTGTCTGAAGGGAATAAAGTGGAGAATGATAGCGCGCTAATGGTCTGGGTTCTTCAAATGACCACAGGTGCACACCCACACACACATGTGCATATTCACAAACACATATGCCACGCTCAAACACATTAATACATACATGATAATAATAAATAAATGTAAAAAAGTTAAAGCAAAAAGTTTTTACAAGTAAAAAATTAGGCCAGGCAGTGGTGGTGGCACACACCATTTTAATCCCAGCACTTTGGAGGCAGAGGCAGATGCAGAGGCAGGTGGATCTCTGTAAATTTGAGGCCAGCCTAGTCTACATAGTGAGTGAGTTCCTGGACAGCCAGGGCTATACAGAGAAACCCTGTCTTGGAAAACAAAACAAACAAAAAACAGGAATAAAATTAGTTTGCCATTGTAGGCTGTGGTAGTCACTTGGATATCATATAACAAACCGACGTATACAAGGTAGAAAAAACTGCAATAAGGCTCAAGTGAACCCCCACTCTTAATGTTTACTTGATTCCTGGTGCTTTCATCTTCCCCGACCAGTCCTGCATTACATGACTTTCGCTCTATGACTCTGAGTGTCACTAGACTTGGTAGTCACTCTCCCACGGTGTTCTCATTGATGGTGTATTAGAACACTTACTGGTTTGCTTTTGTTTGAAGCAGGATCTACTTTGCAGTTCTGTTAGCCTAGAACTCACTCTGTTGATGGCTGGAATTGAACGTAGAGCCATACTTTTGTCTCTGCTTTAAGAGAGCTGGCATTAGAGGTGCGTGCTACCATATTTGGCTTAATTAACTTGCTTTATTGAGTTCCCTACCCTCTTGAGACCCAGAGTGAGATGACATCAGGGTAAAAGTGCAGGCTGTCCTTAGGGGAAATGGTAGATAGCTAAACACGTAAGCTATAATTCCAAACCACACAACAGTGTTTTAATTGCTTTTGGATTTGACAACACCGGCACTGGAGTTTCTGAAGACAACCTTTCTTGCTTCTCACAAGAAGCCCAAGGTATAATTCTCATCAATGCCCATCTGTAGGGTGCATGTTGAAAATCCTATAAGGAAAAGCATGTTATTCATGGTGTTCTCTCAGCTGCACCGAGGATGTAGCCTGAAATGCAGGCTTGGCAAAGAAAGAGTTCAGATGGTAAGTTTCTGAGGCATTCCAGGGACTTCTCAGGAGTCTATTGTGTAAGTCCTCTGTCAAGGCTCTTCAGCTGCCCACCTCCTGGCTCCTCCTTCCTAGGCCTCAGGCAGAGGCATCCCTGCGTGAACAGCCAGGCAAACAACACAGTGAACCAGCATCCAAATCGGTTTGAATGCAGGAGGCTGAGATTCGGGAGTGACTCAGCTGGCACCAGCTCTGGAGCAGTCTCAGCCTGCAGGCCTTCAGGAAGTGAGTCCCCCGGGCCTGCATCTCCCCCTGTGGCAGGCTGCCACCAAACCCTGCTGTTTATCAGCCCAGGACCAAACACAGCAAGTGGAGTCTGCTTTTCTCATCGCTTGAAACCCTACTGTATACAGGCCAGATAATGTGATAGGCTAGGATTGCAAAGAGACTTGGATGCCATGTCTTCCTTAAGAAGCTTACAGCTTAGCGAGGGAAGTAAGGGTAAATACTAGAGTGCAATGATGTGGGCTGTACAAGGCATGCATGGGCAGGCAAGGGGGGGCACTTTGGGAAAATCTGAAGAGATTTCTCAAAAGAGGTGATGAACTGAAGAAGGGGGACCTGCGATGTACCAGGTAGAAGTGGCAGGTCCTGGGGCGGAGGGAGAGTGTTTATAAAGCATGGATTCTGAAGGGGTACATTCATTCTGTCCATCGCAATGTGTACGAATGAGTTGTGCTTGGAGCTTGCAATCTGCAGCACCTAGTTCAGGCAAAGTGTACCACTTGCTGTGTTTGGTCCTGGGCTGATAAACAGCAGGGTTTGGTGGCAGCCTGCCACAGGGGGAGATGCAGGTCCCGGGGACTCACTTCCTGAAGGCCTGCAGGCTGAGCCTGCTCCAGAGCTGGTGCCAGCTGACTCACTCCTGCATCTATATTTATATGGGTGCAAACAGTGGTAGGTGTGTAGATGATGTCTCGGAAGTGGAAGCTCTCCAACTGCTTACATTTTCTTAGTCAAGTGGGAAGCAAGATCATCTGTCGATGGAAATAATCACGGCCTAAGGAAGAGGAATACAATATGATTGGCAGGTCTTAGGAAGTGCTGTCCTGAGGGTCTGATTGTGAGTATGAAATGAAACCAGTCATCTCAATTGTTTTCTCCAGCTTCACTTAGCTTCATGGGTGAAGCATAGAGTAGTTAAGGCAGTTGGATTAAACCAAGGATGTGGTTTTGGCAAATGAGTTCCATGGTGAGAGGCAAGGAAATTGAGGGTGTGTTCTAAAGAATGATAACCACAGACTATAGACCATAAACAAACTTGGAAAATGAGGGAAAAGTCAGGGTTCTGAGGATGAGTTTGCTCATGGTCAAAGTGTATTCAGATAAATGCAGTTGAGCATTTGCAGGAATGGGCTGGCAGGTGGTTAGACAGGGATGCTGTGTTTTTAAGGCCATGGGAAGCAGTGCTAACGGAAGGCGAAAGGCTAACTGTTGGGAGTTTGAAGAGGAACTGAGAGCTCAGGCTGTTGGATCATTTATGTGGATTTTTCTCAAAGTTAAGCATGCTTTGGAATTACATGGAAAGCCAACAAAATGCAGACTGCAAGTTTCTACTTCCAGGTTTTCTGGGATAGAACCTGGGAACTTTCATTTCTAAGATCCTTGGTGAGGGCCGGCAAGATGGCTCAGCATGTAAGGGTGTTTGCCTCCAATCTGAAGACCTGAGTTTGATTCCTGGAAATCACATCTTGGGAGAGAATTAGCTCCTACATGTTATCCTCTCTTCACCAGAAGTGTTCCACAAACATATAAAATAAAGAATTTTTAAAAAATATTCTTGGTAGCCAGGCAGTGTTGGCGCACGCCTTTAATCCCAGCACTCGGGAGGCAGAGGCAGGTGGATCTCTGTGAGTTTGAGGCTAGTCTGGGCTACAAGAGATAGTTCCAGGACAAGCTCCAAAGCTACAGAGGAACCCTGTCTCAAAAAACAAAACAAAACAAAATATTCTTGGTAAAAGTGATGCTACTGTGGTCCAGGGACCATTTTTTGGAAACCAATGACCCACATGTATGTTGAAATTGCCAAGTAGTATTATCGCAGTGGTTCTTAGCCCATGGATCCTTACCCCTCATGGGAGGTGTGTCACATATCAGACATCCTACACATCAGATATTTACATTACGATTTGTGACAGTAGTAAAATTACAGTTATGAAATAACCAAGTAATTTTATGGCTGAGAGTCACCACGACATGAGGAACTGTATTGAAGGATCATGGTGTTAGGAAGGCTCAGAACCACTGTTATAGAGTGACAATGAACCAGGAGAAAAAAATGGTCAAGAGATAAAAGGGAATGATCTGGTGATCCGGAGGCAATCATAGGCAGTAGTAGACAATCACATGACTTAATATTTAAAAGTTGTGTTTTTATGAGAACTGATTAGAAACTATGTGACCAAGCAATATTTGGTAGCTAAAAATGGGATTAAGGCAAAGTCAAAGATAGATTGTCAAGGGCCATGCGTGCCAGTGTTCTAATTAGTATGGGAGGCTTCTGTGTGGGTACAGGAAATTGTTCTGCTATGGCGTGTCCCTGGTGCACTGTGCTGGTACTCATCACCAGAGGGCACAGTCAGGGCAATTCATGTCCTTGTAGAGATGAAAATCAAGCTAATTAAGGGATAAGAAGTCCCACAAAGCTATATGGTATTTAGGGTTAGGAAGATTGCTGCCTAAGAGGCAATAAATCTTGGCATAGCTTGAGAGTGGTTCAAAACAGAGTTGAGGCAGTAGTAAAGCAGGATGATCTATGGAAATACAGCTCAGGGGCATGGGTCTACCAGGGGCTAGTGACTGCAGCAGAGCACTGGTGCATGGACTCCATTCGCGCTTCCTTTCTACCCATAAGTTCTAGCCAGTCCTCATTGTTGCCCCTGCTCAGAGCTTGACCTTTGATCTGTTAGGAGGGTAAATTCTAAATGTAATGTGTCGTAAAGAAAGTGGAGGGCTAAATGAGACAGTCAGTATTTGGTAGCTAAATATATAAATATATAAACAGCTAGTTGGGTGGTGGCACACAACTTTAAACCCAGCACTTGGGAGGCAGAGGCAGAGGCTGAGGCAGGAGGATCTCTGAGAGTTCCACATCAGCTCATCTACCATAGTGAGCTCAATGCCAGTCAAGGCTACCTGGGGAGACTATATCTGAAAAACAAAATAACATCAACAAAACGAAAACCCAAACAGTAACAAAACAACAAAAACCAAGAGACAAAATGTATTGAGTGGGGACTAGAGGGAAGAGAGATTGAAGTATGTTATGAGAGGACGAAGTGAGATATCACAAGGTAGATATGCAGCTTGGATACTTACACACCTGTACTCTCTCTTCTCCTGTCTCTTTTGGCAGCACTGGTGATCAAACCCAGAGCCTTGTTCATACGAGGCAGGTGCTCTACCCCTAGGGGTTGCTTTCCCAGGGGTCTCTGTTTTGTAGCCCTAGCTGGCCTCTGCCTCTGAAGTGCTGGGATTCCATGTGTGCAGCACCATGTTTGTCTTCACATTACTCTTAAAATAATGAAAGAGTCCAAGGCTGGAGAGAGGACAAGCAGTTAAGAGTACCTGTTGATTTCGAACAGGACCTGGAATTGGTTCCCGGCATCGGTATGGTGGCTCCAACCATTTGTAAACCCAGGTCCCGGAATCCAACACTCTCTTTTAGACCATGAGCACCAGGCACACATTTGGTGCACGTAAGTACTTGAAGGCAAAACGTTCCTACACATAAAAAGTCTGCAAAAAAGCAAAGCAAGATTCAACAAAAAGTCTTTGCTGTTTACTGACATTATGTGTTTGTGTTGTTTTGTTTTTTTGAGACAGAATTTCTCTGTAGCTTTGGAGTCTGCCCTGGAACTGGCTCTGTAGACCAGTCTGACTTCAAATTCACAGAGATCTTCTTCCCTCAACCTCTCAAGTGCTGGGATTATAGGCCATGTGTCACAGGCCTGGTTTATGCAATACTGAGAATTAAGCCCAAGGCCTTGGGTGTGCCAGGCAAGAAATCTGCCAGCTGAGCTGCAAATCTCCAGTCACAATCAAATCCTTTTCCTAAAAAGAAATTGTATTGGCAGACGGGTATGGTTGGGCACATGTGAAGGTCAGTGAATACCTTGCAGGAGTTATTCTCTCCTTAACCATGTATGTTCCAGGGATTTGAATTTAAGTATCAGGTTTGGTGGCAAGTAGCTTTGCCCATTGAGTCACATTTCTGACTCCATGGAATAGCTAGGCTGGCCCCATGATCCTTCTGCTTAAGGATCTTCAGCATATCCTGCTGCTGTACACAACCAGGCAGAGCAAATCTTAATATGGCATAAAAGGTATTTCCTGTTCTTAACATTCTGGCTTTACCCCTTACTCCTGTCCCCTACTTCAGACATACTGTTCTTCCAGAGTGCCCACTGTGCCAGAAATTTCAGGTGTGCTACTTTTTCTTTTTTTCTCTGAGATAGGGTTTCTGTGTGTAACAGCTCTGGCCATCCTGGAACTCACTCTGTAAACTAGGCTGGCTTCAAACTCAAGAGATCCACCTGACAGCCTGGTCTACAAAGTGAGCTCCAGGATGGCCAGGGCTGTTACACAGAAAAAGCCGGTCTCAAAAAAAAAAAAAAAACAAAAAAACAAAACTATCTATCTTTTTATATATATATAAAAATATATAAATTTATATATATAAATTTTTTTGTGTATGGGTGTTTCGCCTACATTGCATGTATGTCTGGTGCCCAGAGGCCAGAAGTGGGCACTGGATCCCCTGGACTTGGAGTTAAGAGATGGTTGTTAGCTGCCATGAGGGTGCTGGGATTTGAACCTGGGTTCTCTTGGAAGAGAGCAGCCAGTGCTCCATATGAGCCTTCAGGCCCTGACCTTGACCTTTTGATTGTCCTGTTCCATTTTCCCTGTTAGCATTACAGGTGCACACCTGTTTTTCGCCACAGAATATCTTTGTGGTTGTTCCATACCTTACTCCCTTATACTCTCCTGGTTTGAGACAGGGGCTCTAAGTAGCCTAGTCTAGCCTTGTACTCTTGAACCTCTTGCCTTAGTCTTGAGTGATGGAACTGAGAGCAAGTGTGCCTCCCTGGTTTATTTTAGGTTAGCTCCAGACCTCTCTTGACCCAACTTCTCAAAGTAGTCTGGGTTAGCCTCTTTCCAGTACATCTTCCTCTGTTCTCATCTAAAAACCAGACTGGGCTCCCAGAAGAGGGAAGAGTCTTGAACAGGTTTCGTCTAGGAAGTACTTGGAACTTAGACAGTACACAAACAACTGAACTACAACAACAAAAAGCACTCAGCATTCACAACTTTCACAAAACCCATAGAGTTCTCTGCTAAGAGGTAAGGTATGTGGAGGCACTGAAGGCAAGCAGCCTGGTGAAATCCAGCAGTGACTACAGCAGCCCACTGCTATTCTAATCTAAGGGACTCTAGACACACATTGTGAGTCAGACAGAGGTGTGCTGTAGGGTAAAGGAGGAAGTAGTGGAGTAGAAACTGAGGGCCTTCTGGTGTGACTGTTGCTTAAAAACGGAGAATTACATAGCACGAACTTTTGTGAGCTACAGCAGGCACTGGCTGACTTCACAGCTTTGTTATGTGTTTCTCCTGGTTAATTTTACTAGTCATGTACTACATGAAAGAGAAATTCCCCTAAACCACCACAGAAGTCCTTGGCAGTCCTTCACTTTGATGCAACCTATACGACGGATACTTCTGGAAACAGGGTGGTTTCAGTTTTGATTACTTGTGTTCCTGTGTAAGTTGTTGAACACCACTTCATATTTTGGAAGAGTAGCAGTCTCCACAGTGACTTTGTTATCTCTAGAAAAGCTGTGCTGTTTCTTCATTAGGGTATAGGAGCACTGTTCCAAATGCAGGATACAAATGTGGGATTAAGAGGACAAAAGCTGAACACTATGATCAATATTGTACTGTAGACCATATGCTTTTACAAGAAATGTACAACAACCTTGCTTATCAGCAGCTGTAACAATTAAGAATGAGTTAGAAACACCCCTCAGCCAAGCAGAGACTGCCAGGCTGCAGCAGAAGGCAATGTTGGATATCCACAGATAAACTGATGCTAATCATTGTTTACTTCAGGCTATAATCCACCACTTACTCTTGGATGACACTGTCCTAATTGTTATTTACTCATCTTGCAAAGCTACCAAAGTCATAAAACCAGATGAATATGATACATCCCAGTTAGATTTTTTTCTTTTAAAGGGAGAGAGAGACAGAGCCTATCTACATAGTCCTGGCTGTTCTAGCACTAGGTACGCAGACCAGGAAAGCTTTGAACTCAAAGATCTGCCTGCTTCGGCCTCATAAGAGCTGGGATAAGAGGAGTATGCCACCACACCAGACCATCCCGTTACATAGCTCTTCCACCCTGCTCTACTGTCAAAGTTACTATAAACATACATCTAAGAATACTACCCCCTACTATTCTTTTCTTAAATATTTACTTATTTATTTATTATGTATACAATATTGTCTGTGTGAATGCCTGCAGGCCAGAAGAGGGCACCAGACCTCATTACAGATGGTTGTGAGCCACCATGTGGTTGCCGGGAATTGAACTCAGGACCTTTGGAAGAGCAGGCAATGCTCTTAACCACTGAGCCAGGCCCCCTCCTCCCGCCCCCAGTATTCTTTCTTGAGGCAATTATTCAAATTGACAAAGACTCCCAACACTTTTACAGAATAGTTGAGACAAATAATACAAATTTCTTTTTTGTAATTATTATTTTTGAGATGAGGTCTCATATAGCCCAAGTTGACCTTAAACTCCTGTCCCTCCCCCATATCTCCTTTTGAGACAAGATCTCATTATATTATATGATCAGGCTGGTCTTGAACTCCTCGATTCAAGTGATCTTACTTCAGTCTTTTCAGTTCCTGGTGTATGCCACTACATCTGCTTAAATTTTTGGTGTCTCTCTCTTTTTAAAGATAAGAGTTTCATTGTATAACTATGGCTGCCTGGAACTATGTAGACAAACTTGTCTTCAAATCTGTTGTGATCTCCCAACTCTACCTCCCAATGGCTAAGCTTACAGATGTGGGCCACTATGCTTGCATAATAATGTTTTAAACCTCTGAATTAAAATAGTATCATCATGTATTATGTACCATGTATATATATATATATATTTATATTCACATTCATCTTTTCTAATTGCAGGTTAAACAGACACACACTCAAACCTGTACCAATGTAACAAGGCCAAAGACAACACAACTTACTATCAGAAAAAGAAAAACTGTGACTGTCTATGCAGTACTTGACAGAGAAACACTGCTATTTGACAGCTGGTATTTTATTCAGATAGCAGTCTCATTACATGTGGTCCAAGAATATTGAAAGAACTCAAATAAAATCAGATGTGAATGTCAGTCTTCCTTCACACATCATAACCAACGATGCCACGTTTGCCTATGATCTCTCCGACATAAAACCACATCCACACCTCAGTGGCCACCAAACCATTCAGCACAGCTTCCTGGAAAAGAGAAAGCACAAATTTTAAGATACTTTAAAAAATAAACAAACAAATAAAAAACCCCAATACATATTTGAAACTATTCTCTCAGACTGACAGAGAACATAAGGATGCTATTCAAAACTACAGAAGAGTTTTAGCCAAAGTCAGGAATTACTGATGTTCAATGTTCAACTTCTGAGAACCTTGAACTTTCAATTTTGTAAGCCAAATGGGCCTGAGCTTATAAATTCTTTCAAAGGAATTTTTAAAGACCTGAACTGACTTAACCCTTTCATTATTACTTTATGAGACACTTTATGGGCCCTAAAACAACCCACATCCTGGAAGTGGTTCAAGTATCAGACAGGGCACTCATAGGAAGGCTTGTCTCTGAATAGACACTTCTGTCCATCAAAGATGAAGAACTCTGTCTTCTTCCCTTTTACACCTCATTTTCTTCATTTTTATTTACTATTATTTGGTTTAATTCTTTTCAAGTATTCAATAGTCATTTTATGTTTCTAAGCCCTTGAAGAGGGGGAAAAAAAAACAAAAAACAACCCACACATGGTTCTAGAAAGCATTGTTTCATTCAAACACAAACTTGAATCTAGAAACTCTACTCGGAAAAAAAATACTTAGATACCTTTACTACTATTAATAAGGGCATTTCTGGAGGTCATTTTCCCTTTGGTTATGCCAGAGACCACTAGAAGCCTCCTGTCACCCACTCCCCAGGTGAGGGCTCTAGCCCCAGCAGTTACTAAAATTGGAACTTAAAAGTCAAGTTCCAATTCTTGTGGCCTTTAACATACGTGCAATTTGAAAACCCAGATTTTAGTATTTTTGTTCTGTGTAATAATTCTATAGGTTTTTAGCTGAAATGGGGATAATTCTAGGTCAAAACCAAACCAAACCAACAACAACAAAACAACCCCAGCAAAGGCAGCCATCAGATTATACTATACTAGCTAATACTAGGAAGGAAATCAAGGCTGCCAGTTACTCAAGATGCTCACCTTTATGCTCTAAGACCAAAACTAGACCAAGACAAAGAATTAGCTGAATTATTTCTATCCAGATTACAAAATTTCTTAGCAGCCAAAAAAGATTATTTCTCATTATGTTGGATTCTACTTTATTGGGAAATAGATATATTAACCAAAAGAATTGGAAAAATTCCCCAATAAAGACATTTTCTATCACAAACATACTTTTTCACCCCATAGTTACCTTAACTGTAAGCTGTTTGAAGCTACCAGTTTTAGCACTTTGAATTATTTTTTTTGCACTCTGAATAGCTGCAGGGAGTTCAGCAGGGGTTGGGGGAACCAGCTCAACCTTGGCGTATTGCCAAAATGTGGCCAATCGAGGTTTTGAGTAAGTCACAGCAGCTGGAAAACAAAACAAAACAAAAAACCCAGGATGAACTCACTAGAGATCGAAAGAAGCAGATGTGTGGGCTGGACACAAATATTTATTCATGTATCACATCCACTCACTGCTTGGACCAAATGTGCAGTGGGTGTGAAAAGTCAGAGCTGCTGCTCCCTGGTAACAAGCAGCTTTTAAAGATGCAGAACACCTGTGTCACAGGGCCACTCAACCAACAGGAAACTCTAAGCAGTCAATTATGATAGGACTTAATAGTGGCCAGCTAGTATTTACTCACCTCTGAATGGGAAATCTAATTAACTGTAAAGTTACTGGTCCCTAATTTGAAAGCAAAGACAAAGCAATTTATTCATTTTTCTTTGTAGAAACACCGTATTTGAAGAGAAGGAGTCCAGAAGGGTAAGAAGCTACGTAGAACAGAATCCTTTAATAGTAAGATTGAAGCTCATCATGATATTGGCCACAAGTCCAGATGGAATTATATCAATTAGTATCCATTCTTGGTACCCTTAGCAATATGTGCTGGATTAAATCTCTTTCACCAGAGCACAGGTGAACCCCCTTTCAAAAACTGCACTCATAATACAAATAAAATTTACATGTATTGGTAATAGCAACTGAAACTAGATTATACCGGGTGGTGGTGGAGCACACCTTTGATCTCAGCACTCGGGAGGCAGAGGAAGGGAGATCTCTGTGAGTTCAATGCCAGCCTGGTCTACAAGGTGAGTTCCAGGACAGCCATGGCTACACAGAGAAACCCTGTCTTGAAATACCAAAACCAATCAACCAACCAAACCCCTAAATCTGCTAGAAATTCCCTAGAATCATAAGCCAAAATTCCTTGATGTGTTCACTATTTCACATCAATGAATTCAGTAGGAGAAGTAATGATGAAATCAGCACAGGGTGTGGAGATGTAGCTCAGTGGTAGAGCACATGCAAGGTTCTGGACTGAAGTTGTGGCAAAGAGAGACAGAGACACACAAACTGAGGAGAGAAACATATATAGACACTATAAAGGCAGCCGGGCAGTGGTGGCACATGACTTTCACAGCACTTTGGAGTCAGAGATAAATCTCTGAGTTCGAGGCCAGCCTGGTCTACATAGTGAGTTCCAGGATAGCCAGGGCTACACAGAGAAACCCTGTCTGGAAAAACAAAAAACAGGGCTGGAGAGATGGCTCAGAGGTTAAGAGCACTGGCTGCTCTTCCAGAGGTCCTGAGTTCAATTCCCAGCAACCACATGGTGGCTCATAACCATCTATGAGATATGGTGCCCTCTTCTGGCATGCATAGATAAATGCAGACAGAACACCGTATACATAATAAAATAATAAATAAAAAAAGAAAAACAAAAAGGAAACTGCAAGAGCAAGAAGTGCTCTTCACTACTAAGCCATCTCTATCATCATTTATTTATCTATACAGGCTAACATGCAAATATAAGTATGTGTCTGAATATCTGTTGTGTTGGTTAATTTTGTGTCAACTTGACACAAGCTAGAGTCATTTGGTAAGAAGGAACCTCAATTAAGAAAATGACCCTACTAGTTTGGCCTGTGGTGCATTTTCTTGATTGGTGATTGATGTGAGAGGGTCCAGCTCACTCAGGATGGTGCCACCCCTGGGCTCGAGGTCCGGGTGCTGTAAAAAGGCAGTCTGAGTAGGGTGGTGGTGGCAAACACCTTTTAATTCCAGCACTTGGGAGGCAGAATGAGTTCGAGGCCAGCCTGGTTGACAGAGTGAGTTCCAGGACAGCTAGAGCAACACAGAGGAAACCCTGTTTCAGAAACAAACAAAAAACCAACCAAAAAAACCAAAACAAAACAAGTAGGTTGAACAAGCCATGGGGAGCAAGCAGTAAGCAGCAGTCCTCCATGGTCTCTGCTTCAGAAGCTGGCTCTAGGTTCCTGCCCTGATTTCCCTGGATGATGGCTTTCACGCTGTAAAGATGAAACACACCCTTTCCTCTCCAACTGCTTTTGGCTATGGTGTTTACCACAGCAAATGAAAACTGTCCACTGTCAACTTTAAAATGGACTCTAGCAGCAAGGAAAAAACCCAGTACCTAGATGTTAATTTATAAATTCCATTGTTTAATAAAAGGAACTAGGGCTTCCTGGAGAAATGGCCAATTCTAAGACTGGGCTGAGAAAATAAAGATTCATCATCATGCAGAACCAAAAAGATGAGGCATGTTAAGGGGCAGAGATGCCAACTTAAAAGATCTACAGATGGCCACGGCTGGCACAATCTCAGCAATAAATGACACATAATTAGATATGAGAACCATGGAATAAATTTAAATGAACCAGTGCAATGTACAATTGAAAAAAAAAAAAGGGAAAAAAACCAGAAATGGAGACAGATCTTTCTCACAAAATTCCATTTGATCTACGTAGAAGATGGATCCATCCACCACTCTAACAGAAAACCCTCCTGCTCTTTACTGGCTTCTAAAGAATGGGTATAGACACAAAAGAAGACATAAGGCTGGTCACCACCATTATATCATTGTAAAATAACATTCTTTTTTTGGGGGGGTGAATGTAGGAGGTGAACTTGCTGAGAAGACATCTAGGAGAGGGAGGGGGAATTGTGTGTGTATGAAAAGGACTAAAGTTCATTATATAAATGTATGAAACTGTCAAAAATAAAAATGGGCAGAAAGTAAAAACAACTGGTTAGCAGTGGAAGATCTTATTAGATCAGGAGATGGGTATGGGCTAGGCAGTGGTGTTTCATGTCTTTAATCCCAGCACTTGGGAAGCAGAGGCAGGAGGATGGATCTGAGTTCGAGGTCAGCCTGGACTACAGAGCCAGTTCCAGGATAGCCAACCTACACAGGGAAACCCTGTCTCGACAAACCAAAAAAGAGATGGGTCTGAATATCATGAGCCTCCTGATATGTGATTAGGGCAACTCGTCTCTGTTCTTCTCAAAATCCCTATTTCCAGACTAATCAGCAGAGAAACTCAAGATGACTAGTTTGGGGAACATTCTTCATGATATCTAGACAGATACCTCAAAGGTGCTGAATCTTGAAAGATCAGCCCTAAGAAAGGGGAGACTGGAGAGACTGACATTAATGGAAAAACTGGTGAAACCCAAATAAAATCCCCAGCTTAGTTAAGGGGAGAGAAACCAGATGCTGACCTTCCTGGGGAGATATGATGATAAAGCTACATACCCTGGGGTATGGGAGATTAGTCACATTTAATACAGCAGCCTATGCTGTAGAGCGAAATCCACCTAATATAACGGCCCCATCAGAGCCCCCTGTCAGTACTTCTGGAGAACAAATTACCTTTCAATTAGTCATAATAGTAGAAAGAGGTATGTGTTGTATGACAAAAGATAACGTTGGTAATGAGTTTTATTTTTGATTTTATCAATAAAACCATTTTTAAATTCCTGAATACAAGCTACCTAAATGATGCAAAAATCATACTGTTAGGAAAAAAATCCATATGAAATATTAAAAATCGCACCTCAAACCACCAAAGTCCAAGCGTCAAGCCTTCTGGGTGTATTGATGTAAAAATCCTAACGGTTTGCAACAGATAGCGTGAAGATCTTAGTAAAGGGAAAGTTGAAAACAAGAAATGCTTTGGGAAAATGTGGAAAACGGCTTACTAGCAGACTAGTTAGTGCTCTGTAGGAGAGAAGCCAGTATTTAGAGCGTCTGGCACTCTACGGTCTTCAATAGCTCATTACTGTTTGGCTGCTGCTGAAGGGGAGGAGGAAACGAATTACTAAGCGTCCAAACACAGCGAAATAAGCTCAAAAGCACGTTTTTAAAATTCGCTTTCTATTCATATTTTACCTGAACTTTTAGAAATTTAGCTATTTGAAAATCTGATCTTCAACCATGTGTAGTACAATACAGAAGAGAAAAAAAAGTAAATTTCACCTCCCGCTTCAGAAATACAACGAATAATCTGCTGCTCAGAAGAGAACGGTACTGACAGAATATATTACTCAGGCGTGTGACTATTCAGTGTTCATCTGCGATACAGCGGTCTACCAGGCTTTCCAAACACAGCAAGCCCACGGAAGCCAAGCCACCATGACAAAGACGACTGCCGACAGGCACCGCTATCTATGCGGAGTGGGGCAGGGACATTGATCCCTACTTCCAACTTCCCTTCGCCGGACGCAGGCTTCTCTAGGATCTGACCAAGACGGTAAGCAAACACAACTTTCAAAGGTCTTACCGGTCTTGAAAAATTTTCGATGACTTCCAGATGCTTCGCCAGACCACCTAATGAGGCCTGACGTGCGACTTTTCCCTGTTTCTGCCGTTCCCTTCCCAGGTCTCCAGGGCACGGTAAGGGGGCCCCATGGCGTTCGCGGCGGAGGGAAGCCGGGCTTCACACGACCCTCTTCCCGGGCGCGGCTAGGGCCCGAAGTAGCCGGGAGCAGGTAGAGGGCTGCAGGCTCACGGTTGCCTCCGGACGGCCCTCCCGACACCCGCGGGCCCCTGGGTGCCCACAGCACACTCCTTCCCCCCCCGCGAGCCTCCCCCCGGCAGCGCTCACCGGATACTAGCCCCGGGGCCTTCTCCGCGAAGTTACGGACGAACTTGGCCATGGTCTAGGGTGGAAGGTCCGTCTCCTCGAACCGCCGGCTGAATGTCACCCTCGGAAGGACCCGTGGCAGGCCCCCTGCCCCACTTCCAAGGTCAGGCTGCTCCGCTCTGTGCCTGTTCAAAATATATAGGCATCCCTCCTGTGCTTGTGGAATCTAATTAGACAGTTAATTTTGTTCAGCACAAATAAGATGTAGATATGAATAGATGAGGCAAGAGAACATGTGGCGAATAATGACTTTTCTCGGGAAACAGGCATTGCTTGGGGCAGCCATTCATGGCGGCCCGGAAGACAGTTGAGGTGAGGATATGCGCATGCGTTGTTGATTTTCTTAGCTTGGTCTTCACTTTGCTTGCGGCAGTTTCGTAGTTTTTCAGAGAACGTGGAAATTGAGGCTAGAGGGCGTCGTGAGATGCTTGTGGGCTAATACGTTGGTTTTAGAGACATAGCAGGTCTAAAGCTGAAAAGGAGCTTTAAGGAGCCATGTAGGCGTCACATAACCCAAGTCACCAGATTCACCCAACCAATGAACCGCTTCTTTAATTGGCCTCCCCCACCCCTGTGTAGCTTTGTGCTTGTCCTGGAGCTTGCTCTGTAGACCAGGGTGGCCTAGAACTCCCAGAGATCCTCCTGCCTCTGCCTCCCGAGTGTTGGGATTAAAGGCGTGCGCCACCACTGCTAATTGACATTTTATAGTCCCATTTTCCTCGGCAGCCAGCATCAAAACTGGAATCCAACCCCGGTTTTCCAAACAAGCCACATGGAGCTATGTGGACCAGAGGAAGGCAGTCATAAGTACTGAGGATGCAAAGTATGCCATGCATTTTGTAATTCAGTAAACGTTTTGGGTATTGTTCCCTTAAAGACAGAGATTCCTAAATGGTCATATAAGGCATATCAGAGTTGTAAGATAAACACAGAGAGGAACATAAGATTAGGTAGGCACGGTGCTGATCTTGAAGACCTAGAGAGCCTTGATGTATAAAAAACATACACATTCCAAAGAGCTGGAACTTTGACATGACAGGAAAAATAAGGTGTAGGAAAGTGACATTTTATTAGAACAAGAAGTTCTGAGACGCCTAAATGTTAGAAGTAAAATGAATAAGATGGTTAGGTAGAAAGGTTAGAAGTGAGATTAAGGAGTCAAGAGCATGTCAATGAGAGAGGGACAAACTGTCTTAGATATTGATGTCAAATTAAGGCAGGAAAGATAATTTGGGTGGTGAAACCCATGTTATTCCAGCATACAGGAGCCTGGAGGATTGGGAGTTTCAGGCCAGTCTGGACTACAGGGTAAGACCATGTATTTTGGGAAAAGAAAACACAAGCTAATAATCAGTATGAATATCTGTGATATTAACTAGAAAGAATATCAAAATCTCAGAAACCAGATTGCATCAGTGAAGAAATATGGAAGTTAGACAACCCAAGGGGAATGTGGAACTCAGGATAAACTGAAGCTGGAGAAGGGGAATTGTCAAGAACTTCAAGACAGCAAAGAAGAGAGAGGAATTAGTTTGCGAGTGGTGGAACTTTTCCTTGAATAGGGTGATGGGAGAAAAGTGAGGAATCTCGGGGCTGGAGAGATGGCTCAGTGGTTAAGAGCACTGATTGCTCTTCCAGAGGACCTGGGTTCAATTCCCAGCACCCACATGGCAGCTCACAACTGTCTGAAGATCCAGTTGCAGGGCATCTGACACCTTCACACCAATGCACATAAAATAAAGTCAAATAAACCATAAAAATATAAAAAAAGAAAAGTGAGGAGGAATCTGACGGATGCCACCTGAGTGTAAAAGGTAAATGGAAGGAGAGAGAATTCTAGGTGAGGGGCTGAGCTTTAGACAGAATACCTTAAAGACACACTGAAGAGTTACTGGGCAGTAGCAGAGCCCACAGGTTTGTGGTTGCAGCAATCTAAACATCCAACAGTTGCCTATAGTTTAGATATCAGAGCAGAAGATAATGTTAAATGCAACCAGGCTGAGATCCTGCATAGAAACGGGGGATGAGGGTAGCAAATTATTAAAGGATCTGGGGTTTAGGCTGGATAAAGTGAAGCCATAGGGTGCAATTTAGAAAAGGAAAAAAAAAAAGATTCCTTGAGGCTCTTCTTCTGAGGACAGTCCCAGGGTTCCTCTAGAGGTCTATGGTGAGGCAGATTAGGCCAGCCAGGTTACACATATTTGCTAGTACCTTGCTTAGAGAGAGTGGCAAAATCCTCTAGGTTCTCAGAGGGACTTTTGAAATGTCACTAGCTTTTTCTTTCTGTGGTGGTGGTACTGGGCTTGAATTTAGCAATGTGTATGTTAGGCAAACTCTCTACCATTGAGCTACATCCCTTTTAAATTTTAGTTTGAGCCAGGCAGTGGTGGTGCACCCCAGGCAGTGAGTTTGAGGCCAGCCTGGTTTACAGAGCAAGTTCCAGGGTCGCCAGGGATACATAGAGAAACCCTGTCTTGAAAAGCCAAAAGAGCCGGGCAGAGGTGGCACACGCCTCTAATCCCAGCACTCGGGAGGCAGAGGCAGGAGGATCTCTGTGAGTTCGAGACCAGCCTGGTCTACAGAGCTAGTTCCAGGACAGACTCCAAAGCCACAGAGAAACCCTGTCTTGAGAAAAACCAAAAAAAAAAAAAAAAAAAAAAGAAAAGCCAAAAGAAAAAAAATTAAGTTGGGCTGGCCTTGAACTTACTAAACTTACTAGGTAGCCCTAGCAGGCCTTGCCCTCCATCCCTCCTATCAGTTAATAGCTGGGATTACAGGCATACACTACCACACTAGGCTGCTGCTAGCTTTTAATACTGTAATAAAGGGATAGCAAAGGTGGTAAGTCAGGTGCTCATTTATTAAATACAAGTTTTGAACAAACACCCCCAGGCAAGTTTGACAAGAAGTAACCTTCCCGGAATGTTTCAAATACAGTTATATTGATCGAATTTGATTTCAGTCAACTTTTTTGCTGTTTTGTTCTCCATTTTTCTGTCTGTAAGTTCTCTTCCAGTTTAGCAATTAGATCCTGTGCACATTTCCTCACATGGCATGGTACAGCATCAGCCTGGCTTGTAAAGGTACCTAGCAGTCTTAGGCTTTGCCCAATGGCAACTCAGCAACCACAATCAAAAAAAAAAAAAAGTAACAAAACTTGGTAGTAACAGCAACTGGCACCATTAGACTGCTTCTCAAGTTTCCTTCAATTTTCACATACCCACGGAACGCCATATTAAACAAACAAACAAACAAACAACTGCTTGAACCCTAAATAATTTTCCAAGTTTAGTATTAGCTTCTTGGTGAGTTAGGAGCAATGCCAGAGCTGACTGAAGTCTTCACTTTCTTTTTGTACTCCAGCAAAGTCATCACGTAAAACTCGGTATGTCAGGAAGTCTTAACAGGTTTACAACTGCTGCTGAGTTCCAGACAAAACACCCCTTTACCTCTGCAAATGCATGTATGCGTCCTGTTGCACAGGACGGTAGTCTCCAGAGTTCCTTTTTCTGGATGTCTTTAAATTAGTTCACAGAAAGGAAGAAGGCACAGAGGACACTTGGTTTCCTCACCAATAGTGGCCTTAAGCTACACACGTGCTTTTGTGATCAAAGGATTCAGCAGCATCAGTGGTGCACAGCCATTCATAGAAAAGTATCAGAAAAGCACAGAAACAAAACAGAACACAAACTCACCAAAAAAGGCTTACAATCTGAAGGTTCAGTTCAGAAGTAGAATATAGAAGTAGACTACAGATAGACATAGAGGCAGCATAAAGGTGATCAGCTGGAAAGCTGCTGGAACAGCTGTCTTCTGAGGTCTTATATCCATTTTCATCCAGTTTTCACCTGCAGAACTCTGGCCTTTCCTCTTTTTCAAACAAAAACATTCTCCCATATTAGCTTTGGAAAAATAACTGCAGTAGGTAGAAGCTTATTTCAAATGCAGGTCATTCCCAGAGAGGGAAAGGAGAATAATACACACAGAAAATGAAGTCCGTTTAAAGGAAAGCAATCCTGCCAACTGGGCGCATGGAGTCTTAATGATGTGGCATTTTCAAATGTGTCCTAGGCTTCCTTGTTCACAGACAAGCACGGTAACAGCTAACATTTACTTATCAGCCAGAGTGAGAGGCCTCTCTGATCAGAGGTTTGCCAGTTGACACAATCAGAAAATACACAAATGACTGCTTATAGCTACTTGTGTTTGAATCCTGAAACACTGCTTCTGTATATGAAAAGTTGTGGCTAATAGTAATGTTCGTTAAAGGAAGCCACAATCCCATTTCCTTGTCCTTTACACCTCTGGGCTGAGATTGAGACTGATATAAAACATCTCATACAGGACTGAGCCTCTCATGGCATGCTAAGCAAAATGGTTAAAGAAGTGGGTTCAAACCACTTATTAACTACCCGAGCTAAGTGGATATTTAAGTGGACAAGACTTTGCTCCAATCTCTATTTTATTAATTGATAAACTAAGGCTAGATTAGAAGCAGCTCTTAGGAGCCATGTCACAGCCCAAACATTAGCTATATACATTTTATAGTCTTACAATTTTACTTGACTAGAATGAATATATGAGAAGATATTGCCACATACCACATACATTTTATCATGGAGGACACAATATAATGTGGTACTCAATTCATATGAGACCAATAAAAAAAGACACAGTATCTGTGTGTATAACACATACACACTGAGATATACTGCATTAGCATCTTCATAGATACACTATTTATTGCCTATTTTACCCAGGCCTAGTTCTTGGGGCACAAAATAAAAAAGGGCACCAACAGCTTTTTACTTCTTCCCTTACTGGATGCTTCACCCACTACTGTCACTCTTTAAAAGACTGTGCAGTTAAGTTTTTGGTGGTGACAACCTCATGGGAGTGCCTGTGATGGTATCTTTAAGTTACAAGATAATACAAAATTAAGAGATACCAAAAGAAGTTGTATAAGGTCCCCCTATCTTATCCATCAGCCAAAAGTCTATGCACACTAAGGTATTTGTACTTATCTGGAAAGCTGCTCTGTGATATTGCAGAGCTATGACAGCGACAGGAGCTAGTAGATACACAGAATAATGGGTTTGGATATTATCCGCTGTCACTGAAACAGCTGACATCATAGACTTAAATGCAGTTCTCACCAAAAAATGTCTGAACAGTTCTTGGGAAGGGAAAGAATAAAGTGGCAGGACATTTTTGTAGTTGGATGTACTATAATTTAGGGTAGAAAATGAAACGAGGAATAGGAAAATCAAGGATGAAGATTAGTGATGATTTATGAAGATGCTGTGAGATTTCACAAAAGCCAGGGAGACAAGGTCTTAAGAATCTTAATTACCATAATTTGCACAAGAACAATTTTCTAATTTAGTAAAGGAAAAACAACAAAGAATAGACCAAAACCAAAAAACAAAACGAAAGAAAGAAAGAAAGAAAGAAAAAGGAAAGGATGAGAGCCAGAAAGGGAGACCCCCACAAACAACTGTTTACACCCTGGCGCTACTTTGGGTTGTCTAGCTCACAGTATTTATTCAAGTTGCTCCTTTTGTTGTTTCCTCTCTGCAAGCCACCGCTGGATTTTTTCTTTGAGTTCTGTGTTTGGCCGGATCTGGTCCATGGTAAGGGGACTACGGTTAAAAGGATCTGTTTGGTCACTAGGACAAGAAAAGAATGGAAATGAGTTACTCTGGAAAGTTCTAATACAGAATATCTAAGCATCTCCCTGCCTTGAGTCTCGAGCCATGGTGCACTGTGACACTGTCAGATGTTGACTTGGGTTAGAAAGAAGGAAATGAGAAAAGGGTGACTCTCAAATCTTCAGCCACTCTATTGCTCTGCCTCATAATAAACTTTATCCAACACTACCATTCAGATATTGATTTTAGTGGTAAGAGCATTGAGTGCTCTTCCAGAGGACCTGGATTCAATTTCCAGTACCTATATGGAGTTTCATGACCATCTGTAATGCCAGTTCCAAGGGAGTGGAACTGACCTTTGTGGGCACCAGGCATACACATGATACACCTACATACATATAAGCAAAATACTCATACACATAAGTAGAATAAATAAATTTAAAAAATCTTTAAATGCTGTCTTTGTCATCAGCCTTTAGATTTCAAGTCTGAGATCTTAGTCACTGGTGTCATCATAAAGCAGCGTTTGTAGGTTTTTGTTGTTGTTCTTGATTTTCCAGATGGAGTTTCTCTGTATGTAGCACTGGCTGTCCTAGAACTCACTCTGTAGACCAGGCTGGCCTCAAACTCACAGAAATCTGCTTGCCTCTATCTCCCAAGTGCTGAGTTAATAAAGGCATGAGCCATCACCACCTGGCTTTTTTTTCTTTTCTTTTCTTTTTTGAAATGGGGTTTTGTTATGTTGCTCAAGTTGACTTTAAGTTCCTGGGCACCAGTAACCTCTCTGTCTAAATCTCCCAGGTCGTTGGGACTACAGATGCACATCGCTGAGCCAGGTTCACTACCTGTGATTTTAGTGACAGATTCTTGGAACAGTATAAACTGTTAAGGGATAAGGCCCTTGTAACTGACATTTGACTAAATTAGCTGACTGCTATGCAAGTAAATGCAGACTATGGTTCAGTGCTGAGAGTATAGATCAGTGGCAGAATGTTTGCTTAGTACGCACAAGGTTCTAGGTTTGATTCTGTGCACTTCAATAAACAAAGCTGCGACCAGCAATATGGCTCATTGCGTAATAATACTTGTTGCTAAGGCTGACGATCCAAGTTTGATCCTCAGGACCCACACGGTGGAAGAAAAGAACTAACTCCTGCAAATTGTCTTCTTACCTCCACACTTGCTAACACATTTACACACACACCAAACAAACAAACAAATAAATATAATTTAAAAAGTACAGCAAAACAAAGAAAGCCCCAAGACTGGCTGGTGATGTAGCTCAGTTAGGAGAGTGCTTTCCAGTATGCATATAGCCTTAAGTACCACATAAGCCATGCACATTGTGAATTCAGCATTTAGAAGGGGAGACAGGATGATCAAAAGCTGAGTCATCCTCACCTACACAGCAAGTTCAAGCCTGGGCTACACGAATCCTTGATTCCAAAACAAAACAAGATTCATGATATTTTCACTGGTATCACTTAGTGTATCATCATATAGCAAAAAGCATAAGAATATCAAATGAAACAGAAAATTCATTTTTTAATATTCTATTCCTTAAATTTGAGTCAACTTAACTTATATAACAGCATTTTAAATAGGCTTCATGGTCTCTCAGTACCCCTTCCTATCTAAAGTTGCACTTAGAAAAGGTAAGGGGCCAAGCCAAGCAATGGTGGCATTTGCCTATAACCCTAGCACTTGATTGACATGCAGGAGGATCATGATTTCAAGGTCACTTCAGCTACAAAGTAATTTTGAGGACAGCCTGGGCTACATGACATGCTGTCTTAAAAGGGGAGGGAAGAGCAAGGTGGATTCAGTGATGTTTACCTCTGGTCCTAGTTATTCAGGAAGCTGAGGCAAGGAGATTGCTTGAGCTCAGGAGTTTGAGGCTAGCCTGGACAACATAGATAAATAAATAAAAGAGCTGGGGACTGTAGAGTTAGGTCAGCAGCTGGGAACACATGCTGCTCTTATAAGGAACCCAGGTTCGGTTCCCAACCCACATGGTGACTCACAACCATCCATAACTCCAGTTGCAGGGGATCCAACACCTGATTTCCGTAGACATTAAGCATACATGTGCTGCACATATATACATGTAGGCAAGACACTCAAACATAAATACATAAAAGACAAAACAAGACTGCAGGGAGTCACAATATAAAAGACAAAACAAGGCTGCAGGGAGTCACAACATAAAACTCCAGTTACTAGCCTCCCTCCCTGAACTGTAAGTAGTGTACTTTTCTAAAGAGGCATTGGCTCTTTAGAAGAGAAAAGGGATGTGTGGGTACTGACTGCCTTCAATTTATTTTTGCCTTTCTGTCTTTCCTATGGACATCTGCAGGGTGACTGTCAAAACAGCACTCAGCCTGGTGAAGTTTATGCTACCACAAGCTACCATACCCAAGTACAAATACAGCAACTGAAGTATAAATCCTGAGTTAAAAACAATCCCACCTTTTTTTGGACATTTTTACAATTTAAGTAAAATTAAAACAATTTCAGGCAAGAATATATTTCATGTTGACATATTTCATAATGTGGATAAAATTATTTTCTTTTGTATTTTGAGATAGGGTCTCACTATGTAACTCTGGCTGGCCTATATGAATTGCTAGATAGACTATACTTCAAAGTTTTGGCAAACAGACAGGCAGTGGTGGTGCACACCTATAATCCCAGCACTCAGGAGGCAGAGGCAGGTGGATCTCTGTGAGTCCAGGGCCAGCCTGGTCTACAGAGCTAGTTCCACGACAGGTTCCAAAGCTACAGAGAAACCCTGTCTCGAAAAACAAAGAGAAAAAAAACCCCAAAACCAAAGTTATGGCAATCCTCCTGCTGTCTCCCCAGTGCTGGAATCCCAGGCTCCTGCCACACCCGGCTAAGATTACTTAAAAGAGAGAAGAGATAAGAGTCAGCACCTCTAAACAGAGTTATCTTATAAATCTTTAAAATCGTAACCAGGTGATATCAAAGTGCCACACCACTAGTCTCCAATCTGTACGTGCAAAGTGCCGTGTTAAGTGGCTGGGTGAGCACACATGGGAAGCTAGCGCAGCCGCATTCCTGAGCACACCTGAGCAAATGCCTGGCGATGGTGGACCTGTCCACAGTGACTCTGGAAGAGGGAAGCACCACAGGGTCAGACATCAGTGTGCTCATGATGGGGTCCAGGAACTCGTCACAGGCATCTGCATATGTCTCCTCTTCCTGTTGCTGGAGGTCTGCGAGAGACTGAAACAACAACATCCGGTTTCTACAGTAAATTCACAGTGTAGCTCCCAGACTGCTGAGACACACCTTAATTGTGGTCATCAGCAACCCTTCACAGAGGTGACAGATCTCTACTTTGTTTTTTTCTTTTTTCTTTTTTTTAAAGATTTATTTATTTATTATGTATTCAGTGTTCTGCCTGCATGTATCCCTGCAGGCCAGAAGAGGGCACCAAATCTCATTACAGATGGTTGTGAGCACATGTGGTTGCTGGGAATTGAACTCAGGACCTTTGGAAGAGCAGGCAGTGTTCTTAACCACTGAGCCATCTCTCCAGCCCTCTACTTTGTTTTTTTCAAGAACAAGCCCAAGGCACATGTTTTAGAAGCAGGGGTAGTTCTGCTGCAGGTTGGCTCAGCTGCTGGGAGTCATGGCTGGAAGTGGATGCAAGTGTCAGCAGGAGAAAAGAATACATCTTTCTGGCATCATTCTGCTGTGAATGCTGGGATAGGAAAGGGGGAAGGCTATTAGTTGCATAATTACTGAGCCACTCACACAGCCTGGGTTTGAAGAGCAGTTCCTGATATAAGCAGGCACAGAAATTTAAGAATGCCTGTCCAACATTTGATCCTGTAACTCACTTCCTTAGGGCTGTGTGTCTGGCTGAGCTCTAGGCCAACATCAAGCCCAGCCCAAATAAATAAATAAAAAAGAAAGAAACTCACTGAGGAAAGGCAGACACCAGTAAAGAATCTTTTTTTTTCTTTCTTTTTTCTTTTTTGGTCTTTGGAGACAGGGTTTCTCTGTAGCCCTGGCTGTCCTAGAACTCTCTCTGTAGATCAGGCTGGCCTCAAATTCCACCTGCTTCTGCTTCCCAAGAGCTGGGATTAAAGGTGTGAGCCACCAATGCATGCCCTGGAAGATTCTCTATTAAATTTCTGTGCCATATATTTTTCCTTTCTCCCATTTCTAATGGAGCTCTACTACTGTCCAGCTGGAAGGGTTAGCTGAGCATAACAGAGTATTTTAATCTCGAAAATGCATTTCAGTATAAACCAGCTACCAGTAGAAATGTAGAGAACAGAGAAAAGCAATATAAACCAGTGTCTGTGAACTACTCGTCTTTGCTCAGTTTTGATTTATTTTGAGTTAGGATCTCATTATATTGCTCAAACTAGCCTTGAATTTGCAACCTTCCTGTTTCAGTTCAGCTGGTGAGTGCAGGGTTATAGCCATGTCTCAGCAACCCTTGCCCTTCTTCCTGAATTTTATTCCAAAACATTCTTTTTTATTAACACTAGGTTTTCAAATCTTTTCTAACACTGGGACATAAAAGTTAGTCTAAAGAAGGACTTAACCAATACACTTTCTTTTCATCTGGTAGACACATCTTCAATTCTGTTCTTACTCTCCCTTGGAAGGAGTACAAGTTAGTAAGATGGCTGTTCCCAGTTATTATTTTTTTTAAAAGATTTATTCATTTATTATGTATATAATGTTCTGCCTACATGTGTGCCTGCACTAGATCTTATTACTGGTGGTTGTGAGGCAACATGTGGTTGCTGGGAATTGAACTCAGGACATCTGGACGAACAGTCAGTGCTATTAACCACTGAAGCTGCTCTCCAGTCCTGTTCCCAGTTACTGACTGACTAGGTGGAAGCACCTGTTTCCAATGCCTCTAGGCAGTACCCCTTTTCTCCCTGAAATAGGGCAAAAGTAGTAGAGTTGAGGTGACAGTGTGGCATTTCTTACTGAATATATGAGAAAACATAATGTCCTTGTCCTTACCTTGATTCTCTCTGCCAAGTTACTGAAAGCCATGATCATATTCCCAGGCTTATTGATTTTCTTCAGAACTCGGACTGTCTGTGCAAAGAGAGTAGGGGAATAGGAACGTCCATCCTTGGGCACAGTAGCACAGAAATTCTCCTCATCCCTAAAAGGTAAGCATTAGAAAGGAACAGAGCATCAGAGCATAGGTCAATGTGGAGATAGAAGATGGGCTACAGAACAATCATTCCAACACTTATAAGCCCCAAGTGCCCTTCTGAACTAGAAAGACATTCTATTTATGTTGTGTGCATGTGTATCTCTGTATGTGGTGCATGTATAAACATGTGCATGTATAAGTGTGTCTGTATGTGTACAGAGGCCAGAGGTCAATGTTGGGTGTCTTCCTCAATTACTCTCTAGACTGTATTCTTTGAGACATGTCTTCTCATTGATCCTAGAATTCATCAGCTTGCCCAGGCAAGATGGCCTGTGAGCTCCTGTTTTCACTTTCCCATTATTGGAATTACAGGTGCATGCTACTGCATATAGCTTTTTAGTTGGGTGTTGGGGATCTGAACTCAGTTGCACATGTTTGTGTAGCAAGCATTTTACTTTTTCTGCTTTTTTTTTGAAACAGGGTTTCTCTGTGTAGGGCTGGCTGTCCTGGAACTTGTTCTATAGATCTGACTAGATCAAACTCAGAGATCCGCCTGCCTCTGTCTCCCAAGTGCTGGGATTAAAGGTGTGCACCACCACATCTAATTTTCTACAAGGATATCTCTACAAAGTGTTCTATGGCCCTAAAAAAATGCTTTAATGTGCTGGAGAGATGGCTCAGAGGTTAAGAGCACGGACTGCTCTTCCAGAGGTCCTTAGTTCAATTCCCAGCAACCACATGGTGGCTCACAGCCATCTGTAATGAGATCTGGTGCCCTCTTCTGGCCAGCAAACATACAGACAGACAGAACACTGTATACATAATAAATAAATAAATCTTTAGAAAAATGCTTTAACAAAACAGTAGTATAACAGTAAAGTTTATCTTTGCATAGATCAAGGCAGAATGTTGGAGATCCTGAACAATGTCCATGGATCAAATAAAAATCTCTCTAAAGCTATGGAGGATTCCCCTATCTAACAGCTAGGAATGAGCTATTTCCACACACTAGCTAGCCAGACATTCTGTTATCACAACATTAGCACCCCCACCCGCCATGGCCTGCTCAATGCCAATCTTAGATACCCAAGATTTAAGTAGATAGTGCAGATGTCTGAGACAAGCTGCTGAGGCTTGAAGTCAAATTCACTGAAGTCCTTGACTTTGAGAGCACCCATCTTGGGGCCAACCAGGTGCTGCAGGAAGTAGTTCAACATGGAGATAATGCGCTCAGCCAGGAAGGGGTGCACAAACAGTGACTTGATCTCTGGAAAAAAGCCAAAGTCTCAAAACTCAACCCATCAGTAATTTTTTCCCCTTATATCTAATACATTTTCAGTGGAGAAAATATAGATAAACAGAACCAAAATCAAACAAACAAAAAGGAAACAAAAGCTACTACCCACACATGAACTGTTAACATTTAAAAAGTACATTTTTTTGTGTGAACCTGAATGTGTTACAGCGAGTGTGTGCAAGTCAGAGGACAGCTGTGGGAATCAGTGCTCTCCTGCCACCATGTGTGTTCCAGGAGTCCAACTCAGGTTGTCAGGCGTGGTGGCAGATGCCCTCATCCAGGAACACCACATTTTACTTGTATTTCAGACTTCCTAAATCCACTATTCATTTTCTCATCCTTCCTCTTCTAATCTTCATCTCATTTTCTTTCTGCTCCATTTTAATGGGAGAGTTCCTTGAGTTTATTGTTTTTAATCCTTTCATTGAATATTTAAAATTTATTTATTTATTTTAATGTATACTGGTGTTTTGCCTACATGTATGCCCGTGTTAGAGTCTCAGGACCTCTGGAATTGGAGTTACAGACAGTTGTGAGTTGCCGTGTGGGTTCTGGGAATTGAACCGACGTCCTCTGGAAGAGCAGCTAATGCTCTTAACCACTGAGCCAGCTCTCCAGTCCCTATTAAACTTTTAAAGTCACATTTTCAATATTCAAAACCTTTTCCCTGTCTTTTGTTCTTGGTTTGTGGCTGCCTTATCTTCTCTGATTTCCCTGATCTGATAAAGTTTTTAAAAGAAGCTTTAAAAATATTTAAAATTGCAGCCAGGCGTGGTGGCAAATGCCTTAATCCCAGCACTTGGGAGGCAGAGGCAGGTGGATCTGTGAGTTTGAGACCAACCTGGTCTGCAGAGTGAGTTCTAGGACATCCAGAACTACACAGAGAAACTCTGTCTCGAAAAAAACAAAACTAAACATAACAAAGTTTTTAAAACCTATTTCTGTGTTTCTCATTAGAGAGTTTCCTTTCACTCCTGCTCACTGGCTGTCATATCACACTAAATTTTATCACTGAATGAAAACTATTTATCCTTCTCCCTCCCTCAATGGTTATTTGCCATAGGCTGTCACTAATAGCTCAGGCTGGCCTGGAACTCAGAGTCCTTTTGTCTCTATCTCCCAAAAGGATGCCACACCATACCTAGATTTTTATGTTTTTATAACATACACATAAACAAAACCTTATAGTACAGATTTTACAAATATAGCACACTTTAATTTTGACTGCCCATATTGTAAATGTTCAATAGCTACGTGTGGCAAGTGGTTACTGAATGGGGCAGTGTTGCTCTAACGAGAGTGGAAATAATGTCATTTTGAAATTTACTTCGTTTAACCAGGATGGACATATTTTCCAGAATATATATACGCATACATGAACATATATAATGTACAGTGTATATGGCATGTGCATGCATGCACACGCGCACGCGCGCACACACACACACACACACACACACACACGCACACACACAGACACACACACACACAGAGTTAACGGCTAACTTGTCCTCACAGAGATTTTTTGAGTAGTAGAGATTGAATTTAGGGCTTTGCACTGACTAAGCATGCACTCTATCACTAAGTTACACTCACAGCTCCGTTAAGTGAACAACTGTGTTACTACCTTATATTTTCTGGCATGTCAGTAATGGACCCCATCATTCTTTTTGAAGTTTCTCTGACTTGTTTTACTCTCAGATGTGGAAGTTACAGTCACCAGAGTCCAACTTTCTTTTGGACAGGGTCTCGTGCATCCCAAAGTGTTTTGGAACTCACTATGTGGATAGTGACCTTGAATTTCTGATCCGCTTGCCTCAACATCTAAAGTGCTGGGATTACAGGAATGTGCCACCATTCAGGGTTTCATGCAGGCTAGGCAAGCACTCTTCTATCTGCGCTGCATCCCCAGTCCCAGAGTCTAACTCTTTTAACTTTTAGTTGGGCTGATCCCGTAAAAACAGACCTTGATTCCTACATTTTTTGGGGAAAGCAGACTGTCATGTTCTTACCTGATGTCAGGAAGGAAAGGGTACCAATTGTTTCATTGGACATGATGTTATGAAAACGTGCCAGCTGTCCAAACATCTGCAGGCCAGCCTCTTTCTCTCGGCGGGCTTCTGGTGTCAGACTCTCCCATTCTCCTCGGTCTTTCTCGATCTGCTGAATCTTTATCTTGCTCAAATACTATGGAAACCAGAAACGTGATATATCAGATAAGAGAAATGTAATTGAAGGGTCATGACATTTAAAAGGGCTTAATTAAAATCTAGTCAACTGGGTTTAGAGATGTGGCTCAATGGTTATAAACTCTTGCTGCTCTTGGAGATCAGGATTTGGTTCCCAGCACTAACACTGTGGCTCATAACCACCTGCAACTCTAGTTCCAGGGGATCTGATGCCTTCTTCTGGCCTTCATGGGCACTGTATACATTTGCATACATTCAAGCAAAACACTAATATACTTAAAAAAAAAAATCCAGAGCTGGAGAAGTGGCTGAAAGGTTAAGAACACTTAGCACTTATTCCTGCACATGGCAGCCACATCTACCTGTAACTTAGCTCCAGGAGATGCAATGGCTTCTTCTAGCCTCTCCAGGCACCTGCATGCACATGGTGTACTTACATACATGTGAACAAAATGCTCACACACATAAATCTTAAAACAAAATAAAACCCAGTCAACTAAGCTGGGAAAATCATATAAAGGTCCTGAGTCTTTGTCAATATAGAGCTAGAGCTTAAGAACGTTAGCGGGGTCAGTGGGTTAAGGCACTTGTTACCAACGATGGTTGATGACCTGAGTTTGAACCCCAGAACCCTCTTGGTGACAGGAGAAAACAGCCTCCCACAAGATGTCCTTTGACCTCCATGTGTGCACTATAGCAAGTGTACACACATGTACACACACGCACAAATGGAAAATTAAATCTTAAAGAACGTTTGGAAAGAAAAAATAGTGTCCTTATATAGATTTGTCTCAGTTTGAGTAAGCTGGTAGGCAATTTCCTGGGACCAGGATACTATCAGGAGAGTAAGGAGGACCAGAAGAGCAGCATATGGAGTCGAGGCAAAAACACCAGGCTACCAAGAAAAATGAATCCTTCCTAAAACAAAAACCAAAAAGAGAAAACAACACAAAATGTTCAAAACTTGCTCACCAAAACCCAAAGTTCTATAAACATGCCTGGTGTCTAAAATTACTTAGAATGTCATAATTATTAAAGTCCTCATCTCTCATCATCCTACTACTGCAGCAAACAATGTGTTACCCGATTTCCATGAGGATGCCATCTGTTTCACTCCCTGAATCATACTGTCCCTACGTACGATCTGTTTATCACAGGAACTGCTCTCATTTCCTCAGAGAACCTACTTTAAGTCTCAGAGTGAAGGATTATGAAAAGAGCAGGTCAGGTCCCACTCACAAACCAAGCCCAAGTTACTTAGTGGATTATCAATGAGAGCTTCTGACTGTCCAGTATGCTACCCTCAAACTAAAGCTGTATCCTCTTCCTGGAGGCCACTGCCTGGTCATACTGATGCTCCTGCCTCCACTAGGAGATCCTGCTTAGCTGCAGGCTCAACAGAGAGCACACAGCTAAGCCTAGACTAAAACCTCCAAAACTATGAGCAAAAGCAATCCTTCCTTCTTTAGGTTGTTCCTCTCAGGTACTTTGTCATGGCTGAAAATCTGACAGTGACTGACCAAAATTAAGATCCTATGATTTCTTTTAACATTACTGGCCTGCTGGTGGTACACCTTAGTTTGACTTTATCACACTTTAAAAAACAATTTATGCAGGCATCACAGGCATGCAGAAGTCTGTGGAGGTCAGAAGATGGATCCCCTGGAACTGGAGTTACGATTAGCTGTGAGCTGCCATGTGGGTGATGGGAATTTAACCCAGGACCTCTGGAAGAGCAGCCAGTGCTCTTAACCACTGAACCATTTCTCCGGTCCCAATACCATCTTTTAAATTATCAACCAAAGAACCACCCAAGCCCATGGAGCTTCAACAAAGATCCTTGATCTTGTCTCTAATGAAATGATAAACCTAGAAAGCTGTACAATGGCAAGCATGGGCATACTATTACACATATACTTCTGGTGTGCGAGAATGTCCTCGAGCAAGGATTACTCTATTATAATTAAACATATACTTCTGGTGTGCGAGAATGTCCTCGAGCAAGGATTACTCTATTATAATTAAACGAGCGAAAGAATATGTACTCTCTGCCAGGTGTACTGGTTCATGTCTGCAATCCCAAAACTGGGAGGCTAAGGTGGAAGGATTCCTGTGGGTTTGAGGTCAGTTTAGGATAAAGAGAGAAAGAAAACTAAACTCACACACACACACATACACACACATACACACACACACACATGCCCCAAATCAAACACTACCACCACCACCCCACTGTCACTAATGTTGATGATTTGAAGCCTTTCTCACTGACACCACCACAGATGGTATAGAAACACATACAATTTTTTCTTTTACCTGTATAGCTTCATCCAAAAGGAAGATAGCATCATTCATTAATAGGTTAAGAAATCGGAGGAACAGTGGGGGATTCATAGCTTCTAAATTCTTAGAGGCATAGTCAGCCAAATCCTGTAAGACCCAGCCCAAGAAGAAGATATTTTAGTACCAAATCACAACTTTACTGAGGCTGACCAGAAGCAACTGGTTTCACAAAAACCTCTCTTACCTTAATGCTCTCCCGATAGCTCTCTGTCGCCCACATGTACCTTAGGATGGGATACATAGGGCGGCGGTAATTAAACTTCTGTTCAAATTGATGGGGGTCCCCTGGAGTAAGGCAAGAATGAGAAATCAGCAAGGGTAGTCTATTAGAGAATGAGTAGGAGCTTATGCATGTGCATTTTATTTACTGAATGTCAAGGCTGCTGCCAAGAGGCAGCACTAATTGGCTTAGTGGGTTGTGAATAAGAAGAGGTGAAAGGGGAAAGGGAACATATAGGGAGTACCAGGAGGAAGTGGGAGGGGGAATTGGGGGTAGATACAAACAAACATCTTTTACATGTATGAAATTGTTAAAGGATAAATAAAGATATCCTATTAAAACACACACAACACACAAAACATAAGCCTTGCACATGTTAGGTAAGTGTGCTACCACTAAGCGACATCCCTAGACCTGGGTCCTAGGGCTCGATCTCTGGTCCTCATGCTTGCTGTGCTTGCCAACTGTATGTAGGTGGTATTTCCCCCCCATTTTTGTTGCTTTTTTTCTGAGCTAGAGCTGGTTCTACCTCTTTTAGTTGTATGATACAGACAAATAACTAAAACTTTTTGAGCTTCTATCTTCTCACATATAAAATGAGAACAATGTAGATAAACTTTCAGATAGACAAGTTAATGATATAGGAAAAATAAAGCCCTCTGCATCAATACATAGTAAGTATTCAAGAAATGCTGGTTGACATTTCTGTGACATTCGAAAGTGATCAAGCTATGAAACTTAATTCTTAGCTCTAGAGTTGGTCACATGACTTCTTTACCTGTAAATTCAATGTCCACAAAAACCTTGATTAGGGCTTCTGAAAGTTGGGGAGCATATGGAAAGTTGCAGAACACACGTTTCCGGTGAAACACACTGGACACCAAGGGATTTGGGGTCTGATCCAAGTGAGGCATCACTGCTTCCAACACTTCTGCTAGTTTGGCCCTAAGGTGGGGATTCTTCATTCTGCAGAGAGCAAAAAGCAAGATGAGCAAGAGAACTTAATTTACCCAATATGATTCTATTCTACACAAGGAGCCAGTATGTCCTATATCGTTATTAAATATATAAAAATGTTTCAACTCAGCTGATGCAGGGTATGCCATTTAACATGTTGTTTTGAGATGGTTTTACTATGTATATTATGTAGTTCTGGCTGTTCTGGAACTCCCCATGCAGACCAGGCTGGCCTTGAACTTGTGGCAATCTTCCTGTCTTTGTCTCCTGAGTGCTGGGATTACAGAAGTGTACTATTGTGCCTGCCCATTTGATTCTTGAGGTGACAGCTTACCACGTATGAGGGAGCACTTCAGTTTCTATGTAAAGCATAAACATTCAATTTTCTTCTCTATATCAATGTACTATCTACTATGTACTCTTTTTTGACAGGTTCATCTTAAATAAATTTGCCTTCCTAAGCTTCTTTGGGCAAAGGTTAGGTTATAATCATCTGATAGCACCCATATTGCCTGCCTGTGTGTCTAATCAATGCTTGTTGGCTTCTCACTTCCCTTTGGGTCTGCTTAGCTCAGTGAAAGCTTCTATATATTTTTCTATATATGGCTTACATATATATTTATGGCTTCTATATATTTTTCATCGATGTGCCTTAGAGAATTGTGGGCTTTTCTTTTTATTTTGCAGCAAATGTGCCCTTTTGTACATAAAAATTGTTCCCTTTGGCTTACATACATAACTCACCCCCCCCCAAAAAAAATCAGGAAAACAATTGTAAAACCCATAGTCTCTGTTTCAGAGAGAAGGCTAGAAGTAACATGAACCTACGTTTACCACTTATCCAACTCAAGGTGCAGAAGCAAGCTTTGTTCACATAATTAGTAAAAGAATTTAGCACTTGGATGCCATTGGTACAGCCTCTGGTATTCTCGTTAACTATTTTAACCAGGGACTATCAGTGGAATTCCCGCTAGGCACTTTATATTCAGGTTCAAATTCTCTGTGGGCAGAGTCCTCTGCGTATTAAGTCTCACACAGTGGACAGGATGTTTTGTAGCTCTAATAGGGAATGGGGTGAGCTTCCAGCACATCACCTCTCTATGCTCCCAGTGAAGATGGTGA
Source organism: Ondatra zibethicus (assembly GCA_004026605.1). Taxonomy (NCBI): domain Eukaryota; kingdom Metazoa; phylum Chordata; class Mammalia; order Rodentia; family Cricetidae; genus Ondatra; species Ondatra zibethicus. The sequence goes on from PVIU01001836.1 coordinate 162,145, forward strand.
TAAAGTTAAGGACATGCTCCAGGGAATCTGCTGATGTCTCCAAGATGTCCTCAGCAAAGCGCCGGAGGAAAATGAGGAAATCACCCAGGTTATCTGCAAAAAATTCTGAAAGAGATTTGCTGGAATTAGCCAAATATGTTCACTGGTCCCAAATGACATCCCAGTCCCTCCCTTCACATTAATTAATGGAGATTAAAAAACAAATCCAAGTCTTTTGTACCTAACTTTTATCACCATCTGAGTACCAGAGATGGTGATGAGTTACTAACTGGGATCTCTTACATGTGTATCAAGCTTTATTTTTATCTGAGTAGATACATGAATAGTAGTGACACAAATTATTGCTAACACTAGCATGCTGTGCCCCCAAAGGTCAGTCACAATTTAAGCCATGCTTTAGGTGTGGCTAGTTCCATGAGGTGGCTACAGCAAGGAGCTCCAGGATGGTTCTCCAAGCATCCTTCCCTTCTGGCATTCATACCTTGGCAAAGTCCTTTCTGCATTATTATAGGCTGGGTGATACCCTGATGTGTACAGTAGAGTACATCATTTTCAAGGCTAGTTATCAAAGTTTGCAGCTTTCATTTTGATCACTTGAGCTGCCACACCATGAGTGGTGCTAAGAGAAGTGTGGGGCTACTGGCAAGCAGCTGAGGCCTGCTCACAACCACATGACTGGGCTGTAAGTGGATCCTCCAGCTCTTGTTGAGTCCTCAGAGTCCCATGGCTCTGACTGACAGCTGGCCACAAGTGGTCCTGGATTTCTGATGCAGAGAGCTATGTGTAATAACGTTTGTTGTTTTAAACTGCTATGTTTGGTGGCTAAATTGTTACATAGTCATATGAGACCAGTACAGTATTCAAGAACATATAATTTGATTAGTGAACAACATCTACTGACCCCTCACTCTCTCTCTCTCTCTCTCTCTCTCTCTCTCTCACACACACACACACACACACACACACACACACACACACATACACACACACAATTTCCCTTCTGAGTTAACACACAAGAGGTGCTTTTTTTTTTTTTTCTAAAAAAGCCCAGGGAGAGTTAGACAGACCAATTATAAGTTGAAAGACAAACAATGTTAATGACAGAAACTGAGAGCTGTGAAACCCTGACTACAGCTTCTCTTCTGAAGGCTGTTCTCTACTGGAGGAGCAGCCACTAGTGCCCCATGCTTTGGCCAGGAGATGATATTTGTAGGTTTGAGTGCTTTCTCTAACAACAATGGAATGATAACTAAGGATGGGTACTTTGAGGATTAAGCTTCCAAGGTGACCCAGTTAAACTTAGGTGGCTATTAATAGGGTGTTCCCAAGGGACAGGCTGCTTACCTGGCACATAAGCCAAAGAGCTGTAGCCATCTGGCAAAGGAAAACTTAGCTCTATTGGCTGTGAGCCCTCATTGCCTATGGCCAGTTGAACCAGCAGAACAGCCATGGACACCTGCAAATTCAGGCAGTTTTGCAGCATCTGTGGCTCAGTCATAGCAGTCTTGGTAGAAAGATAGATGGTCATCAGGCGTTCGAACTGCTCACGGAGACTGTCAGCAGCAGGGCTAGAACTCTGCTGAGCATCCCGCCAGGCAACCTGCAGCCGATGCAGATTTTGGTTGATTTTTACCATCTGATCATGCAACCTGCCCCCAAGAAAGCAGAAGAGACCAGGTCAGGGAGGCTCGTGTGGGGCAGTGTAGTATAGACTACACTGGAAAGCAAATCCTCGTCTGGTTATTCTAGTATTCTAAGGTTGTAGAAAGTTGTAGATACAATGATACAGAAGGCACTCACAAAAGTCACTGACTGGATGAAGCAAAGTGCAGTGCTCTGGGAAAATGCTACCATGTACTCAACAAGTGTGAAGCTAATTAGGAAGTTAGTTAGCAGCTTCTGAATGAGCAGGGTGCAAAGTGAGTGGTTATTAATGAAGACAGTCACTTTAAAGAGGCAGAGTATGAACAGCCCAGCACAAGCTTTAGAGGACACAGGTGGGGCTAGCGGATGATCTTTGCACAGTTAGAAAACTGAGCAGACAAAAAAAGAAAAAGAAAAAAGAAAAAAAGGCTTGATTACAACGACCATACATAAAGCAGCCATCACATGAAAGGAAGACCTAGAACTAAAAGCTACTGCTAACTCTTTCTACATCTACAATCCTAAATCACTCCCTTGGTTCTTTTGTAGCTGTTTATTTAATTTTGAGTTTTCAAGACAAGATTTTTTCTGTGTATCTCTGGCCATTCTGGAACTCACTCTGTAGACCAGGCTGGTCTCAAATTCAGAGATCTGCCTACTTCTGCCTCCCAAGTGCTGGTATTAAAGGTATGTGCCACACCCCCAACTTTGTTCTTGTGTACAGTGACTAGGGTTACTGACGGGGAAACTAGATGCCAGGCATCTAGTCTGAATCTGGATTGCAGACCAGATCAAGCACATGCTGAACTTCTGTCACCACATTTAAACTGTCAACAACAGGTTAACAAAAATGTTAATAAGGACATAGTTTCAATTTTTTCCCAGTAATTTGCTGCTGCAGTTTTGGGAAAAAAAAAAAAAGCCTTACATTAAGTATCCTGAGAAGGCATTTTAAAAAATCGGTATTCCAGGCCAGACATGTGATGTAGGCCTTTAATCCCAGCACCTGGAAGGCAGAGGCAGGTGGATCTCTGAGTTTGAGGCCAGCCTGGTCTACAGAGTGAGTTCCAGAATGGCCAGGGCTACATAGAGAAACTCTGTCATGAAAAAACAAACATACAAACAAAAATCAGTATTACTGAGATCTAGAGATCAGTAGGTAAAGGACTTGTACTGCAAACAGGAGGACCTGAGCTTAGATCCCCAGGACCCATGCACACACTGAGTCAGGTGGTGTCCTCCTGCAGTCCTAATGCTGGGAACACAGAGACAGGAGGATCCCTGAAGTCTTGCTGAGTCAGGGAGCTCCAGGGCCAGTGAAAGATTGCTTTTCAAAAGAGATGGTGGGGAGCAACTGAGACAGTCACCTGACACCGACCTCTGGCTTTTACACCACATATGAGCATGTGTATCCTGTCCCCCCCCAAGTAAAAACAAAATCAGTATTCATAATACTCTTTCTGTAGATCAAAAATATGAGTGAGTTATTATCCCTCCCCCCTTATACTGGCAATCATTCTCAGCTAAATAAGAAGGGACAGACATGTAGTTAGCTTGCTAGAAATGGACCCTTTTGGAACTTGTACACATAGGTTCTCAATCATCCCATTTTTAGGGTCCTTTCTCTTAGGCTCACAGCTCTCCTGTGGGCATATTGGTCTTGCTGGATTTTTTTCAGTTCTGTCTATTGGGCTTTTGGCATCAGAAGTAATGAGAATTCAAGAGTAGAGAGTGAAATGTAAAATAAAAATAATTTGATTTTCCTAGATAATATCAAAAAGGATAGGGACTGAAAATTTGGCAAGGAGGAAAATATTAGCATGTTGTTGATTTTAAAAATAGATAAAAACTTAAGAAATCTGTACAAAGTAGCCTCACGTAAATGTAAACAATTCACAAGTTCTTTCCTTATGATATCCTAACATGAGTCTTTAGACTCACTTTCAACCTTTGAGCTGTCAACACAACTAACTAGTTCTTCACAAACTGTTCTTTCCCAGTGCCATTAAAGGAGTTACCTGTGAAATCCCAAGTACAAGGTATACTCTGTCAGGGCCAGGTTCTCCGTCACAAGGTTATAGCTCTGGGGGAACACGGGTTCCTGCACAGCTGGGATCAAACAGGTCTCTTTGTCCAAACCTTGAAGAAGTGAAATGAACGGTGATGGCTCGACACAGACACCTGCCTTGGTCTTCAGGCTCCCTTTACTCTGCTCAGCCTCCATACTGCTACAACGCTATCTTCCTTACAACACATCCCCAACTATTTCCTTCTCTGAAAACACTTTCTGGCTTCTTGCTATCAACAGAAATAGTTAATCTCTGCTGAACCAATGAAATCAGCAAAAACTGAAATGAGAGATAATATTGTAATTTTTTCCCCCAATTGATAGGCAATGGATCATTCCCAGTTATTCTGTTTTCTGTTTTCAAGCGGAGTTACTTTTGTGCAGATATTAGTTTTATAATTGTAAGAGGATTTAAAAAAACCTAGAAGGAAATCCATCAAAAATGAGGAGAGATTTGTTATAATAGAATCAGGGCTGATTCATTTTCTTCTTTTTCACTTCTCTGTATTATTCAAGTTCTTTCAATCTGGTGTCAGCTTTCTTCCTTCCCACTTCCCACCTCTTACTCTTCACTCCCTTGCTCTAACTACATGGGACTTCTTACTATTCCTCAATAAAGACCTTCCAGCTTTTTTTTTTTCTAGACAGCCTCAAATTCAGAGACCCACCTGCCTCTGCTTTTCCAGCGCTCATATCAAAGGCACGCACCATCATGCCTCACTGCTCCTTTGCTTGGTAAACCTTACTTGTCTTTCAAGACTCAGTGATGAAGAAGACCTCAGCTTCTGCAGAGCTGGTCCCTCACTCCTTCCTGCACTGCTGCCACTATTGTCAACCTGTCTGCCCTTTCCTGGCCTGAGTTAAAAATCGGTGGAGCTGTGCTCTACTGGATTTCTATAAAAGATGAGGGGGTGAATATCCAAGGTTGTCAAACCAGACAGAAGGTCTCACCAAGGCCTAACATTTAAAGGATAATGGTTGTTTTTGAAAATCCACATTTCAAATCATTCTCCATTGTGCCTCGTCTGTTTTGATCAAGAGGCACTTTCTCAAAGGCTAAGGGAGCAAATGCTTTAGAGGTGACACACACATCCACTGTTTTGAAAGCCCAGTTCCCCGCCTACCTCTCATGTGTACATTTTTAATTTTTCGTTCTTCATCATTCAACTCCTTCAGGACACAGTATGAGGGATTAAAAGTGAGGAGCCGAGAGGATCTGGGTTTGCAGAATGGCTGGCACAGCTTCAGAAGAGCAGCACCCAGATTCAGAAAGAAGGCATCTGAGGCATACATTTGGAAGAAGATTTCAGGCATCTGATTGGCCCAGATCTTGGTGCGGCCTGCATTTGCATGCAAACAGTTTCCAAGCCAGAACAAGATACAGTGCTTGGTTTCTGGAGAGAGCTGGAGCAAGTTCTTCAGCATCTGGTAGATCTTTTCATGGACCTGAGCCATGAACTGTTTAACCAGAAAACACAACCACAGAACATTCCAATTTCACAATCCTGGTATTTTCTTTTTTTTTTTTAAACTCCTAAACCCTGGCAAATACAAGTTTTAAAAAATATGCTAATCTTAATCTCTCCCTTCACTTTTTTTGCACCTTATTCCCTGATTCTGATTATTAAAAATACATGTACTTCTGGGTACTTATGAGACATTTTCTGGTCAGCTGCCAAATTGTAGAGAGTTTAATAGGTTTTATGGTCAGGATTTTTCTGTAAAGTGTTAATGATAAATTCTCTGGCTCTGTTTGTCATAGTTCTCATAGCGGTTATTCAACTCTACCACTGTAAAATGAAACTGAGCCATAAACAATACAAATAGACATGGGTACAGTCAATAAATACTTTTAATTTTTATATTAATTTGTGTTAATGTATTTAGTATATGGGAGGGACATACTATAGAGCATCATGTGTGAGGATATTTGAAAACAGGTTCTCTGTTTCTACTATGTGGATCCTGGGGACCATACTCAAATCACCAGGCTGGATGACAAGCATTTTTACCTACTGAGCCATTTCATTGGCCCCAGTGAATCTTTCTTTACAAAATACAAAACAAAAAATCATGGGCAGTAGGATTTGGCTACTGCTGGATTCTGCTAAACACTGTTTGATAGCATTGTGATGATTAAATAGTAAATGGGACACTTAAACTGTGCCCTTGTTAGTCACCTAATGCCTCACAGTCGGGTTTTAAGTTTTATGTTAAGGGGCATATACATTAAGAGAAGGATAAGGGACAAAGAGATTTATAAGATGGCATTTAGTCAGAAGGTTTCATGAACTAAGTGACAATAAGTATCTTGGCAAGAAGGGCAAGGACTGAGGGGGATGTGACAGTGTTGTCACACAGAGCAGGTTCTGTATAATCTAGAAGTTTATTCTCACCCAACACCAAAGTCCATCCTCTCCTTATAGTGAAGGATATGAAGAGGGTGATTTCTTTTTCTGTTTTTGCTTTTTGTGACATGTTTTCTCTGTGTAACAGCTCTAGCTATCTGTAGATCAGGCTGGCCTTAAACTCACAGAGGCTTACCTGCCTCTGCCTCCCAAGTGCTGGGATTAAAGGCATGCACAGAGGGCAATTTCTTTGCTTCCTTCATTTTGATATAGGCTTTCCTATTGTGCAGATTTGTCTGGTACTGGCTATTTAGTGCAGGATGGTCCTGAACTCCTAGTCCCAACTCTATTTCATAAGTGCTAGGATTACAAGCCACCCCATCCCTCCCAATAAGAGGGCAATTTCATTGTGTTATTATAACAAAAGCCAATCAGATCAATTTGCTTTCCCAAAGAGGTTGAAACAGCCTTTCCCTACATGGTTCCTGAGGAAATGCTCATCTCAAATCAGGGGACTGTGACACCCTGGAAAACAGTTCCACCTGATGAATGTTGGCCTCCTGAACTTTGATCTCCTGAGGACTGGAACGAGATGGATTCAGAAAGTAGCCATGATTTTCTACCACACCCGGCGTCTTTAACAAGCATGAGATATTCAGAATTACTCCCAGCAGGGTCTTCTGATACATCTGCCCATTGCTAGGGTCCTTGGGCTGAATGTATTCTAAAAAAACCTGTAGAAAAGGATAAAAACTACTTATTCATCTGTATGGTGAAATAAAGGGGATGAGATGCAATACAACCAACCCATATATATATATACAATAGAACACACACACACACACACACACACACACACACACACACACCTCTTTCTTTAAAGATTTGTCTTTTATGTATATGAGTATCCTATTTGCATGTATGCATGAGTGACAGAAGAGGGTATTAGACAGAAGAGACCATCAGATCCCATTGTTGATGGTTGTGAGCCTCCATGTGGTTGCTGGGAACTGAACTCAGGACCTCTGGAAGAGCAGTCAGTGCACTTAACTGCAGAGCCACCTTTCCAGTTCCCTCTTTTTTCTTCTGGTTTTGTTTTTTTCAAGTTAGGGTTTCTCTGTGTAGCCTTGGTTGCCCAGGAACTTGATCTATAGACCAGGCTGGCCTCAAACTTGGAGATCCACCTGCTTCTGTCTCCTGAGTGCTGGGATTAAAGGGATGTGCCATCACCATCTGGCTCTCTTTTTCCTTTTCCTTTTCTTTCTTTGTTTATTTTTTTCTTTTTAAAGGCCAGGTTTTATAAAATCCAGGCCAGCTTCAAATTATAAGAAAACAATTTAAATATTTATTTATTTGTGTGTCTGTATGTGCATCCCATAGACACAGTGTAGAGGTGAGAGGACAACTCGTGTGTTCTCTCCTATTCATCTTCTACCATGTGGGCTCTGGGAATCAAATTAAGGTCTTCAGGCTTTGTAACAAGCCCCTTTACCCACTGAGCCATTTCACCAGCCCTATCCTCAGGGCCCCAAGTTCACAGAGTAGCTGAGGATAACGCTGATCCTCCCGCCTCCACTTTCCAAGTGCTAGGATTCCAGGCACATGACACCACGCCTGGCTTTCTACAGGCCATGCTACAGTGTCATCAGGGCAGGAAGCATCAAGTACTAAGCAGTCAGCACCATGAGCATATGGTACCTTTGAGACCTACCTTGGCCATATCCTTTTGCCTAGTGAAATAGAGAAGAATATCCAGATATGCATACAGTAGGATCTGGCAGAGCTCCAGATCTTTGATTCGGCCTAGTAAAATATCAAACACTGGAATCATGACTTCAGAAAATGTTCGAACTTCCTCATCCAACAGCAAGGCTTCAATGACCTCTTCTAAAAACTCAGTTACATCTTCAAAATCTAACAGGAGACAGATGAGAAAGGAAGGAGACCACGTCAATTTTTATGTCTTCATACATGTTTCATGTTCTCTTTGTCAGTCTATCTCTGTTGTGGTGTAGGAACTGAACCAAAGACCCGGTAAATGCTGGTCTGCTGTTCCACCAGTGCGTGACCAATGAGCTATATACCCACTTCAAACATTGGCTCTTTATGAGTTTATTTACATGTGTGGGTGTTTTGCCTGCATGTATGCCTGTGTACCAAGTGCATGCAGTGCTCATGGAGGCCAGAAGAGGCCAGTGGATCTGCCTGGAACTGGAGCTAACATATAGTTATGAGCCACCATGTGGGTGCTAGGAATTGAAGCAGGGTACTCTGGAAAAGCAGCTGGAAGTGCTCTTAACTTCTGAGCCATCTCTCCAGAATTCTGCTGGTACTGAGGCCTAAAGATCAAGATGTAAGCTATCTTTCTTAATTTCTATCAGAATCACAATGGCTCTGAGACTCTCTAAAACCACTAGAGGAGTTTCAAATGTAGATGTTTAAAGACCTTGCTTCTATACTTACGGGCTCCCTGAATGGCTTCTAACATCAAATCTACCAGTTGCTCATGGATGTTTTGGTCAACATAGATTTCTGGAGTGAGGAGAACTGTTCGCGTGTTGGACACAGTGAGGTTCCTGCACTGCACTGCAAAGGGGAGTAGGTTTTCTGGAACTTTGGTAATCTACAACAAAGAGAGAAAAGCACAGTTTTTATAACATGCAGCAAGGGTGGGTACAGTAAATAGGGTAGAAAAACATATCACGTCCTCAAAAGAAACCAGTATTAGTTTCCTTTTTCTTTCTTTCTTTTTTTTTTTGAGACAGGGTTTCTCTGTGTAGCCCTGGCTGTCCTGGAACTTGCTCTGTCGTCAGGCTGGCCTCAAACTCAGAGACCTGCCTGACTCTGCCTACCTGGGATTAAAGGCATACACCACTACTGCCTGGTAGTATTGGTTTCTTGAGGACTGAAAATTCATGACTTTGTTCTTTGGGTTAAAAGGTCACTTGCTAAAATTCTAATCCTGAAGATGTCAAGCTCAGCCCAATTCAGTATTTTCATCTCACTGGAAATGCTGTTAACAGATTTGGGGTTTGCTTGGTTTAAGTTGTTTTATTTTGGTCTCACTATGCAGTGTAGGCTGGCCTGGAACTCACTGTGTAGACATGAAGACCAGGCTGGTTTTGAACTTGCAGCAATCTTTGTGCTGTGCTGAGGCTCATGAGTGCTGGAATTACAGGCATGTGCTACCACACCTGACTGATCTGGTGTTTAGTCTTTTCTAAGAATGTAGATATAGAGAATAGAGGGATTGCTTAACTGGGAAGAGAGATGGACCACAAGACACAGAGAGGAGACTAAGGTTTTATGGCAATCTAATAGTGCTACAAACACTAAGCTCCAGACATACCATGAGATATACATATATACTATGACATGAAAGACACTCCCACTTACATGACAAAGCTACTCAAGAGGATGATCTAAAACTCCATAGGACTTATTTCTTTACCTCTTCCTTGGCTCTTTGGAAACAGGAGTAAAGGTAACAAAAGATATGCCTCTCCCCAGCATCTCGATCAGCAGAGAGATTTAACGTTGAAGAAGAAGTCATGCTGATCAAGTGGTTTCCGGGATCTTGAAGCAATAATCGAGCAAAGATGGCCTATTAACAAAAATAAACAAAAATACTAATCTATTGCAATGTAAATCCTAGAACACTAAGATATAAAAAGTTTGATACATGCTTTGGCAAGAATCAGATGTATAAAGGGGGAGGGTAGGTTTCACTATCTTTTTTTTTTTTTTTTTTTGGTTTTTCGAGACAGGGTTTCTCTGTGTCTTTGGAGCCTGTCCTGGAACTAGCTCTTGTAGACCAGGCTGGCCTCGAACTCACAGAGATCCACTTGCCTCTGCCTCCCAAGTGCTGGGATTAAAGGCGTGCGCCGCCACCACCACCCGGCTAGGTTTCACTATCTTATTACCTTAAAAATGTTAGGAACTAATTATATACATGGTTATTATAAAGTAGGACTCAAGTGTCTGGGATAGTCATAGCCAAAAGTCACTTGTTGAATGGTGTTAAGAATCAGTGTTGAGGGGCTGGAGACATGGTTCAGTGGTTAAGAACACTGACTGTTTTTCCAGAGGACCAGTGTTCAATTCCCAGCACGTACACGCGTGGGAGCTCACAACTAACTCTACAGTTCCAGAGGACCTGACTGACACCCTTACATAGGTCAGACACCAATGAACATAAAAATAATTAAGTTTTAAAAAAGAATCACTGACAGAACATGAAATCTACTTTTCTGTGTGATTGTTGGGCTTAAAGACACTTTAAATGAGAAAATTAAGTGCCAAGTTATCAGTCTTTCCTCTCAATTTTTTTTTTCGAGACAGGGTTTCTCTCTGTCTCTCAGTGTAGCCTCTCTGAGGACAGACTTGCTCTGCAGACTACTCACTTTTTAAAAAAAAAAATTTAAAAATTATGTGTATGTGTTACGCGTCTATGTGGGTATGTGCAGATGCCTATAGGTGCTCATGGCAGTCAGAGGCATTGGTTCCCCTGGAACTGGAGTTACAGGCGGCTATGAGCCATGTGACGTGGGTGCTAGGAATTGAACTTGGGTTCTTTGTAGCAGGATATGCTCTTAACAGCTGAGCCATCTCTCTAGGCTCCTTATTTTGTTTTTCGAAACAGGGTTTCTTAAGTAACCCTGGCTGGCTGTCCTGGAACTCATTATGTAGACCAGGCTGGTTGTGAATTCACAGAACTCTGCTTGCCTCTGACTCCCAATGCTGGGATTAAAAGTATCTGCCACCATGCCCAGATGGTAATCAGTTTTTCAAAGGTACAGTACACTTATTATGGCTCTGGCACCCTGGGAAACAGTTACGGCCTCCTGAGGGCTGGAATGAGGCCAGAGGACACTGGGTGTCCTGCTGTCACTCTCCACCTTACTCCTTCGAGTTCACTAAACCTGGAGCTCACCACTCTTCAGCTTGGCTGGAAGGTCAGCCAGTCCCCAGACCCTCTTCTCTCCGCTCCCTCTCACTTGTTTCACATGGCCACAGCTAACTTCATGTGGGGCTGGGGAACCAAACTTGCTGGTGAGCCATCTCCCCAGCATGATTTTCATTTTTTTTTTAAAGTATGTGAGAAAGAGATGGGCTTGTCTTAGGAACTTAAGAATCTAATAGGAAGGAGGGATAGGACAGGTTCAATAAAAAGCCGTAAGAGCCAGTGACAGTTCCCATAAGAAATGGATAAGGAACTCAGAGGAGGGAATGAACAACTCTTTTCTGGCAACTTTGATGGCATTTTAACTGGTTCTTAAACAAAGGGTGGATTTGGATGTGTGGCCAGAGAGGAATACCACACACAATAGGAAGAGGTGGAAGCAAGCCAAGTAGTGTCTGGAGAATGAACAGGATTTAGCAGCATGGCTGCGGTTTGCCGAGGGCACAAAATCAGAAACGGTACCTGCTCGACATTGCTCATATCAAGCCAGTCTTGATCTTCCAGCTCTACTGCCATTTCTTCCAAATACACACAACGGCTAGGGATGCCATTCCCACTTTTCAAGTTTGGATCACCTGTGAAACAGTTTTAATCTGATGGGTTAAGGATAATGTTCCTGTCTTCATGACACTGTTTTTGTTTTGCCTCTTTGAGACAGGGTCTTGCTATGTTGCCTAGGCTGATCCTTAAACTTTTAGGCTTTTAACCTCTTGCCTCAGCCTCCCCATTAGTGGAGACTAAAGGCATGTACAGCTATGCTCAGATTCCAGCAACTGATCTTGATAGCAAGTCTCCTGAATTCACTACAGTGATCTTGACACACAAAGCAGCTACACAGCAAACTGTTATGGACCCTTAGTATGACATTTAGGAAGAAAATTCCAGATACTAGCATTAACTTTAGGGTTGAATTACAGACAGGGCACAGAGGTAAAACACATCTGGACCTCTCAGCATCCATGGAAGAAGAAAATGGGGTTAGCTACTCTTTCTACTTCCTTTTAAAGGTAGTACAGACATATAGTCACATAGCCCAGTAAGCACCAAAATGGCAACAGAAGTTAGATCTGTAGAAATACTGTTTGTTTTTTGAGACAGGGCTTCCTTGTGTAGCCCTGGCTGTCCTGGAACTCACGCTGTAGACCAGGCTGGACTTGAACTCAGATTCACTTGCCTCTGCCTCGCAAGTGTTGGGATGAAAGGTTGTGCCACCACCTCTTTGCTGTTTTTAAATAATTAAAAAACTTACTAAATTAAACCCTGTGCTCCAGGGAGGACAAGGGTGGTTTTAACCATTAGACACAGCAATTTTCTAAGAGCCAAACTAGTCCCTAGAGCAAGCCAAGAGGGAAGAACAGACAATTGATTGGTGGGTGTAAGTTCGCAACTCACTGTTGTCCAGAGTAATGAGGAAGATCCTTTGGATCATGTGATTGATGTTGAGTTGCTCACATATTTCTTGCTGTGACCGGAAGGAGCGGCTAATCTCAGACACAGAGTAGTCAAATTCATCCAGGCTCTCCGACACACTATTATCCGAATCATCTGGGCTTGCTGGGAGCTCATCTGCCAGAACACGTAAGCTGTTACACAGTATGCTCCTCCCTTAGGACAAAACACACTACCTAGAATGAATGTAGCCCCCAGAACAACTGCAGGTGTGAAACATTCATCTCACTAGGGAGCAACTCAGCCAGGCAAGTGAGTGTAGGCTTCTGAAACTGGCCTTCTATACAGTAAACTTTATTTCTTCTACCCATAATTGAATACCACCCTGCCAAAATTAGCAACATTACCCAAGTTTTTTTACAGAAAAAATAATTATCAAATAGATCAAATGACAGTAATTATTTTAAATGTATGGCCTTTCCTTGGAGAATACATTTGTTCTGGTAATTTTACACTCAGGAATATATCCTGCAGAAGGGCTCCTCAAACCAGTACCTTAAAGAAGCTGCTTAATTCTGTGCTAGCGTTCATTACCATTGTTTTTTATTTAAAGGATCATTATGCTTTTTGCTGCCTTTCCTTGTCTCTTTGACATTTATTTTTGTGTGTGGGGAATGTGTCAGTGTGCACCTGGAGGTCAGAGATGGTCTGCAGCAACCAGTCTCCTCCTATATGGGTTGTGGGGATTGAACTCAGGTCATCAGACTAGGTGGCAGGCACCTTTATATGCTGAGCCATCTCATTAGGATCATTTTTTAATGATGTGTATGTATGCATTCTGTGTGGAAATATGCATGCTGAGCCATCTCTCCATGGTTTTTGTTGCTTAATTTCAGACTTGTACCATACTTTAGAACATTTTTTTAATCATTTACTTATTTTTGTATGTGTGTGTATGTTTATGTGCCATGACATGCATTTGGAGATCTCAGAACAACTTGGGGGAGTTCTTTTTTCTCCTTTCACTATGTAGTTTCCAAGGATCAAACTCAGGTCATCAGGACTGGAAGCAAGTGCCTTTACCCACTGAGTTATCTTGCCAGCCTCTCAGATGGCTTTAAAGATTTTACATATATACATACATATACACGTATGCATGCATGTATGTATGTGTGTGTGTTGTCTATATGTATGCCTGCACACCAGAAGAGGGCATCAGATCCCATGGTACTAATTATAGATGGTTGTGAGCTGCCATGTGGGTGCTAGGAATTGAATCCAGGACCTCTGGAAGAGCAGCCAGTCAGCCAGTGCTCTTAACCACTGGGTCATCTCTCTAGCTTCTCAACTGGCTTTAAAAAATTATTATTATTATTTTTTTGGTAAAGGCGTTTTGTCTGAATGTATGTATATGCAATGCGTGTGTGTGTGCCTTATCTGAAGAAGTCAGAGACGGCATTGAAGCTCTGGAACTGGAGTTGCCGATGGTTACAAGCCACCATGTGGGTATTGGGAACCAAACCCAGGTCATTTGCAAGAGCATCACATGCTCTTTAACTGCTAAGCCATCTCTCCAGCCCTTCATAGGCTGACTTCATAGAATGACTCCTGTGAGTCATTCAGAGGCCTTCTTCATTCCACTTACTGTGTTTGTGTTTTCTGAAACAGGGTCTCCTGTTGTCTTCACACTCCCTATAAGAATGATTTTGAACTTGTAATCCCCTTGCTCCACCACCAAATTACTAGGATCAAAGGTACACACACACACCTGCTTTCATGAGGCACCTGGGATTAAGCCCAGGTTTTGTGCTTGACTGGCAAGCACTTTACCAACTGAGCTATATCCCCAGCCCTATTTTTTTTTTTTAATACAGTGTCTTATATTGCCCAGGCCAGCCTTAAACTACATTGGGGAGGATGGCCTGACCTTCTGATCCTCCTACCTTAGCCTCTTGAGTAGCTGAGATTATAGGCCAGCAGTAGCTGGCCCAGCCCATCTCATTTTTTTTAAAAGATTTATTTATTTATTATGTATACAGTGTTCTGTCTGTCTGTATGCTTGCTGGCCAGAAGAGGGCACCAGACCCCATTAAAGATGGCTGTGAGCCACCATGTGGTTGCTGGGAATTGAACTCAGGACCTCTGGAAGAGCAGTCAGTGCTCTTAACCTCTGAGCCATCTCTCCAGCCCCCCCATCTCATTTTTTTTAACAGTTGTGTAGTAATGTACTTTTTGCATTTACTATGACTTATGTAGTCACTTAAACTCCATGTTTATTCATCAGATGAACATGAGACCTGTTCCAGCGTTTCATGATCTTAAGAGATACAGCACTGAGTGTAATCTGATTGTTTTTGTTCACATGGGTATTTTTGTAAGACAAAAATCTGGGAAGTAGAATTGTTGGCTCAAAGAGCTTGCTTGAGAACTATAGGGTGGGTGAGACTGCTCAGCAGATAAGAGGCACTTGCTGCCAAGCTTGGTGCCATGCGTTCAATCCTTGGAGCCCACAACGTGGAAGGAGAGAACTGAACAGAGCAAGTTATTCTCTGACCTACACTTATACACACTAAATGAATGTAATATAAAAACTTTTAAAGAGCTTAAGTATTTTAAAAGTTAACAGAAGTTATTCTCGAAGAGACTGATTTTATCTATACAACTAGCTAGGAGTATGAGAAAATGTCTCCTAATTTCAATAAAATTTGATGTAGTTACAGAGGCGGCATGGAGATAGAGGAATCTACACTGAAAACAAGGCACGCGAGGAGAAAAGGTCTACATAACTACAAGAAAAAAGTGAAGGGAACTGAGCACTACTACCCTTCAATACGGAGAAAAATGATCGCAGTATGAACTTCAGGTGACAGAAGACACATTTCTTAACTGGCTTGCATTGAGAACTGATTCCTGAACCAACTCCGCATGGCCTACAGAGGAAGAGGTGGGCATGGCCAGCCCCCCTCAGTGACACCTTCCCAGTTTAGCCCTCGAAGTCTTTCCACCAACAGCACCCCAACACACAATATATGCATGGTGTCTGACTTTTTCTACCCAAACATGGGAGGTGTGGAAAGCCACATTTACCAGCTCTCTCAGTGCCTCATCGAGAGGGGGCACAAGGTCATAATTGTCACCCATGCTTACGGAAATCGAAAGGGCATCCGTTACCTCACCAATGGCCTCAAAGTTTATTACTTGCCTCTCAGAGTCATGTACAACCAATCTACAGCCACGACTCTCTTTCACAGTCTGCCATTGCTCAGGTACATATTTGTTCGGGAGAGAGTTACCATAATCCATTCCCACAGTTCTTTTTCTGCCATGGCCCATGATGCTCTCTTCCACGCCAAGACAATGGGGCTTAAGACAGTCTTCACAGACCATTCCCTTTTTGGATTTGCTGATGTCAGCTCTGTGCTCACAAACAAGCTTCTAACTGTGTCGCTTTGTGACACAAACCACATCATTTGTGTCTCTTATACTAGTAAGGAAAACACTGTCCTAAGAGCAGCATTGAATCCTGAAAGAGTGTCTGTCATTCCTAATGCCGTGGATCCTACTGACTTCACCCCAGGACCACTTCGGAGGCACGACACTGGGATAACTATTGTTGTCGTGAGCAGACTTGTTTACAGAAAAGGGATCGACCTGCTCAGTGGGATTATACCTGAACTCTGTCAGAAATATCCCGAGTTAAATTTCCTAATTGGAGGAGAGGGACCAAAGAGTATAGTTTTGGAAGAAGTACGGGAAAGATACCAACTACATGACAGGGTGCAACTTTTGGGAGCTTTAGAACACAAGGATGTCAGAAATGTCTTAATTCAAGGCCATATTTTTCTTAATACCTCCCTGACTGAAGCCTTTTGCATGGCAATCCTGGAAGCCGCCAGCTGTGGTCTACAGGTCGTCAGCACCAAGGTTGGTGGGATTCCCGAAGTCCTTCCAGAGAATCTTATTATTTTATGCGAACCTTCAGTAAGATCTTTGTGTAAAGGGCTGGAAAAAGCTATTTTCCAAGTGAAGTCGGGGATGTTACCGGATGCAGAAAATATCCACAACGCAGTGAAGGCTCTCTATACCTGGCGGAATGTGGCAGAGAGAACCGAGAAGGTATACGAGAGGGCGGGGAAGGAAGCCGTGCTGCCGATGCATAAGAGGCTGAACAGGCTCGTCTCTCACTGCGGCCCACTTACAGGCCACAGTTTTGCTTTGCTGGTTGTGTTCAGCTATCTTTTCCTCATGTTCCTGAGATGGATGACTCCCGATTCAGTCATTGATGTGGCAATAGATGCCACTGGGCCGAGAGGAGTGTGGGCTCATGAGTGTCCTCATGATACAAAAGGAGATGAGACTGACAAGGTATCCAAAGGCAGGTGGAAGCGAGTCTGAACTGTAAACTTTGGCAGTTCTATTAACACAGAACTAACCTTGAAAATAACCTTGTTCTTTTGTTTTTGGGCTTTGACATTGACTTGACAAATCATGCTATCTCTGTAGCGTTCACTGTTTCATTTGAGGAAAGCAAAACACTCACATGATTCCTGATCTTGGAAACTCCTTGCACTTCTTTAACTTTAGGGAGACTGGTTTGGTCATTCAGGTATGAAAGTTTCAGATTACTGAAATCCCTCCAGTGGAGATGTTTTAACATTACATGTTGGGAGCCTTGGGTGCTGGGTTAATTTTAGCCAGTTTTTAACATTATGCCATCAATTCAACATTTACCAGACACATACAAGCTTTCTTTAGGAAGACATGGATATGTGAACTTTATTGGGTCCTGAGGTCATACTCTTACACATGGGTCGACATTTTTTTTTTTTTTTTTTTTTTTTTTTACTATGTATACAATGTTAGAAAGGGCATGAGATCTCATTATAGATGGTTGTGAGCCACCATGTGGTTGCTGGGAACTGAACTCAGGACCTCTGGAAAAGCAGCCAATGCTCTTAACCTGAGTCATTTCTCAAGTCCAGCCAACATGTTTTAAGCACCTGCTCTGTATGAAATGTTGGACTAGGTAGTACCTGCCACTGAGGACTAGTTAATGTGGAGTGGCAACAGTTAACATACCCCGAATGTTCTAGCTACTTAATGTGAGGACAGTGCCACCATCACAAACCTACTCTGAGCGCCTCTCTAATCCTGCTGTATGTATTCTCCCAGGTGGACACTTCATATCATGTGTGGATGAAGAGATTTTGCTTTTTAAGTCCTAGGGGCCAGTACCACTGCTGATACTAGTGTAGGCTTAAAAAATTACTTATTATTGTTGTGTGTGTAAGACATGTATGTAGGTTAAAATGTGTTTCTAGATACAGACCCTGATTATAATTGTCAGTGTGTGTGGAAACACACCGTTCCACCCAGCTACTTACAATTATTTAAAGTGAAGTGAACATTAGTGAACACTGAGGAATTTTCTAATAAGATTGCATTTTTTTGTTTTTGTTTTTTGAGACAAGGTTTCTCTGTTTAACAGTTCTGGCTGTCCTGGAACTCACTTTGTAGACCAGGCTGGCCTCAAACTCAGAGATCCACCTGTCTCTACCTCCCAAGTGCTGGGATTAAAGGCATGTACCACCATCACCTGGCTGTACTGCTTTTTTAAAAAATTGCAATGCTTTTGATGTTATAGTTATACACATAAACCAAGGCTGTTAAAACATGTTCATGACCAAAATTAAAGTTGACAATGACATTTTAAACAAACAACAAAAATGTAATTGTTTAAGTTTTTATTACATTTCTTTAGCGTGTGTATGAGTGGTTGGTTGCATGCTTGCTACAAAGCACATGCATGGTCAGAGGACACCTTGCTGTAGTCTTCTTTTTCCACCATGAGGGCTCCAGGGACCAAACTCAGGACATCAGGCTTGGAAACGGGTGCCTCTAGTCACTGAGCCATCTCGATAGCCCCTAACTGTAGTTTTAATGGGCATTTTCCTATAGATTAGTAAGACTGGAATTTTTATCATTTGGTATTTAAATTACTGTCACATCTTGTCTTCTAGTTTTTCCTACCTTTTTTTTTCTTATTAACTGACATCCTTTAATGTTTTATAGGTGGACAACTTTCCTTCCCCCCCCCCCCCAAGACAGGGTTTCTCTGTGTAGCCCTGGCTATCCTGTTCTGGAACTTGCTCTGTAGACCAGGCTGGCTTCAAACTCAGAGATCTGCCTGCCTCCACCTCCTGAGTGCTGGAATTAAAGGTGTATGCCTCCACTACCTGGCTGACTTCTTTTCTTTCTTGACAAAGTGGTATTCTGAAAATAAGGACCAAACTCTCAGAAGTAAGAGATGTTTCCCTGTATAAGTTTGGCAGATTTGAAGATCAGCATAGGAGGCCAAAGGTTCTGGCAGAATACTAACTGCTGGTGACAAACAGGTTGGACCAGGTGGCACAAGGAACCCAGTGTAAACAAACTGAGGTGAGGAGGTCCCAAGCCAGTAAGAACGGCATGTTCTTGCCTTATTCCTGCAGCTTGCCGCTCACAGTGCTCTCAGCTCCAGCCTGTTCACAGCCAGTGAAGAAGCCTTGTGCTTCTCTAGGCTCATCCACCAGATCTTCTGCCTGCTGCTGCTCCCTCCTGTCTATTCGATCCTAATCGCAAAACAAGGCCAAACTCAGCAGTGGACCCAAACTATACACTTTTTAAATAAATGAAGGGAAAATGTAAACAATGTCTCCCTTTATCAAAAGAAAAAAGAAAAACAACACTATTTTTGCCGGGCGGTGGTGGCGCACACCTTTAATCTCAGCACTCGGGAGGCAGAGGCAGGTGGATCTCTGTGAGTTTGAGGCTAGCCTGGTCTACAAGAGCTAGTTCCAGGACAGGCTCCAAAGCTACAGAGAAACCCTGTCTCGAAACAAACAAACAAACAAAAAACCCCACTATTTTTGGGGAAGGGGGTCATTTCTAGTTTGAATCAATTCAATGTAACTCTCCCAGGAGACAATGTGTTTCAGAAATATATTCTAATCCCTCTGGTCTGTCTCCAGATAGAAAAAAGCTGTACTGGATCTTAAATTCAGTTCCAAATGAGGAAAGCCATTTTTCTGGCTATTGAGAGATTATTCTGAGTTTTGTTTTTCTTTTTTTCATATTAAAACTAAGGATTAAATTCTTAGCAGTCTGTCCTAACAGCAGAGAGTTATGTGGGGGGGGCACTCAGCAGAACCAAAGATACACTTCACCCAAGAGTTCTTATAAAGTGCTGGGTTAAGAACAATCCTTTTTTTCTGTTAAAATATCAGAAAACATTTATGATTCTCTCTCTCTTTTTTAATCATTTTCTTTTTTTTAATAGAGAATATTTTTTTATATTTATTTATTTATTATGTATACAATATTCTGTCTGTGTGTATACCTACAGGCCAGAAGAGGGCACCAGACCCCATCACAGATGGTTGTGAGCCACCATGTGGTTGCTGGGAATTGAACTTAGGACCTTTGGAAGAGCAGGCAGTGCTCTTAACCTCTAAGCCATCTCTCCAGCCCCCATTTATGATTCTCTTATATATGGTTTCTACAACTGCATGCAGCTGGCTCACCACACCGCCTTGGTTTCCTATGTTAAAAAGCTACTACTAGACAATTCCTTTCTCCTTTAATGAAACAACTTGAACAGTTTGGGATCACAGCTGCCATCTGCCCCTGTGGAACCACCTGTCAGCCAACCTCTTTTTATGTGAGTGAGTGGACAGCATGGGGAAGTCCCTTAAACAAAACAAGCATGAAAACCAACAACAAACCAAGACAGACAGACGGACAGACAGAAGACAAAAGCAAAACAACTTCTGCCTAGAACTTAAGTTCTAATTGCGGTTAATCTTCTAAAGAATCCTTCCTCTGGGAAGACCTGGTTCTAGGTCATGGATCTGCTGCTACTGGCTCCCCTACTTACCAGACTGCTGCTTCAGCTGCTCTTTCTGGATTGCTGCAAACTGCTTGGCATCAGCCAGGGAGCCAAAAAGAGCAGCAAAGGGGTTACTTGAGATGTTGTTGTTATTCTCCTGGTCTGTCATTTCAGTTTAAGGTATCCTCCATCCAGTCCTAGGGGGAGGGGCTATGCAAAGGACAGGAGTTAGATTCAGAAGGGCAGACAACACAATCACTGTAGCATACCCACCATTGTTTCTTTCCCCATTTCTTGAGCACTATGCATTTGAAAATGTTTTGGAGTTAAGACATGCCAATTCCTGTTCTCAAACTCAAGACATATTTAGTAAGATGGTTACAAACCTACCAGCTGGACACAGCTAAAACTCAAAAGGCTTAACAGTCAGTGATTGCAATTCTTCATTAACTGTAACCATAGGCCTGAGACATACCACAAGAATTATGGATTTCCCATAAGTTTTTAAGCCGGCAGACTAGTCTTCATTCACATGCAGAGAACAAGGTGGTACCTGCCAAGACTGCTACAAAGTGCTGAAGCTGGGAATTCCTTAGCTACACAGGAACCCAGTGTAAACCCGTTTCTAAAAGGCAGGCTTTCATATTACATGGGGTGGCGGGACACACACTTAAGTTTGGTGCAGGAGAACTGTCTGTATTCTGTCAATCATGATTTAAGTAAATGCTGATTGACCAATAGCCAGGCAGGAAGTATAGGCAGGAAAACCAGACAGGAAGTAGAGGTGGGTCAATGAGAACAGGAGTATTCTGGGAAGAAGGAAGCTCTTTCCCCACTCCTGCCCAGACCACCGAAGAAGCAGGATGTGACCTGCCCCGCTGAAAAAGGTACTGAGCCATGTGGCTAACATAGATAAGAATAATGGGCTAATATAAGCTACAAGAGCTAATAAGAAGCCTGAGCTAATGGGCCAATCAGTTTATAACCTAATGTAGACTCTCTGCGTGATTTTCTCTGGGACTAAACGGCTGGGGGACTGGGCAGGACAGAAACCCTGACAAAGCAGGCCCTTCATGTTACACAAGTTCGCTATGTAGCTGAGGAGAACCTTGAACTCCTAATCCTACAAACACTTAAATGCTAGGATTACAAGCATGAAACACCATGCCTGTCTTGACACTCAGATTTGGAATGCTGAATCAAGGCCAGAATAGGATTAGCTGTATGTTTGTAGGTCTCTCATGAATATTAAGTAACCTAATTCTACTGATAGGTTAAAACTACAGATTTGGAGCTAGAGAGATGACTCATTGATTTGGAGCACTAGCTGCTCTTCTAGAAGACTTAGGTTCAATTCCCAGCACCCACATGGCAGCTTACTACTGTCTGTAACTCCAATCCCAGGGCATCTGATGCTCTCTTTTGGCCTCCACAGTCACCAGACATGCACATAGTACACAGAGATAAGAGCAGGCAAACACCCCACACACATAAAATAAATAAAAAATTAATAAAAACAAAAACAAAATTACAGAACCTTTTCAACTAAAATTTATCATTCTTGTTTGATGTTTTTCTTTTCTGTCAAAATGGGATAGGATCTCATTATATAGCCTAGGTTGGCCTTGAACTCATAATCCCCCTGCCTCAGCCTTCAGAGTGCTGGGGTTACTAGCATTCATCATGCTTGACTAGTTTTTTTTTTTTTTTTTTGATCCTATACTAATTTTTACTGCTTATCTGCTTTTTATATTTAAAAAACAAATTCAACTGTCAGGTAGACTGTCTAACATAAAACAGATATAACACCTCAAAGATGAGGGGACAGGATAGGGAGGTGGAAGAACATTCGATCTACTTTTAGTTAATTAGTCTATACTTTTGAGACAGGCCTCATTATAAAGCCAAAGCTTTCCTGGAACTTGATGGCTAGCTTCAAACTCATGCTCCTCCTGTCTCTGCCTCCTGAGTGCTAGAATTACAGGAGTGTATCACCATTACATGGTCTTTCCAAGGCTGGCCTGAATTTGTGATCCTCTTGTTTCAGCCTCCCCAGTGCTGAGATTATAGGAACATATCACCACGCTTAGCTGACCTTCAGTTCATGGAAGTAAGGTCCCTTACAAAATCACATTAACAAAAGCTAGTACAAATTAGAAAAGTTATCCTTAATTACTGGAGGAAGAAAGCTTGTATCACTTCTTGGCACTTCTGAGGTATTTCTATGAGTTGCTTCATGGCCTCTGTTAAATTTCCTGCACCAGAGTTAAAAGCTAATTAGCCACAGTGACAGCTAGCCAGTCTCACTTCCTCTTAGAATGGTCCAGGGCTTTCTTACTACTCTAAGGAAATGAACTCTTAGATGCTGCTTTCCTTTCCTTTTTTTTTTTGCCATATATATTTAGTTGAGCTTAATAGAAAATATCATATTTTATGTTGGAATTAAGAGTCCTTGAGAGGACCTTCTCCTATGTAGCTACTGGATAAGCTTAGCTCATCTCTAATTCATGTGATACCATCCTAAACTATTTCATTGTTGGCTCACTACCACTGGTGCCCTACTAAGGTATCCTGAACTCTAAAAGATGGCAAAAGATATAGTGAACTCTTGTTATCTTGTCTCTGGAATATTACCATCTTTTTCCTCAACATGACACCCTTGGTTTTCCCTCTGAGTATCAATTCCACTCAAGACATATGTCCAGATGTGTTGATCTCATCCACCAGCTCCAGGAAAGGGCATAGAGGACAAAGTGACTGATCCACAAATGGACAAAAAATCCTATTAAGAGTTATAGGAATCAGTGAACGTTGTCTTTGGACTTCTGGCTAAATCTATTGAGAAGGGAACTCTTCCTTGTTGGGTTGCTAGGCTAGTAAAACACAAGCCTAGAGCTGTCACCTTTACGCCATCTAAAAGTGCCTACCCCCAAATTAAGCTACCATACAGGAAAACAGAACTTTCCAGACTTCTCAGTTATAGAAGCCAACCAATTGCATATGCCAGTTTGAAGTGTGTGTGTGTATGTACGTGTATGTACAGGTGTGTGGCATATATGTACACAGGTATGGGGGCCAATGGAAGATGCTGGGGTCTCTGTTTTATCAGTTTCCTTATTCACTTGAGACAGGATCTCTTACTGAACCTGGAGCTGAGATGACAGCCAGCGAGCACCACCCATTCTCCCATCTCTGCTCCCCATAGTACTAGGGTTACAGGGGTACATGAGGACGCATCTAGCTCTTTAAATCGAGGATTTAAACTCAGGTCCTAATGCTTGAATATCAATAGCTCTTGCCCACTAAGTCACCTCCAAGCTTTTGCTGTTGTTAACTGAAGCAGGGTCTCACTGTGTTACTCAGGCTGGCCTTGAACTTAGAGTGATTCTTCTGCCTTAGTCTCCAAGTGCTAAGATTGGAGGCACAGAACACCATGTCTGGCTTGGGTAATTTTTTTTTTAAATATACTTGAAAAGTCGGGTGTGGTGGCACATGCCTTTAATCCTGGCATTTGGAAGGCAGAGGCAGGCAGATCTCTGAGTCTGAGGCCAGCCTGGTCTGTAAAGAGAGTTCCTGAGCCAGACTGTGGTGGCTTATGCCTTTAATCCTAGCACTCTGGAGGCAGAGGCAGGTGAATCTGTGAGTTCAAGGCCAGTCTGGTCTACAAGAGCTAGTTCCAGGACAGGCTCCAAAGCTACAGAGAAACCTTGTCTTGAAAAAGAAATAAAAAAAGAAAGATAAAAGGCCTCACACACACAAATTTGAAGGGTCCAGATCATTAGACACGAGACAACAACCTGCATCACACGTGAAAAAGGAAGCTGAAAGCCAAGAATACAGAATGTAGGACACAAGTTCTCAAGATTATCAAGAGAGGGAATTTAGTTCCACAAATGCACTATTTCCTTAATTCTATACTCTTCCATTATACAAAGAAGCTAACCTTCTATTACATCCTATCCCTGTTTATATTGGGATTTTAAAACTACATTGCATTCCTACGCAGCCCTGCTTTGTTAGACTCTAAGACCTTTGAGTAGAAGTTCATATTGGATTATTCTTTCTTCTGTGGCTGAAGTCTACTTAACTGCAGAAGTACTACATTATCCTTGAAAACCACAAAGTCTAAGCAAATATTCACTAGATGGCCCAATCTTCAGTTACTCCCGAGCCCTGCATAATCACAGCACTACTTAAAATCTATATCAAGGTACAGACTTTTCTACTTGTCTTGAGATGCAGCAGTAGGTTAAGTTACCAGGCCAGACACTGTGGTTCTTTAGCACCTAAGCATGAGTAGAACAGAGAATGAAAATAAGCCTGCTGTCACCTCAGATGTGGTCCTAGTTAGTGACATCTGAGGGGAAAGCCTTGAGTGAGAGTTTGCCCAGATCAGATAGGCATGTGAACATTTCTTTGGGGGAACTGTCTTGATTGTTAATTGATACAGGAGCACGCATGTGAATGGCACCATTTCTTAGGCAAATAGTCCTAGGATGTATAAGAAAGCTAGCTAAGCCAGGCGGTGGTGGTACATGTCTTTAATCCCAGCACTCCGGAGACAGAGGCAGGCAGATCTCTGTGAGTTCGAGGCCAGCCTGGTCTACAGAGCAAGTTTTAGGACTGACTCCATTGCTACTGGGAAACCCTGTCTGGAAAGAAAGAAAGAAAACAAAACAAAAAAAAAAAAGAAAGAAAGGAAGGAAGGAAGGAAGGAAGGAAGGAAGGAAGGAAGGAAGGAAGGAAGAAAGAAAGAAAGAAAGAAAGTCAGCTAAGCAGCAGCTAGCAAACAGCATTTCTCCATCATTTCTGCCTCAAGGCCTTACTTGAATTTTTGCCAGACTTCCCCCAATGACGAACTGTGACTAGAAGTGTGCAAATTATCCTCTTCCTCCTTTTGGTTGCTTTTGGTCAGAGTGTGTTATACCAACAACAGAAAGAAGACTAGAACAAATGCTAACAACAACAGGGATTTGCCTACCCTACTAAACTCACCTTTTTCATATTTACTTAAAATTGGTACAGAGATTTCTTTCTCTAGAAACAAGGCTAAATGATGTAACAACTTACAGGGAGAAGGAGGGCTGATCAACTGATAAGAACCTCTGTGAGATTCAATTTAGATATAGTCATTGAGCTTACACACATAAATAAAAGTACCTAGAAAGAAAGAACTGTCTCATAAGATGGAGCCTGGGTATTCTGTTTGCTTTCATACTCACTTTGCCTATTTTAAATTTCTGTTTGAGTGTAGTGGTGCATACCTGTAATCCGTGACTTGGGAAGTGGATGCAAGAGATCTTGACACACAGTGAGACCTTGACTCAGAAATAAATAAGGGATTGAAGAGATGGTTCATTTAGGAGAGCTTCCTGCTCTATCAGATGATCAGGGTTTGGACCCCAGTACCCATAACAGGACAGTTCACAGATGCCTGCAACTCCAACTCCAAGGGGTCTAACAACCCCTTCTACTCTGTAGTATTCACACACTCTTACAGATACACAGCCATACATATAAATAAAAATTTAAAAAAGTCTTTCCAAGAAAGAAAGAAAGAAAAACTTGGAGAAATGGCTTTAGCAGCTAAGAGCACTTGAGTTCCCAGCACCCATGCTGGGAGCTCCTAAGTTCCTGTACCTCCAGCTCTTGGGGAATCCAATGCCCTCTAATTCTCGGGGCATCTGCACACATATGGCATACACATATACAGAAGCACACATGTACACATAAGTAAAAGTAAAATATCCTTTTAAAAAAGAAACAGTAGCAGTAATAAAAATAACAAACCTTTTGTTTTCAACAGCCATATAGAAACACACCCATCCATTGTTAGGTTTTGGGATGGTACCACCAATCTTTCAAAGCCTTTGGTTTTGATTCATTTTTAATAAGTCTTCCTTGATAACAAATTTCACTCTGTATACCTACTGCAGAAGTCTATATCTGTAAGAAATGTCTATCATTGGTTCCATAAAATTCTTCCATCCTCTCCTGATTTAAACTTTTACTTAGGTAGAGTACTGCTAATCCTTTAAGGCCACTATTGGCTCCTGTGAGCAAACAGTTTTTACAGTGGAACTACCTGCAACACTGAAAAATGGAGCCTGTTGAAACCAAGCTCTACGCGTAGGGTTGGGTGAGGTGGGGTATAGGTCAGAGCTAAAGCATTTAGTATTTACCAGCGCTTGTGTTCCAATCCCAGAAACTCCTTTCCCCTGCCCAAATTAAGCTGTATTAAATCATACTCCACAAAGTCTCTATTTTGGAATTAAAAATGTTTCCAGAGTAACATGTTCGACCTGGAAATACCTTCAGTGCTACACATGGTAACACAACAAAAATCCTTGTAACACATTTATCTGCAAGCTAGAAGGACCTCATCAACGAAAACACATGCACTCCCCAATCAAAAACAAAATAAAACAAAAAAGAAAAAAAACCCCTTCACCAAACCCTAGCATCCTGTCTTGGGTCCCATTTTATAGTCTTTTCTCTGGAATCAAAAGAGTGAGTGAGAAAAAAACCCATTCTTGCTCTTGAAGACAAAAACGCATCCTAAAGGGAACACCACTAAATACAACGCTTATGGGCTGTGGTCACATAATATGGGAAATATTTTCTCAATCCAAGAAACACTCAAGCGGAATCCCAGAAGTTACAGCGACTAGCCCATCACTCGCCTCAACATCTTGCTACATGCATCCAACTGGTTTAATTACTCTGACTCGAGCTTCATTTCGTCCCGTTAGCATCTGGTTTTCTGTCGTCCACTCTTTATATATTTATCTCGGGGTTTGACAAGAGATTCGTGGGGAGGAGGGAGACCCGGAGACCCACCCACCCTGTGCAGGTCCTAGATAAAAGAAGCCAAAAGACAGTCACAGCCAAGACTCAGACCTTTTCTAGCAGGGGTTTGGTAAAGAAGAAAAACATGTGCAGAAACACCCGACGCTGGAGCGCAGTAAGAGTTTCCAGATCAGACAGGGTCGAAGTTCAAGAAGAGGGACCCAGGTCAGGAAAGCACTGGAGAGCAGCAAGTGTGCAGAAGCCTGGACAGGCAGTTGCTTAGCTGAAAACCCCGGTCGCAGTCCTCCTCCCCTGAAGATACCTTCTGTCTTACCAGAGCCTGAAAGGGCAGCAACGACGACACCTCACAGCCACAGCGACCAAAAGGTTCCCACTTCCGACTCAGCAAGGCAACCGGAGCTGACATCATCGCTGAGCGCCGCGTCTGTCTACCCCGCGCCGGAAGTAGGGCGTTGTCGGTTCTCGCCGTCTAATGGCAGGCAAAACACCGGCAAGCCGCACGCGCACGCTAGCTGACGGCTAGCGGGGGGCGGGCCGGAAGTGGCCTTGGGATTGGGCTAGGCGGCGGGGCGGGGCGGGGCGGGACTGGCGATGGAACGTGGTTTGGAGTCTAGCGGCAAGTTAAGTGGCACCTTGGAAACCCATTTCTTTCCTTTTCTTTTTTTTTCTTTTGCTTTTTCGAGACAGGGTTCATCTCCCATTAGGAAGCACATAACAGGGGCATCTTTTCCCATTAGGAGGCACATTAAAAAAAAAAGAAACCCATTTCTTAAGGGCAGATACAATATTGTTATCTCCGGCATGCTCACAGACTGGCTTTGTGCTTTATTACGCTCCCACCTGTCCTATGGCGTTTTGGAGCCGTTCCACTTACTCTTCGTAGCTTCAAAGAAGTAACAGTACCAACAAAGACAATGTCTAAGAAGTTTTGAGCAGGTGTTAGGTGCTAAACAGTGTACTATTTTGGGTTGGACTTAGTTTTATATATACAATGGTAACAGTGTACATCCTACTAGTCTGTTTTGAGGTACACAAAAGTATTGAAAGCAGCAAGAGCTAAAAGCACTGTTCACAAAATGAGAAAAATGAGAATTTTTTTTGCATGTCATAGGCAATCAAGGATTAATATTAGGAATATATAAATTATATATGATGTGTGTTTGTGTGTATGACTATATAAAGAACTACAGCTCACCGATGTGGTAGTCCATAGCTTAAATCCAAGCCCTGGGAGGGAGGTTAGACAGGAAGATCAGAAGTTCAGACCAGCATGGGCTACATCAGTGATTCTCAACCTTCCTAATACTTCGACCCTTTAAGACAGTTCTTCAGGTTGTGGTGACCCCCCCACTATAAAATTATTTTTGCTGCTACTTCATAATTGTAATTTTGCTACTGTTATGAATCATATAAATCTGATATGTGGCACCCCCACCCTCTCCATGAAAGAGTCATTTGGCCCCTAAAGAGGTCTCGATCCACAGATTGAGAGCTCATGGCCTACATAGATTCCAGTCGTTCCTGGGTGATGTGGCAAAATCTTTCTCAAGAAGTGTGTGGGGGGGAATAGGAGGAAGAGGTGCAGAGAGAAAGACTGGAACTCTTATCTTTTTTATTTTGTTGTTTTTTTGCTTCTTGTCCCCCCCCCTGCCCCCACTCCCCCAGACAAGGTTTCTCTGTGTAACAGCCCTAGCTGTTCTGGAACTAACTCTGTAGACCAGGCAGGCCTTGAACTCACAGAGATCCACCTGCCTCTGCCTCCAAGTGCTGGGATTAAAGGCATTTGCCTTCACCAGCCTGGCTGGAACCCTTATCTTTTGATAATGGGAATTTAAAATAGTACAGCCTCTTTAGAAAACAGTTTGGTGATTTCTGAAAACATTAAACATAGTATTATTATATGAATCACGTACAGTAGTATTTTATAGTAATCAAAAGGTAGAAACAACCCCTAATGCCCATTAACAAGTAAATAGATACTAAAATAGGTTAAATAAGCCTAACAGGCTTATGGTGTTAAAAATAAATAGTGCTCTGATACATGCGAAAACTGAATGGACTTTGGAGACATGCTACATAAAGGAGGCCAGACACAAAGGGACACAACATGTGTTGCTAAGGGTCAAGGATGGTGGGGAATGGGTTCGGAGACTGTTCTTGATGATGAAGAAGTTCTGGAAGTGAATAGTGGTGACAACTGCATGACTGTTGGAAAACATTTAATGCTACAGAACGGCACGCTTAACGTGAGTGTAGTTTCCATTGCTGTGATTAGTACTTGAGGAAACAACGCCAATAGGCAAGGATTTCTTTTGGCTCCCAGTTTCAGACACTTCCATCTAAGGTCAGCCAGGTCCAAAGCAAAATATCATGGTAGTAAGAGCTCATGGCAAAGACTGCTTCTCCATGGCAGCCAAGAAGCAGAGAATGCTTCTAACCATTTCTCCTTCCCTGCTTTGTTACATTTGAGCTCCTGGGCTATATTGGATAGTCTATCAAGGGTAAGTGATATATCAAGAAGGGTACTTTAATAATCATCAGGATCGCTAAAATGGTAAATTTAGTCAGGCATGTACAATATGCCTATAATCCTAGCACTTGGGAGATTGGATCAGGAGGATTCTGATTGAGTTAAAGACTAGCCTGAGTCACATAGCCAGACCTTACACCTAAAACACAAACACAAGCCAAAATAAAATAACAAAATAAAATATCAAAAGTCTATAAAACACCAAATTCTGTACCATGCATATTTTATCACATACATAAAAGCACTGTGCAATATTTGAGTATCTAATTCTGTTCTATCTCTTAAAGACATAGGGAAAAATTCAGGTGTGTGTATGTGTGTGCCTTTGTGATGTGTGCACGTGAGTACAAGTGTGTAAATGTGTGGAGATAAAAGGCAACCCTTGAAAGCTGAAATTTAGTTTTAAAAAATTTGCCAGGTGGTGGTGGTGAACACTTTTAATCCCAGCACTCAAGAGGCAGAGGCAGGAAGATCTCTGTGAGTTCAAGGCCAGCCTGGTCTACAAGAGCTAGTTCCAGAACACCTAGGGCTGTTATGTAGAGAAACCTTGTTTGGAAACCAAAACCAAAACAGAAAAAAAAATTAATGTTTCAGAGCAGGGGAGATGACTCAGCAGTTAAAGGTACTTGCTGCATAAGGCTGGTATCTAGAGTTCAGTCCTGGGAATCCATGTAAAGACAGGAGGAGAGATCTACTCCACAAAGTTGTCTTCTGACCACCACATGTGTGTCATGTCACACACATGCACACATTTATTTCATGCATACATACGATTGCAAAGTTGGTGTTAGAAACTGGGTATAGTGGTGCACACCTTTAATTCCAGTAGTCAGGAGGCAGAGGCAGAGGCAGAGGCAGATGAATCTCTGAGTTCAAGGCCTGTGTGGTTTATAGAGTGAGTTTCAGGACAGCTAGAGCTACACAGAGAAACCCTGTCTTGAAAAAAATCTTAAAAAATTGATGTTAGAGATTATGAATTATGAATTGGAGGCTAGCTGAATATCACAGGAAAATTCAAGGGCAGTCTGAGTTGTACAACAACATGCTGTCTCAACAAAAATTTTAATGGTGGGCTAGAGAGATGTCTCAGAAGTTAAGAGCACTGACTGCTCTTCCAGAGGTCCTGAGTTCAATTCCTAGTATCCACATGGTGACTCACAACCATCTGTAATGAGATCTGGTGCTCTCTTCTGGCCTGCAGGCATACATGCAGGCAGAACACTGTATACATAATAAATAAATAGATCTTAAAAAACTTAATGGTTAGAAATTTTAAATATAAATCTTGTTGAATGAGGTGGCACATGGCATTTATATCAACACTTGAGAGGCAGAAGGCAAGTAAATCTCTGTGAGTTCAATGCTAGCCTGGTCTATAAATTGAGTTCCAGGTCAGTCAAGGTCACACAGTGAGACCTTATTTCAAACTATATATATATCTTAATATTTACAAACGAAAAATGCAACCTGAAAGTCACAAAAGACAAAGGAAATCAATCCCTGACTTCAAACTCTACTACAGAGCTACAGTACTGAAAACAGCCTGGTATTGGCATAAGAACAGACAAGAGGACCAATGGAACCGAATAGAAGACCCGGATATCAATCCACACATCTTCAAACACTTGATCTTTGATAAAGAAGCAAAAAAAAAATATCAAATGGATAAAAGAAAGCATATCCAACAAGTGGTGCTGGCATAACTGGATATCAACATGTAGAAAAGTGAAAATAGACCCATATCTATCATCATGTACAAAACTCAAATCCAAATGGATCAAAGACCTCAACATAAAGCCAGCCACACTGAACCTTATAGAAGAGAAAGTGGGAAGTACACTTGAACGCATTGGCACAGGGAACCGCTTCCTAAATAGAACCCCTGCAGCACAGACACTGAGGGAAACAATTAATAAATGGGACCTCCTGAAACTGAAAAGCTTCTGTAAAGCAAAGGACACGGTCAACAAGACGAAACGACAGCCTACAGAATGGGAAAAGATCTTCACTAACCCCACATCAGACAGAGGTCTGATCTCCAAAATATACAAAGAACTCAAGAAATTCAAAAGATCATGTAATCCAATAAAAAAAAATGGAATACAGACCTAAACAGAGAACTCTCAACAGAGGAATCTAAAATGGCTGAAAGACACTTAAGGAAATGTTCAACATCCTTAGTCATCAGAGAAATGCAAATCAAAACAACTCTGAGATTCCATCTTACACCTGTAAGAATAGCCAAGATCAAAAACACTGATGACAACTTATGCTGGAGAGGTTGTGGGGAAAAGGGAACA
>PVIU01001837.1:0-193183 GCA_004026605.1 Ondatra zibethicus
AAGATCTTTTCCCATTCTGTAGGCTGATGTTTTGTGTTGCTGACCATGTCCTTTTTTTTACAGAAGCTTTTCAGTTTCAGGAGGTCCCATTTATTAATTCTTTCTCTCAGTGTCTGTGCTACTGGAGTTATATTTAGGAAGTGGTCTCCTGTGCCAATACATTCAAGTGTACTTCCCACTTTCTTTTCTATAAGGTTCAGTGTGGCTGGCTTTATGTTGAGGTCTTTGATCCATTTGGACTTGAGTTTTGTGCATTGTGATAGATATGGATCTATTTCATGTTGATATCCAGTTATGTCAGCACCATTTATTAAATATGCATTCTTTTCCATTGTTTTTTGCTTCTTTGTCAAAAATCAGGTGTTTGCACATGTATGGGTTAATATCCAGGTCTTTGATTCAGTTTCATTGGTCCTCCTGTCTGTTTTTATGCTAATACCAGGCTGTTTTCAGCACTGTAGTTTTGTAGTAGAGTTTGAAGTCAGGGATGGTGATGCCTCTAGAAGTTCTTTTATTGTACAGGATTGTTTTGGCTATCCTGTGTTTTTGCTTTTCCATGTGAAGTTGATTATTGTTCTTTCAAGGTCTATGAAGAATTTTCCTGGGATTTTGATGGGCATTTCATTGAATGCTTGACCAGGACCTTCTGGCTTTCATTGTTTCCATTGAGAAGTCAGGTGTAATTCTGATAGGTTTGTTTTTATATGTTACTAGGCCTTTTACTTGTGCAGCCCCTAATATTCTTTCTTTATTCTGTATGTTTACTGTTTTGATTATTATGTGGCAAGGGAACTTTTTTTTGGCCCAATCTATTTGGTGTTCTGTAAGCTTCTTGTATCTTCATATGCATATCTTTCTTTAGGTAGGGAAAGTTTTCTTCTACGATTTTGTTGAATATATATTCTGTGCTTTTGAATTGAACTTCTCCTTCTTCTATACCTATTATTCTTAGGCTTGGTCTTTTTATGGTGTCCTGTATTTCCTGGATATTTTGTGTTAAGCTTTTGTTAGAGTTAATATTTTCTTTGACTGATGAGTCTATTTGTTCTATTATATCTTCAACACTTGAATTCTCTCTCCCATCTCTTTTATTCTGTTTATGCTTGCATTTGTGGTTCCTAATCATTTTCTCATGATTTCTGATTCTATAATTCCCTCAACTTGTGTTTTCTTTATTGTCTCTATTTCAGTTTTCAAGTCTTGAATAGTTTCTTTCATATGTTTCATTGCTTTTTCTTGGTTTTCTTTAAGACATTTGTTGATGTCTTCCAATTTTTGTTTGTCTTTTCCTTCATTTCTTTGAGGGAATATTTCATTTTCTCTTTAAGGGCCTCAAACATTTTCCTAAAGTTATTTTTTAGGTCATTTTATTCTGCTTCATCTATATTTGGTTGTTCAAGTCTTGCTGTTATAGGGTCACTAGTTTTTACTGGTGTTGTGTTGCTCTTTGTGATGTTGAGTGTGTTCTTACCTTGTCTACCCATCTTTTCCTTTGATTGGTGCTAGTTGGGCTGTCTGTGACTCTGGTGATAAATCTTCCAGGTGTTAGTGCTCCTTGTTGTGCAGTCAGTGCCACAGTTCCAGTCACCCATTGGTCACTTCCTGTTCCTGGAGGTTGCTTGGCACTCCCGGGGTTTGCTCTGCTCCTGTGGACTTTGCTATCTCAGGCCTATTCTGGCCTAGGTCATTGTCTCAGTCCGGTTTCTGTAAATGTCCCTGGTCTGGATCCACTCCTTGGAGGTCCCTGGCTTGGGGTTGGTCCCACAAAGGTCTCCTCCTTTGGTGGTCCCAGACTCAGAGGTCCTGGCTCAGGCCTACTTCCTTGGAGGTCCCAGATGCACATCTAGACCCACAGAGGTCCTGGCTCAGCTCTACTCCCTTGGAGATCCCAGTCTCATGCCTGGACCCGCAGAACTCTCTGGTTCCTGCCTATTCCCTCAGAGGTCCCAGACTCACACACTGGACCTGCAGAGGTCTCTGGCTTGGGCCCACTCCCTCAGTGGTTGCTTCCCTGTACCTGCTCCCGTGGAGTTCATTGTCTCAGGCCTACTCCAGCCAAGATCGCTGGCTCAGTCCTGTTTCCATAAATTTCCCTGGTCTGGTTCCACTCCTGTTCCTGTGGAGTTCACTGTCTCCTAAATAAGTCATTTTAAATTTGAGTCTTACACATAAAATTAATCACATTCATTTAAATATTTTTTATTGACTCCATAACTTTGCCTTTTCCAAGATGCCTTATAGTGCCAACTATAGAATGAACTTATATGATACTACTTTTGGAGGATTATAAAATCATTCAATCATAATTCAAATAAAATGTAAACATTCAGGAAAGCTTTATTTATTAGTCCCTAAATATTAGTGTCTTTCACTGAGCAATAAGCATATAAGAGCTGATAATATTGATAAAGTTCTTGCCTGTCAGGCAAAGACCCTGTGCCTCATGCCCATGGCCACCCTGAACTCTATAACTCATTTCTCTATAACCTTACTTCTCATCTGTCACTATTATTTCCCTTCAAGAGTTGCCTGCTGAATTCATTACTTTTCTAAGACAATACATAGAAGAATGGGTTGATTTTGGTTTCCTCTTGCAGAGGGTTAGAGTCCATAATGTGAGAACAGGGGTAGCAGGCATAGAGGCTGGAGCAGGATGCTGAAACATCTTGAATGAAAAACAACAAGAAAAGAGAGTGCTGTGGGATAAGCTGGTGCACCCTGTAAAGATTTGTCACTCATTTTGGTTTAATAAAGTGCTGATTGGCCAGTAGCCAGGCAGAAGTAAAGGCAGAGCAGGAGAGTTAAGCTTGGTGGAGAAAACTAGCTTTTTTTCTCCCAGACCCAGGTGGCTAGGTTTAGGTCCAGGTCTGGTCTGTGCCGGTGGCTAAAAAGCCTCAGGCAAATGGCTTTTTTCATGAATTTGTACCCCAAGCAATTGGATGTCAAATGAAGCACAATTAATAAAAACTCAGAGACAGATATTGGGGTTCAACCTGAAGATCAGAAAAGCAAAGCAGCCAGTCAATTGCTCTTGCCATGACCTTGGTCTGAAAATGGCCATCCTGCCTCCAGGAAACCTCAGAATGAGACTGAAACTGAGAGCTGTTTCCTTCCATTTTATAATCCTCTCTAGTTCTGGGATTAAGGGCTGTACCACTACCCCTGGTTTTTATGTCAAACTAGTGTGGTTACTGGGATTAAAGGTGTGTGTCATTGCTGCCTGCTCTGCAAGGCTGGCCAGTGTGGCTGTTTTATTTTTCTGATCTTCAGGAAAGCTTTATTTATTAAAATACAAATGAAATGCCACTACAGAGAGATACAGGGAGGGAGAATAGATAGACAGACAGACAGACATAGAGAAGAGGTAGGACGATGGAAGAGGAAAGGAGAAGGGAGAGAGAAAAAGAGAGAGGGCTGGGAATGACACTAGGCTTTGAAACCTCAAAATCCACCCCCAGTGACAAATTTCCTCAGGCAAAGTCACATCTCCTAGCTTTCCCCAGCACTTCTACCACAGATATCTGTGAGTTTGAGGCCAACCTAATCTATACAATGAGTTCCAGGACAGCAAAAGACTACATAGAAAGACCTTACTTTAAAAAAAATAAATGAAAATAAAAAACAAAAACATCCAAGGAAACACATCCTATAACTTTTTTCTATACCTCTTTGGTCAATTGTGTATTGTGTAGACATGTCTACATATACAAAAAGATGGGAAGTAGGTATTTTAATCTGGGAATACTGGCCCTTGAATAAATTGAATAAATAAAAATATGTTAAATAGAATGAAGATAAAAATGGACATAAAATAAGGAGTCCACTGTCTGCCACATACTCCAATCAATTACAGCCTTCTCAACCAACTTAAGAAAAAAAATGGTGGATGGAAAAGATGAAATGGGGAAAGAAAAGGAAATATTGATCCACATTGTTGTAGAATATTATTTTAAGATGTTTAATGATGCAAAGATATGTTACTTTCTTTTATGTTGCATTTGTTTAACTTTGTGAAGCAGTATTACTTTCCCTATCTAAAACACCTAATTGGTCTAATAAAGAGCTGAATGGCCAATAGCCAGACAGGAGAAAGGACAGGTAGGGCTAGCAGGCAGAGAGAATAAGTAGGAGGAAAAACCTGGGGAGAGAGAGCTCTAGGGGTGAGAGAAAGAGGAGGACTCCAGGGGTCAGCCACCAGCTACAGAATAAGCCAAGGAGTAAGAAGTAAAGAAAAGGTATACAGAGGCAGAGAAAGGTAAAAGCCCAAAGACAAAGAAAAGACAGGATAATTTAAATTAAGAAAAGTTGAGTAGAAACAAGCCAAGCTAAGGCCAGGCATTCATAAGAAAGAATAAGCTTCCATATGTATTTATTTGGGAGCTGAGTGGCACCCCGCCCCCCCCCAAAGTAAAGAACAAAGAGTAAAAAATAAGTAAATAAATAACTACAATTTGGTGCGCAATGTGGGGCTCAAATATCCCTAGGGCCTGAGGAAGCTGGAAAACCAAAGGAAGGAGAAGGAAAAGAACATGGCTCCTTTCAGAGGTGCTATGTTCAGCTAGCAGAGCTAAATAGAAACAGCAAGCTAAGTAAAACAAAGAAACAGAAAACCACTTGTGGCAGCACAGTTACAGCCTGAATGTAGTTCCTGGTCAGGTGCCTCCACCAGGCCTCAGGCTTTAGGCCTTGCTCTCATTAACTGAGAAGTGGGTGGAGTCAGCCGATAGAGCAGCACAGAGGATCCAGCTGCTGCTTAGCACTTTAAAGTTTGTTCACTATGTTGATCCTTCCTAACCAAGAGGAGGGAGATCTACAGTTCTTGCCTAGGTCTTTCATTTGTTTGGTTAGAGTTATTCCCACAATATTTTATGTTATTTGTGGCTATTGTAAAGGGTGATATTTCCCTGATTCCTTTTTTTATACCATTTATTATTTGTGTATAGGAGAGCTACTTTTTTTGAGTTAGTTTTGTATCCTGCCACATTACTGAAAGTGTTTATAAGTTGTAGGAATTCCCTAGTAGAATTTTTGGAGTCACTTATGTAAACTATCATATCATCTACAAATAGTGAGAGTTTGATTTTTTTACCTTTCCAATTTGCATCCCCTTGATCTCCTCTTGATGTCTTATTACTCTAGCTAGAACTTTCAGTACTATATTGAATAGATATGGTGAGAGTGGACAACCTTGTTTTGTTCCTGATTTTAGTGGAATCACTTTGAGTTTCTCTCCATTTAGTTTGATATTGGCTGTTGGTTTGCTGTATATTGCCTTTATTATGTTTAGGTATATTCCTTGTATCCCTGCTCTCTCTAAGACCTTTATTATGAAGGGGTATTGTATTTTGTCAAAGGATTTTTCAGCATCTAATGAGATGATCATGTGTTTGTTTTTTTTCCAGTTTGTTTATATGGTAAATTACATTGAGGCTTGTGCAGTCTGTGGGGCCATTGGCATGATTTCTTCCTAGTGCATGAGCTGGCTTTTTGGAGCCCATTCTCTATGGAGGGACACCTTGCTCAGCCTCAATATCAGGGGGAAGGGTTTGGTCCTGCCTCAACTTGATATGCCAGACTTTGTTGACTCCCCATGGGAGGCCTTACCTTTTCTAAGGAGTGAATTGGTGGGGGGAGTGAGGGGTAGAGTGGGAGGAGAGGAGGAAGGGTGAACTCTGGTTGGTATGTAAAATGAAAATAAAACCTTTTAAATGAAAAAAAGAAAGTTTGCCCACACAGTGAAAAAAGACTAGAGATAGGCAGTAAAAGAGGTTCAAACTGAAAAGCCTCTAAATCGTTTCTAGTGTGTTTTATAATGTATGTAGGCTTAAGAAAGAAAGACTGTGAGCATAGACAGTCATAGAAAGAAATAGTTTATAAAATAATAGTAAAGTCTTTAAAGAGAGCGTAAAAGTAATATAAAAGAAAAAGCCACCTAAGATGGGAAACACATAGGGAGTCTGGATCCTATAAGTACTGTGTTGATTTTGAATTTTTTTGAATGCTGACAAGCAAACAACAGCTGCTAAGAAACATGGGATTGAAAGAGGGACTGATGAAATAAACCAGCCTAGAGATTTTAAGAATGCCTTAACTTTAAAATGGAAGTCTAAGTAAAATGAAACTTAGAAGATGTCTTGCTTTGGAGAAGAGGTTCTGCTTTTGTTTCCATAGGAAACGAGAGGCTGTGGGTTCATTCCAGGTTACTGTGCATCAGGTTTGATCAAGGGAGACCTCTTGAATCTTGACAGGTGAGATCTATCAACAAAGGTTAGCACTGGTCTTCCCAGGAGTTGGGCCGTTATTTCAGTTTTTCTCAGGGACCCCTAAAGATGTCTTCACCCCTAGACAACAGGAAGCAGACTAGAGAACAGGATGCCCACATTTGTGGTGTAGGTGGTCTTTGGTTATTTGGTGGGTTATGGATGTTTGTTATCATTCTGTGGAATATAGGATAAAAAGATGGTTATTAACCTCAGATATTTTGCACTGATATGGATTTTGGTATATTGATATAAGTTTAAAGTTAATTTTATTACACTGTATATATGTTTGTACTATTGTTTGGGTTATTGTGCTTATGTATTTCATTTTAAAATGCAATGTATAAATAAGAAATGATGTTAGTAGTTAATCTATAATAATCAGACTTGTAGCCACATTAGGTATGTTTTCAAGGCTAAACAGGTATATTTTAGATAATTTTCAAGCACTTCAGAGACCTACAGAATATGGCATTTAAGATGTTTAATAACCTAAAGTTTTTCATGACAATGGAACAAACCTGCTCCTGGCAGCACCGGTTTACTTAATAAAAGGACAATGGGCATTGAAGAAACTCCATGTGGAGTTTGCTTTCATTGTGGCAAGGTTAGTCACTGGGCAAAGAAACAGCTCTTGCCTTTGACTGCTGACAATATGCTATACAAACTGGACATGCAGCACCCACAGCAAAGTGACTGCTGAACTGGTAGGACAGTCCTTCAAGTTTCCTGCTTTACTGGAAAGCCTGCCATAAATTCTAGGCCTGTAGGCTGAAGGTGGATGCCCCAAAATTGCAGAGGAACTTTGGGTGACTGTCCAGGCAGGTCTCTGTTGTTAGGTAATAGTACATCCTTCTGGGGGGTCTTTGATAGAGTTACAGACTAAATTATTAGAGTTACAGTCCTTAGTTATGATAGAAAGTAAATTAGGTATACAACTTTAGAATAACTAAGATAAGATAGATAATGGAGTCTTTTCTCTGAGTTTGCTAAATACAAATGTACTGAATATTGTAAATGTAATTCTTACTTGACAACTGTTTTTGTTGTGTGTAGTTTTACTATTTTAAAACTAAAACCTTTCATTTAACTAGAAAGAATGCTATAGGGAAGCCAAGCTTGCTTTCTCCTGGGTTAGCAAGCCCAGTGGGAAGAAATCACCTGTTTCTCAGGAATTTTCCTGTGAGCTAGGCAAGGCACTGCAGTCACGGGTATTATATGCCCATTCCTGAGCCAATCACTGCAGACTCGACTGCTCAGACTGGTCGTCTTTGCTGCACGGGCCCCATCCTCTGAGATCAGCTCCAGCTGTCCTATGGAATAAGCAGAGGGAGGTAGTTACCTGAAGGAAACTTGCTCGATGGTGCCAGAAAATACCAGGTGCCAGGCAGACAAAGATAGTGTGTTTGGTAGTGAAGGTGAACACTTGCAAGGGGGAAAAATAGATATTTCCAGCCTAGAAACGTAAAGGGACAACATTAAGGAGCCAGTGAACGCATTTCATAATATCCAACTTTCTTTACTATTTATTGACGCTGTCCAGAGAAGGAGCACACAGCAGAGCAACTCTCATCTTGTCTGAGCTTCGTGAAAAGCACTACAGTCCCGAAACTGCAAACAAAACAGCAGGAGGGGAATTGCAGAAGGGGACTATTTATAAGGATGCATGTTTGAGGGAGCTTCCTTAACACTTAAATCACAGGATTCCAAGAGACTCACACTCACAAATTGGTCCTTTCACCACTGAAACACAACTCAGCGGGACAGATCCTGAAGAGGACACACAGCAAGTAATGTCCTCCCCGCCATGTCCAAGGTCATGGATTCAGTCAGTGACCAAGCGAAGCTGCTGACTCCCAAAATACATGACTCATACTTTTTTCCATTTCCATATCTTATTTTAGCATATTGCAAAGACGGGTCTCATTTGTTGTATTTTTGTAAGTGATTGGCAGAAAGTGAAAATGGCCATATGTTCAAAAATGATCATCATCTACCCTAGGGAATAACAAATTACGGAGAAGAGAAGCACAGAATCTGCGATGGAGAAGTGGCACACAGGGTAGGAAATCTGCAGAGAAGAGTTACCAGTAGCAGGAAACTAACTGTGGCATATAAAGGTGAGCGTCAGCACCTCAGGGTTCGGTATGACAGCGAGGACATTTAAGACTAAGCACCGTGTTTCCCTTTTAACACAACTTTATCTTTATGAAACGCTAAGACCAGGACAAAGAATTCGGAATAACTTCTACCCAAATTCCCAATGCTAACTTTTGATATATTTGTAGTCTCCTTTTTTATCTTCTGTTCATTCATTTTCCTGTTTCTTTCTGTGTGTACCTGTGCACACACATATGCACACAGTTTTCTAAAGCATTTAGGTGTCAGTTGTAGTTACTCATCTTTCCCCCCTGCTACCTAGCCCAGTGTATATTTGCTAAAACCAAGGATAGCTTCTTATATAACTACATCATAATTATAAATTATAATTATAAATTATAAATATTGTGATCAATGCTGATATGGTGCTGCCACATAATGGACAGCCTTTCTTCAGATTTCACTAATGGTTCTAGTAATGGCAAAAAAAAAATTCAAAATCATCTACATTTATTTTTCAAATCTATTTGCTTTCTTATATTCCGACGCTTTATTCTGTAAAGCTGACATTGAAGAGTGCAGAACAATTATTTCACGGTGTCTTACTCACTGCTGTTGCTGTGAAGAGACACTACGATCAAGGCAGTACTTACGAAAGAAAACATTTCCTTAGAGATTTGTTTACAGTTTCAGAGGCTTAGTCTGTGTCATGACAGGGAGTGTGGTGGTAAACGTGGCACTGGAGCAGTAGCTGAGAGAGAGAGAGAGAAGAGGGGAGGGGAGCCGGTGGAGGTGGGGGACTGCCTTGGGTTTTTGAAACCTGAAAGCCCACCCCCGTTGACTCACTTCCTCCAACAAGACCACACTTCTAATCCTTTTAATCCTTTCACATTGTCCCATCCCCCGGTGTCTAAGTGTTCAAATATATGAGCATCTTATTCAAACCACTATATATGGCAAGCACTTTACCAGCTGAGCCACCTCACTGGCCTTTTGTGTCTTCTTGCAAGGCAGAATCACATTTATGTGAGCTTTCCTCTGCTGACTTATTCATCTAATAAGCCTAGCTTCAGAGAGTAGGATTTCAGTATAAAGACTTGGTGGTAGGAGACACAAACATTTAGTCCTTTGAAACTATCAGGAAGGTAAGATTAAATACAGAGTGACTTTGAGTTAGTGACAAGAATAAATAACACTTTGAGATAGCTACAGCAGTTTCAGAGTGATAGGAAAATATCTGTGCTTTTCTAGGTAGCAAAGTCAGAGACCAAGATACTTGCTGATATTCATACCTAAAGGAATATTTAAAATTCAGCTAAATGTTACTGAAAGCAATGATGCAATATTTCCATCCAATCAAGTTCAAAGATCCCCTGAATTTGTTTAAGAGCTCCAGGGTAAGAGTTTCTTAAGCAGAATTTATGACTTTCATATTCTGTACCTGATATGATTGCAGAATCCTTATGACAGAGTAAATACACATGGAAAGCACCTGAAAAGAAGGGGGACGTTTCTGGTTTGGGATGTCAACTCTAATGACTTGAAAATAGAAACACAATTCTTTCAAATCTTTCAAGATTCTTCCCTACAAAACGTGAATATTTAGTGCTGCGGCTTTAAAAAAAGTGGTGATAGGGCCGCTCTCCTCGCCCTCTAGCTTGGGCTCTATTGTTTCTGGGCTTATTTCCAACCTGGGGTTGTCCTGCCTCATCATCTATAATGGGAAGAAATTGATCTCTCATTTCTCATTTGTTATTTCTAGTTTAAAGTCTTTTTTTTTCTTTTCTTTTTGCATCCTCATCTAAATTTTGGTATTGATTTCTTCTGAAATTCAGTGCAAGATGAATCTATCCAATTACCTGTTTCTGAGTAGTTGGTTATTTTCTAATATAATACTTAGACCCAAAACATGGTATCAGATTTGTACTTCTCTTTTACAGTGGGGTAGGACATGGAGACTAGAGAGGAGGTTTCTATACCTCTACACGAACCAAAAGCTATGTGTCTGGAAGTCAATAGGAATTAAGGCATAATAAAGTTGTATTTCTGGGATGTCAGTCCTGTGATTTAACTCAGATTATGACAGATTAGGTCCTGCTACTACTGTGTTTCCGGACCCTGTGTGGAAAGTGAATGGTGATTTCATATGTTATCTGTAAGCTGCTTCATGCTTCCGAAAGCCCGGTCAGTCATGGCTGTCTCACACAGGCATCCAAAGAAACTGCTGACATTGTCGGTGCCCCGCCTCACTGGCAAGTCTCGTGTGGCCATCCCATAGCTGTTTGGGAACTTTGTGTAGTAAAGGCATTTGCCACAACATAGCAGAAGAGAGAGCTGACTCCTGTAGCTGTTCTCTGACCTCCATATATGTACCGGGGCACATTTCATTTTTCTTTAAAAGATGTTCTCATTTCAGAAACATTGCTCTCTTGCTTTCAATACAACAGAAAAATCAAGCGCACACCCTTGAGAGTTACAGCTGCCATTCAGTAATGGGCTTCACCCTTTCTCCTAAGGAAAGCAGTTTTCTGTTAAGCTGTACTGAACGTAGCACAGTATATGAGATCGTATTCTCTCTAAGAGCTCCCATTTCTTCCTCCCTCTTTCTTCTTCTGAGAGCACACTCTCAGCTCATCATTTCAACAAGAACTCTACCTCAGTCCTTCCCCCAAACTTCTCCATGTTCATTGATAAGACAATCTTTCTTCCTTTAAAAAAGGTTTAAATAGTTCATTAATTTTTTTGCATAGGGGTATTTTGTCTGTGTGTATGTTTGTGCACCATGTCTGTGCCTGGTGCCTGTGGAAGTCAGAAGGCATCAGATCTGTTGGAACTAGGTTTGTGAATGGTTGTGAGCTACCGTGTGAATGCTTCAGTCTTCTGCAAGAGCAGCAAGTGCTCTTAACCACAAGCCATCTCTCCAGCCCCAATAAGTCCTGTCTTATAGTATGTATTCAGTAAATCTTATGAAGCGACTGGATAAATAAATAAATATAGTCTATATAATTGTGAGCCATGTAATGTATAAACAGCCTCAGAAGGCTTCATGGAGTCTTCAATAATAACTACATATTGGGGCTATTTCTTAGTATGTACTACAAATATATCAATAAATCTGCCCTTGCTCCTTTTTGATTAAATTAATTCATTTCCAGAAGAAGCTTTGTCAAAATGTGTATTGAGTGTTCATCAGAGGATGTACTAATCCCAGCCGCTGGGCAAAGTGATCAGAGATATGGACTCAGTGTTCAGGGAGGCAAAGAGAGTGGTGAGGGCTCGTATTCCCAGTGTTCAGCACCTCAGGTTAATTATTTATTTCTAACTTAAGGGTGGTACATTATCAACCTAATAGTGATACCATATTAAGAATGTATGAGCAGACAGCATAGTAAGTGCTCAAATGTGAGGCTAACTTTCAATTATTCAGTAACAGAGATGAATAATGTGGACGAGTGGGTTGGAACACATTATACAATTGGTACCAGACCTACAGAGATCAGGCAAAACTCTGACTTAATATCATTTCTTCTTTTTAAATAACTGCCCAGATATTTTTAAAGTGGAAAGAAATTGTGTAACTTTTAAAACTTTCTAATGGAAAGAAATTTTCTGATATTACTCACCAAAACAATTACAAGTGTAAGAGAAACCTTGTCTTGTAAAACAGTGACAGTCCATGTGTGGCAGACAGGATGTTAGGTGCTTGGGTGTTAGGACTGTTCCCCATTCAACTCTAGGCACCAGCTCCCTGGCTTTGGATTATGAGTCTCCAGTGAATAACGACCACCTGTTTGGGAGTTATTGGGACATTCCAGTTAAATGCAGTGTCAGTTTCAAAATTTTTACTTCTGCATTTCTTGTGAGTCCCACGCAGCTGAGCTAGAAAAATGACTTTCCATTAATCCCTTCTCAGAAGGCAAACATTTACCTCTTGAATGTAGTTCAAGCGGACGTTGTGAATCTGTTTTAGACATATGAAATGAAAACTCAATTTTCTTTTTCATTTAATAAAGAATTCATGAAAATATAGCACCATATTCATGTTGTTTATTTTAAACATGGTCTTCAACCTTCATAATTCTGTAAATCAGGCTGGTCGTGAACTCACAGAAACCTCCCAAGAGCTATGATTAAAGGAGCACATCACTACACCTGATATAAACTTTCCTTGATTTTTTTTTTTTACAAAGTCTCTGCAGTCTGGCAGGCCTTCAACACTGTATTGCTAAGGATGGTCTTGAACTCCTGATTCTCCTGCCTCCATCTCCCATGTTCTGGGATTACAAGTGTCTCATCACATCTGGCCTAATTTGGAGTATTCTAAAAAATGAAACAAATATTTAAATGTCTGTCTTCTCCATAGTGTCTAGCATACGTTAAGCAGTTTTTAATCCTCAGTGAAGATAAAATTAAAAGCTCCTTGTGTTCTATTGTGATGGTTGCCATAAACAAAACACAGGCCATTTTCTCATGTGACTATACCGTCATTTTCTCATACCGTGTCTTTCTTCTGTGTACCCACAGGTCTGTTTTCAAATCTTCTTTTTATAAGAATCTCAGTCACATTTAATTAGGGTGCACCCATACAGCCTTATTG
This sequence comes from Ondatra zibethicus, assembly GCA_004026605.1. NCBI lineage: Eukaryota > Metazoa > Chordata > Mammalia > Rodentia > Cricetidae > Ondatra > Ondatra zibethicus. The sequence goes on from PVIU01001837.1 coordinate 12,958, forward strand.
TGGTAGGTTGGATGTAATTGACCCCTGTAAGCTCATAGAGAGTGGCACTATTAGGAGGTGTGGCTTTGTTGGAGTGGGTGTGTGACAAGGCCTCTAAAAGTCCAGCTTCTAGGGTACCCCTCAGGGTTCAAGAAAAGGTCTCCACAATAAGTGAGCTGTAGGGGGTTAAAATTCTGAGGGTAAAGAAGTCTACTCACAATGGGAAACATCTGTCCATGTTTCCTTATTCTATTCTCTCCCTCCCACCCTCTCTCTCTCTCTCTCTCTCTCTCTCTCTCTCTCTCTCTCTCTCTTTTTTACAAACATTCCCAGTAATATCCTTAGACCCAGCAATTCTCCAGCCCTAGCAGGTTCCAGGGCAGGAATTCTTTTGCCCCATAGAAAATCAGATAAGGGGGTTTCACACACACACACACACACACACACACACACACACACGAATTTGTAGTTGCAGTGGTGGAAGTGGACTCTTTAATGGAGAAAGTTAGTTAAGAAAGAAATTAAACCATCAGGGAATTCTAGAGGGGAAGGTTAGTATGCAATGCTACATTTTTAGGTGGTTCGTAAAGGGCTAAAAAGTTTATTTCTAGCGCACTGCTTTCTTCCTCTCCCAGCAAGCATAGACTCAGGTAACTAGACAACCTACGTAAACAATGAGAGAGAATTTTGGCCCTTGATCAGATAGCACACACACCAGACCATGCAGTTTCTTTCTTTTTTTTTGTTTTTTTTTTGTTTTACGAGACAGGGGTTTCCTGTAGCTTTGGAGCCAGCCCTGGAACTAGCTCTTGTAGACCAGGCTGGCCTTGAACTCACAGAGATCCACCAGCCTCTTGCCCCCCCTCCCCCCAGTGCTGGGATTAAAGGTGCCACCACTGCCTGGCTTGACACTGCAATTTCTATAGGTCTACAGGTTCGGAGTTACACACCTAAACTGCAAAGTCAAAGGGGAGAGCCAGGCCTCTAAATTACCCGTTCTGGGGTATGCTGTTATCAACTGTTCTGGTTGGTGGGCGATTGTGTGTCTTTAGTGCCAGTAGGAAGGAGTTTTTCTATGGTAGCAGTTAATTATCTCTCCTGTTTGTCCTTGGGAGTAAAACAGACACCATAAATTTGCTGAATTAAAATCATCAGTAAACTGAGGTGAAAGTGAGCATAAAGAGTTAAGAATCTTTTAAGTGGGGTAAAACCAGAGCAGTAGCTTTGGGCAGGTAGGAATTCTATGTCCTTGGAGATCTGTGAATATCTTAAATGGAATGCTCTTGCTTTGACTCTAAATACTGACCAACCGCCTGCTGATAAAGATAATTGCAGGAAGGCAAATCTCTGTGTTGACCTAGGGGAGGGGAATGGAGGCCAGGCAGTGAGAAACTGTTTTCACACGTAGCTAGGGGAAAACAATTCTGAAGTGAGGAAATTAATTCCCAAATATGTGACAGAAGGGAAGTCAGCTACAGCGAAAATTCTACAGCCAAGGACAGCAACTTTATTCACAAAGCAGTAATGCCAAAAAGCCTTGCCTTTTAATTTAACCTTCATCAGATCCCTTGGTTCTGATAACTCACTTGTGAAAAGATGACTGAGCAATTACTGTACAATGTTGCAGCTTGTAGCAGGTGTGGCCTTGTTGAAGAAAGTGTGTCACTGTGGGGGTGGGCTTTGAGGTCTCATATATGTTTAAATCACACATAGTGATACAGTTCACTTCCTGTTGCCTGCAGATCAGGATGTAGAACTCTCAGCTACCTCCCCAGCACCATGTCAGCCATATCCCACAATGTCCCACAATGATGATAAATGGACTGAACCTCTGAAAATGTAAGCCTCCCAATTAAATGTTTTCCTTTATAAGACTTACTGTGACCATGGTGTCTCTTCACAGCTATAGAAAACTAATTTTTAAAGTCCCTATCTCTGTAGTATGAGAGGTGGCACACATGTGGCATATACATATATCAGCAGGTGGATTCGGAGTAGCCTGGGCTACATATTGAAATTGCATCTAAAACAAAGCAAGACATTCCCCATCTATACAATCATACTTTAAGATACTGAGGATTAGGACTTCAACATTGAAATCTTCAGAAGGGACAAAACTGAATCAATAACACTCCTTTATTGTTCTTAGAATTTTGAGTCTTATTAACTTTATATTCTAAAAGAAAATATAAATGTACTGAAGTCTTTTAAAATAAAAGATAAGAAAATAAAAGCATTCTTTTCCTCATCACTGGTTTGGAAAATTTTGTGTTCTAATGGCAATGTAGGAATTGCTGTATAGTGTGTTAACGGAGCCTGATGAGATTAATTGAGCTTCCATATCCCAAACTTTCCACATAAGCAAATACAGAATTCTTTGATTGAAATAAGTGTAGCTTTTTCATTGACACCCCATATAATGAAGAAGACACATGCCCAAAATACATGTTTTATTTCATAAACAAGTATCATGACTATATTATCTTTTCAGTATACTCAGTTACAAAATGACTTTGAATGTGAAATAAGTGAGAAAAATTCTGGAGCAATTTTCTATAATATTACTTTTCTTTGTGGGAACTACATTTAGAGCAATGTCATTTAGATGAGAAACTTTTATTTTGTAACTAGAGAAAAGATTTTTAAAAGCAGAACAGACTATACTTTGAAACTTGATATCATTTTTTAACCAAAAATATGATTGTTAGAAGATACTACCATAGCATCTTGGGAAGAAGGGAAGAAAGAAAGAAAGAAAGAAAGAAAGAAAGAAAGAAAGAAAGAAAGAAAGAAAGGAAGGAGAGAACATTGTTATTATATGCAAATGTTTGATCCACACCATGTATCCAGCACAAAAAAAAACTTTACTTCAGTTTTATAAAATATGAACATTTTATCACTTTTATCAACTTTATGCAATATGACTATCTTATAGCACACACACATATCATACACATTCACAGAAGGTTGGCTTTTTGTAGAAACCCTTTACAAGTGGAAGAAGTTCTTGTACATACATGTATTGAGTTTTTATCACGACTAAGTGTTGGATGTTGTCATGTTTTTTCTACATCAATTGATAATAAACATATATTGTTTTCTTCCTTAGGCTTGTTATTGCACTAAATTACCATGATTGAATTTTAAATTCCCAGTATATCTCACTCGGTTGCTGTGTATTTGTTTTTGTTTTATTTTGTTGGATCTTATTTGAATATTTTGCTGAGAATATTACAGGTTTGTAAGTGTGGTTTTGGAGGGAGTGGGAGGGAACCTGCAAGGGAGCAAGGGAAAGCAAGTAGAGCACTGAGCAGAGCCTGCATAGCAGGGTGGGGCGGGGAAGCCGGGTACTATCTGGGGTGTGGTACGAGGAGGGGAGTAAGCTGGGCAGTCCAGTTGGTACAAATAGGTGTTCCAGTGTGTTGAGGATTTCTGTGTTTCCAAGAGATTGTGTAGGTTAACAGTTGCTTCTCTAAACACTGGGAATAATTCTCCTGTAAAATACTCTGTGCCTAGGTTTTGTTTTTTTTTTCTCTAGAAGATTCATAAGCTATGAATCCAATTTCTTTAGTGGTTGTGGTAGTATTCAGGTTGCCTGTTTCAACTTAGATGTTTTTGGTAGAATGTGGCTTTTAAAGAATTCATGTTTACAAAAGAGTTATTAAGTGTGTGTACATAGAGTTGTTCCTAATGTTTCCTTAGGATCTTCGTATTGTCTGTGGGGGCTGTGGTGCTATATCCTCTTTCACTGGTTTTGCTTTGGCTTGTTGTTTTTCTCCAACAGCAGAAGCTGGCCTTGAACTCCAGATCCTCCTGCTTCTGCCTCAGAAGTGTTAGGACTGTTTGTTTCTGACGTTGATACGTTGTGTCCTGTACTATTCTGTAGCCAACCTTGCTGGGGCTGATCCATTTTACTTTTATTTCCTCCAACAAATTGCCTTTTTGTTTCATTAACTCTATTATTTGTTTTCAAAACTCCATTTCTGCTTCACTATTTCCTTCATTCTTCTTGCTCTGGGTTTATTTTCCTCTTCCTTAGTTTGTTCCTAAATTGGAAGCTAACATTATTGATTTGAGACCTGTCTTCCTTGCTAACATAAATATTTGATGGTGTAGATATCCCAGTAAGCACTGCTTTAACTTTAAATTCTGTTGTGTATTAGACTTTTAGACTCTGTATCACGCATCATGGGTACGTGTACTCCTCGTTTGGAAGTGTAGTTTGACTTTGCTGAATGGTGTGGGGTTTGTTAATCAAGAAAAATTTAGCTTTATATAGTCAAATTCATTATTTTATTAGTGCCTCTAGATTTTTGAGGCATTAAAACTCCTTCACAATATCAAGATTAAAGAAGAATTTACCAATATTTTCTTCTAAGATTTGTAGTCAGCTTAGAAGTTATTTTTTTTAAAGATTTATTTATTTATTATGTATACAGTGCAGGCCAGAAGAGGGCACCAAGTCTCATTACAGATGGCTGTGAACCACCATGTAGTTGCTGGGAATTGAACTCAGGACCTTTGGAAGAGCAGGCAAAGCTCTTAGCCACTGAGCCATATCTCCAGCCCTAGAAGTTATTTTTTGTGTATGATGTAAGGTGGAAATCTGTTTATCTTTTTCCAAATAGCTATTTAGTTGTCTTTAAATTAAAAATCATCTTTGTTTTGTTACACCTTTTATTTATTTGTTAGCATGTGCACGTACACACTCATGCCAGACCATGTGTGAAGGTCAGAGAACTACTTGTGGGATCTGTTTTCTCTCCTTTGTGTGAGTTCCAGGGATCAAACTCAGGTTATCAGGCTTGGCACCAAGTGCCTTTACCTATTGAGTCTCAGTATTGCTGTCCCTAAAAACTCATCTTTTATATACAAATATGTCTACGTATGTGTGAGTGCCTGCACAAACTTAGGAAAAACACATGCAGGTCTAGTACCTGCAGAGGCCAGGAAAGGGTGGTGGATGCGCTGAAGCCAGAGTTATAGGCAGCTGTGAGCCATCATGTGGATGCTAGGACATCTAAGCATGTTTCTCCAGGCAACGCTGACCTAGGAACATGCCGACAATGGATGTTTAAGTATTCTCTAATCCAAGCCAGCATTCATTTACAGTTCCCTACATGTTTCATAAGTGTGTCATGTGGATAATGGAATCTAAGCCATTTTCATTATCTGCTCTAAAAAGCAAACATCAAAATCCTCTCTTTTAAAAAAATGTATGAAATCAAAGGCATGGTAGTCACTGACCTAGTTAAATAGTACACAGTGTACTGAAAACATAATTATGGTGCTAGTTATTTGGGTGTGTGGGGGAGGGATATGAGGTTTGGTTTTACAGAGTATAGTCAGGCTTGGGGGCATCCTTTCCTCCACAGCCTCTAGTAGTGGAGATTAAAGAATAAATTTGGGAGTGGGTTTTCTTAATACTATGCCTGAGAATTCACTTACAGAGATTTTGCCTCCAATCTCAGACATTTTAGGTTTAGCTTATGCCAAGATCTGACTCTGAGGGAACGTTTCCAACAGAAAATCAACAATGCTTCTATTGACATGAAATCTAAGTTTACCACATTTCTATATCTTGAAATCAATTCAAAAGGAAGAGCAACAGCAAAAAAGATCATTCAACAGACTGGTACATAATTGTGATTAGCCAGTTGACATATGAGTTACTAAGGGGAAATGTGGTAATTGCTACATGCAGAAGAAAGAAACACCTTGTACTCTGCACTGCCTGTTAATAATTCCATGCACTATAGTTTGTTGTGGGGATTCACTCAGCGAATAGCCTTTTGGGTACCAGCCCATTAGGGTGTGGGCTGATAAGCTCAGATAGGAAGCATGCTCGCGGTGGTCACGGTTCTGTTCGCAGCTTCTGGTGCCCACAGAGCAGAGGAGCATGGCTCTTTACCCTTGGGAGTTATTCCTCAAATAAATATTTGCTCTCCTTTATTCCAGGCTCTTGTGGACTTCCTTAATTATGCCTACATTTTGGCGCCCATGTTCGTCTGTATATGTGTTGCTTTTATTGGTTGATGAATAAAGTTGCTTTGGCCAATGGCTTAGCAGAGTAAAGCCAGGTGGTAAATATGAACAGAGAGAGAGAGAGAGTAGGCAGAGTTGAAGAGATACCATGTAGCCACCGAAAGGGAAAGATGCCAGAACATTACTGTAAGACACAGCCTTGCGGCAGTACATAGATTAATAGAAATGGATTAATTTAAGATGTAAGAGGAATATGCCAGAGCCATTGGCCAAATAGTGTTGTAATTAATATAATTTCTGTGTGATTATTCAGGTGTTAGAAGCTGGGAAACAATAGCACAGTCTCCATTTACAATAGTTTATGAAAAACACAGCAACAACCTCCTCAAAAACAAGTAGAACAAGTTGTTTTAAGCATAGAAAAGCAGGATATTAAGGGTACAGACACTCCATTAATTGTCATTTCATTCTTTCATTAAAGAGCTCAAATCTTCCTCCAAATAATGGAAATATGGAAAGTCATTTATAGCTTCACAGCCAATTGCAGAAACAAAGGTAGTAGTCATCTTGCATATTGTGTATTTGCTTGCTATGTGTACACACTTAACATAATACTATGTTAATTATTTTCTTCCCCCTCATTTATTATTTTATATATGAGTTGTAAAATGTTAAGTCAGGTTAGATTTTTAGATAAATATTTAATTGGACTCTGGTTGAATTTTATGCAGTATGTATAACAACCCTTGGTACTATGTGTCTTCTCATTTTGGGAACTGAATGAGAACTTAGCTGGAATGATAGCTCCATCTCTTGGGAGGAAACTTGTACTGGCTGGTTTTGTGTCAACTTAACACAAGCTAGAGCCATCAGAGAGGAAGGAGCCTCAGTCAAGGAAATGCCTCCATGAGTTCCAGCTGTAAGGCATTTTCTCAATTAGTGATCAGTGGGGGAGGGTCCAGCAGATTGCATTCTACTCAGTGAATGCCTTAGGGCAGGGTCAGATTGCATTTTAGTTTGCAATGTGCTTCCTGTTCTCTTAGCTCCTGTGCTCAAGAAGAGGACATGCTGGGGAGCCCAACATTTTCTATCATGACGTACACAACAGGAGCCTTAGTACCTGAATGAGTGTGGTGGTTTTGAGAAGCAGTGCTGTACATGCCATCTTAAGATGGAGTCCAGCTGGAGTGAAAATTGATGATGGCAGTAGAAACGAGTCGCTGAATCAGAGGCAGGCTCACCGAGTCTCTCTTTTGTTTGCATCTCTTATTTTCAGAGCTCTAAAAAAGTTTCTTGTAATGCTTGGTGGTTAGGAAAATGACCTTCTTTTCTATAGCAGATGTTTTTTGTTTCTAACAAAAATATTCGTGCTTGATCTCTAAAATCTAAATACAACATAAAGATCTTAGGTGTCCCTCTCTCTCTTTTTCAAATAGAAAACTCTTTTGACCTAGAATAATCCAGACAGAAACAAGCCCTCACGGTTAGTCCGAAGCTGTAGCAGATGTGTGAGGAAGGCACTCTCCTACTGTTGCGTGTATGGGAATCAGAATCTCCAAGTGGACTTGTGAAAGCAGATTGCTGGATATCAAGCCCTAAGTTTGCCGCTCAGTAAGCAAAGCAAGAGATGTTGCATTGCTAGCACATTGTTAGGTGATGTTCATCTGGGGAACTGTATTTCAAGAGTGGTGTTTTCAGGAACAATACTGTTTCTTTTCCTGTATTTGATCCTAAACTGTTTACACATATTATTACTATTACCTTTGTGCTATCGGTTATGTATTGCTGTGACGAAATGCCTCAGTAGAAATGCAAGAAGGATTTATATTGATCTTTGGTTTGAGGGAATGGACCATCATGGTGGGAAAGATGTGGCAGAATTCATGGCACCAGGAGCCAGAGGCTGAGACTTCTCATACCTGAGGGACTAAGAGGCAGAGTTAGAGTAGGAAGAGAGACCTGGCTGAAAACCTCAAGCCTGGCCCCAGGGCAGCTGAGGCCCCCACTATAGAAGGTCCCATGGCTTCTCACCTTGAGCTTCATAGTTGGGTTCAGGTAATTCATTTTATATTCTTTTTGAAACGTGGGCATACTCTTTTCTTTTTTGCCTTAACGTATATACTTTCTGCTTCAATTCCTAGAGTCACAATATGCTTCCATTCCAGCCCTTTAACCAGTTAATGTCTTTCCCTGTCCTCCACCCTCTATTTGCAGGCACTCAGACACACCCTCTACTGGCAGAAGCTAGTAGTAAAACTATGAGATTTGGAGTTGTGAATTGAGGTGATTTCAAAGATGTATTATATTTGATTGTAACAGTTTTAAATTATAACAATAAAATGAAAACAAAAACAAATGTATAGAATTGAGATAATTTATTTTCAAGTCCTTACTACTGCAGAGTTATACACATTGGATGCGTCAACTTTGCATGCATTGGTAATCATTCTCATTCCAGAAAGAGTGTTATATGTAATGAATATTCTGTAATGAATAACAGATCCTGCATGGGGTCCTAAGACTGAAGCTCTTCACAGCACTCCAGACAACTACTGATAACATTATTGGAGAATATTATATCAACTTTCTCATAGGATGTAAGTTCCTCTTGTACTGTTTTTTGTTGTTGTTTTCTCAAATGGAAAGAAAATATTCTGGCTGGGAAGCAGAACAGAGAAGTAGCATTGTATAAATGGTACGTATAACAAACCAATTCATTTTTAAACCCAATAATAGCATGTGTTCAAATAAAAAAGCCCACAAGTTACAAAATAAATAAAGTAGACATAATGCCTGTCCCTTTAAAGGGTCGCTAAGGAGGACAAAGGATGAATCAAAAGTCACCTCGACAGAGCTGGAAATTGGGGTGATTCTCCAGAACTCAGTATATAGGGGAGATGGGAGTGGAGAGGTGTTACTGCTAATCAAACAAGCAACCAGCAACAAGAGTCAGGATAGCTCTGACTCATCTACTAGAAGAGGCAACTGCCATTATAAAAGACAGACTATGAACTAAGTCTATGCTGTCAGCTCCATATGGTCTCTGTCTCCCAAGGAATGGTCTGTCTGACTGCTCCTCCCTTATCCTATACTCTACTCACCCAAAGATTGTCACTTCAAGAGAATCCTACCTGTGTGAAATGTTTGACCCCAACCTAAACTGCCCTAGACCTTCCTAAGGGGAAACTAATACAGTTAGATCATCTTGGGAGTAGAGAGAGGGAAATACTGAGGCTAACTTGACAGCTGAATATAGTTGAAAGATTCCCCGTAACTAGGCTGGTCATTCAGGACAGATGTTAAGCCCAAAATTCCCTTTTAAAACGATATATGAATAAGTACTAATCAAGAAGGAAGCAGGGAAGTCAGTGTGCCTGATTTCTCTGCCTTCTCAAAATGTAAAACTAAGTAAATGTCTGTTATATAAATGTAGCACTCTACTTTCTGTAGCCAGGGAATACCGTAGCCAGCAAATTAGATGGCAAATTAAATCTGCCTGAATCATTTATTATTGGGAAGAAAGTCCTCTTTTGTTAGGACATTCTCTAGCCGATTAGAGTGTCTGGTAATTATTCAAATCTACCCATATACTAAATTATTAGACAAAGAAAACCCTAACGACACATCGAGAAATAAAAGTACAGTCCACCTTCTTCCTGGGGATCTTAGACAGTGGATTAGCTTTTTAATTTTTGTTCGGTGTTTTAGAGACAAGGACTCATGTCAACAGGCTGGCCTTCAATTTGTTATGTAGCTGAAGCTAAACTTGGACTTCTGATCTCCCTGCCTGCCTTGAAAGTTCTAGGATTACAGTCATGTGCCCCCACAGCCAGCCTAGCATATTGGTTCTAATATTTCTCCAAAGGAGGTGGCTCATCATGTCGCTTTGACCTGATCCGTAAACATTGCTACCACATGCATACCTAAGCTTCCCCAAGATTTACGTTAACAACAAAAATAAAAACACAATAAAATGAAAAATGACAAAGAAGAGCTTGTAGAAATAAACAACATCAAAGTTTTAAAAGGTAAAGTTAAGAAAATAGGAGCCTTCACTTGTTAGTTGGAGGGCTGGAGAGATGGCTCAGCCAGAAAAGTAGAAGAGAAGATGATGGAAAAAAGAAAGCAGTAAAGAAACTTTAATAGATCCCAAGGGTGGATGTCAGAGAGCATCTGGAGAAAGAGCAGAACCACAAAGAGAACAGACGATCCCTGGGGATCCCCTAAGGCTGTGCATCTTCAAATCTGAAGGAGCCCAGTGAGTCAGGACAAATAAGAAAAGATCTGCATGAAGGCATATTGTCATGCTGCATCATAATATCGGTGTGAAGGAGTCTGAAAGTGATTTTAGAGTCAGTTCTCAGGCAATGGATTCAGAGTCTGCCTGGAATCAGGCTTGTTAACAACAATTTAGTTCCCATGCAGGACACTAAGCCATACTTCACAGGTTTGTGAGACAAGGGTTTTCTCCTAAACAAACTTAAGTATTAGGGTAAATAAAGACATTTAAGACATGAGAGTTAAACTATGTACTTTTGTAAGAAATATCTGGAGAATGTGCTCTAAGATGAGGGAGACAAGACTCTAGGGACACAGGAAAGATGGTAGCCAAAACAGATAGGAGGCATGGGAAGGTCTCAGAATAGGAGCCTTCACTTGTTAGTTGGAGGGCTGGAGAGATGGCTCAGCCATTAAGAGTAAGGCTGCTCTTCCAGAGGCACCGAGTTCCCTTCCAGAGGTCCTGAGTTCTCTTCCAGAGGTTCTGAGTTCAATTCCTATCAACCACATGGTGGCTCACAACTATTTCTAGTGGGATCTGATGCCCTCTTTGGGCATAAATGTGTATATGCAGATATGAGCACTCAGTTTTTAAAATAATAAATCTTAAAAAAGAAACTTCTAAGTTACAGTTTTGCAACAACCCAGAAATCAATCAGGACAAAACCTTAAAGATGGGGACAGAATTGATAATCTACCTGATACAGTTGAGTACTTGGTATGTATTTGATATCTGAGATAGAGCATGCATAAAACTTCTCATAAGATATTGAGAAGTGAGACAATTATTTATGTAACAAATGTTATACTAATGTAGGAAAATAATGTTTTTTTAGGAAAGTGTTGTTTTATCTCCAGGTACAGCGGCTGCATCTGTTTCAGGCAATAATTGTGGCTCCGAAGTTATTGGCCTGCTTCTCTGGTAGTAGCCCAGTGCCAGGTTCACCTCCTGGACCTGCCACCAAATGTAGCTTTAACTAAAACTCTATTGCTCTATTTTTCAATAAGATTCATGAGTCAGAGGCTTGGGTGAAAACCTGCTAGGTCAGAGAGGTTGAGGAGCAACCAGCTGACCTTCTCTCTTTGTCAGCATCTCCAAAAACGAGAGCTTCTTTCCATTCCACCAAACCAAAAAAGACCACCCCACTCAAAGTCCCTCCCTACTACTCCATCTTCCAGCTGTACGCTGACTCTCTATGAGTACTTTCTATCAACTAGTTGCTAGCTGCCCCAAATGCAAACTCAGCGTTCACAGTGTTATCAGAGATCCCAGAACAGGAAAGGACTTCACTCTGAAAATTCAGTATTAACTAGTAGTGAAAAGATAATACAAGGAGCTGAGAACAAATGTCTCAAAGGTTAAGAGCACTTTCTTGGCAATCGTGAGGATCAGGGTTCCTAGTAGGTTCTAGTACCAACAGAACAAGTAGGCATCTGTCGCTCCAACATGATGGAGAAAGAAGGATCACTGGGGTTAGCTGAGTTTTAGCTGTCTAAGAACGAGTGACCCACAGGTTCAAGAAAAGACTCTGCCTCAAAGGAATAGGCAGAGTTAGAGAGGACGACACTGGACACCTTCTTCTGTCCTCTCTGTGCACATGGAGACTCTCAGCCCAGCCCAACACCTATACACACATTCACACATACAATAAATTAATTATTACATTAATACTTATGTAAATATTTATTGTGTGTGTTCACATGTGAATGTGTCATGGCACACATGTGGAAGTCAGTTCTCTCGATCATGTAGAGTTCAGGGGCAAACTCTGGTTGTCAGGTTTGATGGGAATGTCTTTGCCCATTGAACCCTGAATAAATACATCTCTTAATTAAAATGTTGACACTGAATATTTGCATAGGTAAAAATTGTGATACACCTATCTGGAAGATGCAAGGATGGTATAAATGATACATCTTATTTATCACAACAGCAATAGTATTGATAGGATATTAGTACTAATTTGATATTGATAAATAAGATAGGACATACACACATTATTTAGAAATATGGTGGCAAATGTCAGAAAAAAACACAAGGGGCCAGTTTTTGTTAATTTTCCTGAGCATGAAACAGAGATGAGCACTGAGATTTTAGTGGCAGTGCTGTTTCTCCCTCCTGACAATCTTTAAGTAGCTCAGGCTAATTTTAAACTCAGTTTTCTTACACAGCCTCCTGAGTGCTACCATTATACAAGTGAACCACTGTGCCAGCTTTCTTGTTTTGTCTGTCTTTTTGTGACTTTCTTTTACAGACAAGTCTCATTATGTTGCCTACAGTGACTTGAAACCCCTGAGTAAATCTCCTATCCTCAGCATACCAAGTGGCAAGGAAGCATGTGCCATGATACTGCACCCGAAATACTGTGGTTTTAATTATTTATTTTAGGTTTTGTGTGTATACATGTGGATGTCCATGTGTGTGTAGGTAGAACATTTATGTGTTGTACGGAGTGGAGCACGGGGTCCCTTTGTTCTGTTCCGGCCACCCGGCTAGCTTACACCCGAAATAATTACACAGAAACTGTATTCATTTAAACACTGCCTGGCCCATTAGCTCTAATTTCTCATTGGCCAACTCTTCTATCTTAATTTAACCCTTGGCTCCACCTCCTTTCTCCCAACATTCAGCTTAGTTTTCCCCGCCTACCCAAGTTCTGCCCTGTTAAAGGTCTAAGGCAGTTCTTTATTCATTAATGGTAATCACAGCCTACAGAGGGAAATCCCACACCAAAAGTGAAAATAAATAAATTACCTTGTCACGCTATCTGGGGCAGAGCAGCTTCAATTAGGCTATGACTGGGGCTAGGGCTGCTAGGGTATGTTCAACAGGATCATCTGCTTGGGTGTGTGAAGTAGGGAGCAGAAGCACACAGCCAACCTTGAAATCAGCCTGGAATGTCTTTGAACAAATGAAAACAAACCCTCTCTTATGACATTTTACTGCCATTAACAGAAAACTTTATATATAAATACCAGGATTCAATGATAAAGATCAGTGTGAACAGAATGTTTAGGATCCTGCCATGTTTAGTCATGTACAATAACCCTGCCTATTGTGTTGACTCTTGCTCAGCTGTACACAACAGTCCTGCCCACTATAGTGTTGATCCTTGCTCAGCTGTACACAACAGTCCTGCCCACTATAGTGTTGATCCTTGCTCAGTTGTACACAACAGTCCTGCCCACTATAGTGTTGATCCTTGCTCAGTTGGTACACAACAGTCCTGTCCACTATAGTGTTATCCTTGCTCAGTTGTACACAACAGTCCTGTCCACTATAGTGTTATCCTTGCTCAGTTGTACACAATAGGCCTGCCCAGAAGCCACAGGGCCAAAGAGGACTCTGAGGGATCTGAAGGAAACCATCCTGTCTCATGCTTTCCCGGGTGTTGCTGAAATATTTGCCTGAGGGTTTGCTGTAGAAGTTAATAAACACTTTAGAACCAGATAGGGCTAGTGTGCAGGTCTCTGACTTCCCAGAACTTTGGAGGCACAGGCAAGTTCATCTTGGCATCATAGTGAGTTCGTGGCTAATATGGGCTGTGCGAGTCGCAGTCTCAAAAGCAAAACAAAACAACAACAAAAGGCATAAATAGGAAGAAAATTTTGCCAATCATTCTTCTTCTTGTAGCCTAGGAGCTACAAATGATGGGGAAATATGTCTAATTCACTTCTCCATACATTCAGCTCCTGTGAACAAGCACAACCCATAAGAAATGCTCAATGGCATTTTCGCAAATGAATGGCCGCTTTGTTAAACATCTTAAAATCTCTACTTGCTTCCTCAGCTAGGAATGTTATTCTTTTCATTTCTGAGGCTTTGAGAGGGCTTGCTTGAGTCTGAGTCCCGGAACTACCTCTTCCTCTTTATGTTACCTTGAGCAGGATACTTTATGTTTCCAAACCTAGTTTTCTTATGATAGAAAAACTAATTATAATAGCTACTTCATAGAGTAGTGTAAGGATCAAATAAGATAATGTTTTAGAATTTGAAGAGTGGTTTATAATAAGTACTCAAAAATTTGCTATTGTTATTAATCCAGGACATATTAATGACTACTAATATTCCCAATTAACAGTTGTATTGGCTCGGATTGACATTTAATAGCTAGCAATAAAAACAACAATCTTTAATACTTTTTCTCTCAAATAAAAGGAACTTGAGGTCAAGTGGCCTAGATCTCAGAGTTATCACTATCTTTGGAGGTCCAGCTTTTTGGATCTCCTCTGTGCCATTGTTGGCTGTTACTTTCAAGGTTTCTCATGGTCCCAGAGTACTGGTGGTGTCCAGACACCATGCTAGACCTCCAGATAAGAAGCGACAGAAAGTACAAGAAAGATTCACACAGGTTGGTTGTTTTCTTGACAAGCCTTTCTACTCCATCTTTGCTTGAAAGGAGGCTGCAGGAAACACCTTCTAGGTGTCACCTCTTCCTCCAATAGAAGCCAAAGCTCTACTTCTTAAGAATCAGTACTCGTTTGGTAGCATGTCTCTTTCATAATGATAAACCAGGACATGAACACTGCCATTATAGTGATGGTCTGAGTTCATCTAAGCACGACTCCAAAATCATGTGGTCTTCATTTTCTTCCAGTGGTGATGGTACACCTGAACCAGGGGAATGTTGGTTTCCTTAAAGTTTGTTTATATGCTTGTAATTCACTTGAAGCTACATAAATCAGATTTTTGAGTTCAGAGAATAAGATGGGTTGCTAGCCATTTGAGTTTGGTTATTAGTACACAAATATATAGACACACATATATACTTTGTCATTTTATGTGGTCATAGATAATAGAATATCTCCAAATTGGTAGTTTAGGAAGTCAGCCTATATATAAGGATCAACTCTTTTCTTGGCCCAATCATTTTTAAACTGTAGCACTAATAATTAGCCTAAAATATAATTTATATTTATATAATTTGACCTCCTTTTCTTAGTCTCATAAGAATAATGTCCTAAGAGTTATGCTGTGAGGTGGCCTGACAGATGTGCCTTGGTAAAGTCTCCCATTTATGTAAGACAGAAGCTTTAAATGCTGAGGGCAGGTTTTTTGTTGTTGTTGTTGTTTATTTTTTGAATGGAAATATAATCTCCTGTGAGAATACAAGCTTCATAATGAGCACAAGGATATTGCTGGTTTGAAGGATTCCATCCTGGTCAGGTCAAGAGACACACAGGACACAATGATTTCAAAGCCGGGGTGAAGGTGGATGCCTTGGGGCATAGAACAGGAGCAAGTGGGAAGGAGAGATGCAGTGGCGGTGACTGCATCAGTGTTGTTTGGGGTTGTTGCTATGGGTGTGTTTGTGACTGTTTGTGGCTACCCATGAATCATGCTTGCAAACCATCCTGGTTGGGTTTCTATTGCTGTGAAGAGACACCATGACCACAGAAACTCTTATAAAGGAAAACCACTTAACTGGAGTGCCTTCCATTGTCAAAGGTTCCGTCCATTATCATCAAGGTGCAACATGGTGGTGTGCAGGCAGACATGGTGCTGGAGCAGGAGCTGAGCATTCTTACGTCTCGATCTGAAGGCTATAGGAAGTGATCCGAGACACTGGGAGGTATCTCAAGCATAGGAGACCTCAAAGCCCACCCCCGCAGTGACACACGTCCTCTAACAATGCTATATTTATTCCAACAAAGTCACACTTCCTAATAGTGCTACTCCCTTTGGGGGCCATTTTCTTTCAAAGCGCCACACAACAGAATAAATACTAAAAAATGAAGAGAGCTTGTATAGTAAGTTCCCAACTTCACTAAAATTATTAAGTAATAATTCTTACTTCTGGTGTGTCCAAGTTCTCATTCTGCAGAGATGCCAGATCAAATATATGGTCAGATACATTTGAATTTCAAATAAGTAAGAAGCTATCTGAGTTTCCAACATCACATAGAACATACTTATTCTAAAAATGTATTCATTACCTCATTGAATTTATGTGAGCAACGTTTCATGAAGGAAAGAACACAATGGTGCCCACTGGTATCCATCTGAATGCAGCATCTTAACGCAGTGGAACTCCCCAAGAGACTGCCACTTTCACGTTCATCTGGTCAGCCAGGGCCCCTCTTATTCCCAACCATTATCGGTGCTGCCAAGCACTTTTGCTTTCCCTGACCTGGCTTTTCACTACCAGAAAATGGGATACCTAGAATTCCTGAACCCCTGCCCCTGCCCCCACCCCCACTGCCTGTATTTTCTTCCAATCAAAGTGTTTTCCCTGAGTGGCCTGCATTATTCCAGCTCCCAGGGAGTTCACTTGCTTCCCCTCTAGTCTCCATTTCTCACCAGCTATTGACTTTCTTCCTTTGGCATGTTGATTGCCTTGGAACAATTGAGACACTTTGTTGTCTAATCCTCTCTCTCCCTTTTAGACATTCAAACTCTTTGATAAGGAGTTTGTAATGATGGGCCCCAAAACTGACTAGACATTAACATCTTTTTCTTTTAATTTCTTCTTCTTCTTTTTTTTTCCCCCAAGACAAGGTCTCACTATGTATCCCTGACTGGTCTGTAACTCCTGATCTGCCTGCCCCTCCCCTCCCGAGTGCTGGCTCACCACACCTGTTTTGATCACTACCTTTGTTGTTGTTGTTGTGTTTTTCAAGACAGGGTTTCTCTGTGTATCTCTGGCTGTTCTGGAACTCACTTTATAGACCAGGCTGGTCTTGAACTCACAGAGATCTGCCTGCCTATGCCTCCCTGAGTGCTGGGATTAAAGGCTTGCACCACCACCATCTGGCTTTGATCACTAGCTTTACCTGAGAATTTTATTTAAACTTTTGTTTTCGAGACCCTTCTCCAGACACAGTAAATCCTTAGGGTGGCCACTGCTACCAGGAACCACTTCTTTCAGTACCTCCCTGGACTTGCTTTGGTCTCCGCCTCTGAATGGCCACCTTCCTTGCTTTGGTTTGACAATTACTATTCCTGCCAGGAAACAAAGTCACTCTCTTTGGCTGCTCTTTGTGTCTCCGCCCTCCTGCAGGACTATATGAACCTCAGACAGAATGTCATAAATTCATATTTTAGAGGTATTAAATAAGACTCTTTGCTTTCAGGACAAAATCCAAAACCTTCGCATACCAGAAAGAGCTCTTGTTTATGTGGAAATGCTTACACCTGTAATTGGTTCAAACTGTTCATTCCGCCTCCTGGGTTTTCTATGTGCAGCTCCAAACAGGACACCTGTAGTCACTGCTTCCCTCGGCCCCTGCCCTTTAAGAGGAAGGGCTTACAAGGACACTTTTCTGTCCTAGCCATTGATGCAGAGTTCCTTAAAGGCAGAGTGGGTCCTCACAGGACACCACAGGGCCATATGGATTGTTACAGGGGCTCTCTCTATTTTTAATTAAAAGTAACTTATTTCATGCAATAGATTCTGTTCACGGTTTCCCTTACCCCAAATCCTCCCAGATCTGCCCCACCTATCCAATTCCACACTTTCTTTCTCTCTCTCTTTAGAGGAAACAAACAACAAAACAAAACAAAACAAAAACAAAACAAAAACCAGACCCGGGTGCGGTGGTGGTGCACGCCTTTAATCCCAGCACTCAGGAGGCAGAGGCAGGTGGATCTTTGTGAGTTCGAGGCCAGTCTGGTCTAAAAGAGCTAGTTCCAGGATAGGCTCCAAAAGCTACAGAGAAACTCTGTCTCAAAAAAAACCAAAAAAAAGCAAAAACAAAAACCAGGCAAACATATTGGAATAAAAAATATAAAGCAAAAAACAGAAAAAGTACAAGAAAAACATACATATACTGACAGGTACACACACCCCACAAAAATGCAAAATTGGAAACCATAAAATACACTAAAAAAATGCCCAAACAATCAGTATGAGACAAAAAGTCTAAAAAGATACCTTTTGGAGTTCACTCTGTGTCTGTATAAATTACTGAATGGCTGAATTAATAACATTTGTAAGTCAACAAGGTATATCCTGGTGTCCTGGAAGGAACTATTAGAACACACATTAACATCTCAAAGGGTCACTTTAAAGTCTAATATTCTAAGTTTAAAAAAATATTTTTTTTTCTTCTGGGACAGGGTTTCTCTGTGTATTCCTGGCTGTCTTGGAGCTCACTTTGTAGACTAGGCTAGCCTCAAACTCAGATCCACCTACTTCGGCCTTCTGAGTGCTGGGATTAGAGATGTGTGCCACCATGCCCAGCTCAACTGTATTTTGAAAGGTAAATAAATTTCAGAGTTCATACAGTCCATTTTACAAATGTCTAGTGATTAAAAAAGTTAAAATACAAACTGTGGCTCACATTTAAGTATACACTCCATTAAAACCAATTGATTCTATATTTAGCTGCTTCTTGTGTTGTTTTCTTTTGCTCGTTTGGTTCTGTACCTTGGCTTTCTGGATTTTCCTTTCTCTTCCCTGCAATGGCGACTGATTTCCTGATGCGTCCTGTAAACCTAACCAGCGGCCTCGATTGAATGCAGTTTGTCCTGTCTATTCATTCTCGGCTTTGGACCTCTGCAAAGCAGCAAAGTTTCCCACTCTGCTGCTCAGCCCTTACTTTACCCTGAATACAGCGTTTTAACCAAGTGAGTCAGCTCATTCCTTTCCACCTCTGCTGACATTTATCATTGACCTTTTATGTTTTTATGATCCTTTTAACGACTAGTCAGCTTCGCCACATGAACCTTGTTCTTCCGGGTGTGCTGGGGTCAGTTGCATGTCCACGTTGGGTTTGCAAACCAATGCACTAAATACTTATCAGCCTATTTCGTCTCACTCTGTAACCATGATGTTTGCTTTCTGTTGAAAATAGGATAGAGCTAATTTTTCCACAGTTGTAGCAAAGTATACATAACAAAACTGACCACGTTAGCCATTTTAGGAGTAGAGCTGAGAGAGACTTCACACTGCACAGCCATCGCCTGTCCCTCTCCAGAGCATCATCTGGCAGAGCTGAAGCTCTGTTCTGTCAGGTTGTGAATCCCTCCCCCAGCGCCTTACAGATGTCATCCTGCTGTGTCTCTAGGATTTGATTATTCTGCCTCATGCAAATGGGATGTATTTTTTTACTGTGATTAGCTGATTTTCCTCAGCATTTGCTCACATTGTAACAGAATTTCCTACCTTCTGAGGTGGCATTATATCCCACCATACACATATAATTCATATATATGTGATATATATATATATATCACATTTACATGAATATATTTGAGTTATGTTGCATTGAATGTAAGTGTATGATATTTCTCCTAGGTCCTCCCAATTATATTTGGCTTGTATCAGAAATGAAGTTGCTGGCTCAGAGGACAATGCTAATTTTGATCTCTGACACACTGCTTACTCTCCTCTGCAGCAGCTCTATGCCGTCCCAGCAGTGCGCACAAGGCCCAACTTTTTCAAATCCATGCTAAGATTTGTAAGTTTTACCTTTTTTTATCTTATTTTTATGGTAACCATACTAATGGGTACTTTTATTTATTTTGTTTTTTAATTATAATTATTCAATTTATTGTTTAAAGCTATATAAATACTATTGTTTCTAGTTTGTTTGTAAAGGTTTTTCTGGGGCGTTATGAAAGATACATAAAACATACTGATTCTCTCATTGCCAGTTCTGGCAATGGTTCTCAGCCTGTGTGTCGTGATCTCCTTGGGGTCAAATGACTCTTGGGGTCAAATATCAAATCCCCTGCATAACAGATATTTACATTACGATTTATAACAGTAGCAAAATTACAGTGAAGAAGTAGCAATAAAAACAATTTTATGGTTGGGGGTCACCAACATGAGGAACTGTGTTAAAGTGCATTAGGAAGGTTGAGAACCACCGATCTGTGGTGTCTCTCCTAGCAGTAGATGGGTGACCTTAAACTGCACACATTTTTACATTTCTTGGTGTTGAAGTCAGAAGAACTAGCTGTGTTTGTTTTGAAAAGGCATATGTATATTGTCATGTACACGACAGTAAGAACTTCTGTTGGGCTTTATTTTTTAAGCTATGAAAATAGATATGTTCATATATTTTAAAAAGGATCCTTACAGTGATACATAATGTCTTTGTTGGTAGAAGGGGAGAGGGGAAGAAGGGAGAGGAGTGGAGAAAAATGTATAGTGCAATGAAAATGGTAAAAAAGTAAGTACCATAGAGTAAGTGGTGTAGACAACAGAAGTCTTCCTCCCACATTGACAAAGGCTGGGAACTCTGGCATGGCTGCATGGTTAGAACATTCTTTGGGCATGCTGTTTTTCAGTAAAGATTTATTTCTCTAAGAAAAACAAAAAATTAAATTACAAGATTACTGCATAATGAAAATGGAAGATTATATTCAATTATATTGCTTGACTTCAAATTATTGAAATTTAAACAGAATTCATCATAGATACATTATCTCTAAATAATTAAATCAGAGCTAGAAGATCACTCTGTAGGTAAAGTATTTGCTACATAGTCAAGAAATTTGGATGATGCCCAGAACCCATGTAAACACTGGGAGGAAAGGGCCGCCCACTGATAATTTCAGTCTCAGAGGTGGATAAAGGGGCTCTCTGAGCAAACTGGTGAGCAAGACTAGTCAGTCATTGATATAGGATTCCCCTCTGTATGCTATGAATATGTTGTATTACCATTGGTTAATAAAGAAGCTGCTTTGGCCTACGGCAGGGCAGAATATAGCTAGGCAGGAAAACTAAACTGAATGCAGGGAGAAAGAAGGTGGAGTCAGGCAGATGCCATGTAGCCGCCCAAGAAGCAAGATGTGAGGTAAACAAACCATGAGCCTCACAGTAAAATATAAAATAATAGAAATGGGTTAATTTAGGATGTAAGAGCTAGCAAAGAATATGCCTAAGCCATTGGCCAAGCAGCTGTAATTCATATAGTTTCTGTGTGATTATTTGGGTCTGGGCAGCCAGGAAACAAAAGCGCAGTCTCCATTTACAAGGCATCACTGAGCTCTGGGGTTTCAAGGTGAGACCATACCACAAAGAATAAGGTCACGAGTGGAAGAGTTATCAAGGGAGAGCCTTGGTATACACATATGTAAGTAAGCACATGTGCCCCAACTCTCTCTCTCTCTCTCTCTCTCTCTCTCTCACACACACACACACACACACACACACACACTTGTGCCCACAAATGTGAAAATGTACCTACACATGCACCCACATCATACTCACACATAATATATACACACATATATGGACATGTATACATGCACACACATAGGTAGAGAGGAGGAGGAGAGAGGTAGGTCCCAAAGCTACTTGGCTGGCTAATACAGCTAAAACAGAGGACTCCAGTTTCAGTGGGAGACATTTTCACAAAATAAGCTGGAGGGCCCGCAAATGGCTCACTGAGTATAATGCACTTGTCTTCAAGCCTGATCATTCGAGTCAATCCTAAGAAACCACAAGGATGAGGGAAATACTGCCTCCCACAAGTTGTCCTCTGTCCTCTACACATGTGCTGTGGCACTTGTGTGAAATCTCTGCTCCTAATAAATAAAAAAAAATTTAAAATTGAGGTGGAGAGCAATATAAGAAGTTACCCAATGCTGACCTTTGGTTGCCACACCCACATATACAAAGAAGTGAGGGCACACACACACACACACACACAAACACACACACAGAAGTGCACTCCCCACAAAAGTGACTGCACCTACACACACATACACACATGTAGATGTACACCTTACAAACAAATAGGGAAATTCTTCTGAACAGTTTGATCAGTGCTTACCCTGTGAATTAGTTTATCTTCAGCTGATTCTGAAGATGTTTTCTATATGTTACTAAGTGTGTATTCCTTAAAAGTTTGATTTTGTCTGATAAACAAAAATGATACTGCTTAAAACCAGACTTTTGAATTGACATTTTAACCTCTATGAGGTTGGCAAATAGATTGTGGGTGGAAGAAAAAGTGCATGCTTCACAAATTATCCCTGTCTCCCTTCATTGCTTTTAGTATACTGTGGAAGTTAAAAGTACCTTGGGGATAAGCCATATATATTTGACATAAAATGACTTTTCATAAAGCAAGATATATGTCAGTCTAGATGTTGTCTTAGACGTGTGGAGCAGACTCTTCAGCTGTCTACCATCAAGGGGACCAGGTCTAGCTGCTAGTTGATAGATACTCAACTATTTGGTAGGCTCTAGATACAGTAGGTATTTTGTTTTCTTATTAAATCTTCACTACACTATAGTGAGGTGAGTAGGTACATTTATTTTTATTTTTAATGAAGAAATTAAGATATAAAGAGAATATTTAACTTAGCTAGGCTCAACTGATATCCAGTGACACGTTTACCTTTAAAATGTAGTTTTGTCTTGGGCTGTAGTTACAGAGATTAAATAAATAAAAATATCTCAAGTGGAAACAGCCCAATGTCTATTCAAAAATAATTATATAAATAAATCTTAGCTTATTATACAATAGAACATTATTTTTGCCAAATAAATAGTCTTAACACATGCTGTAACATGGATGAAATTCTGACATATCAAAATAAATACAATTTGAGACATTGTTTATGTGCATGTGGCTGCGTGAATGTGTGTGTAGTGTGTGTGTGTCTGCGTGCGCGCACGTGTGTGCATGTGTGAAACACACACAGAGTCAGTTCTCTCCATCCATCATGTTGGTCCTGGGATGGAACTTAGGCTTGACTGCAGGTGCTGTCATCCAATGAGCCATCTCACTGGCCCAATGTGGGTAAATTTTGAAGACTTTATGGTAATTGAAATCAAGCCAAAAAAACCCCAAATATTCTATAATTCCATATAGATGAAGTACTTTTCTCAGTCAAAATGATAGAGGCAGAAAGCAGAATGCTGACCAACTCCCAGAGCCGAGGAGCCACTTGTAGCTGTTGTTCAATAGGCACACTGTGACAGTATGTGATGATGACAGAGCTGTATGTGAATGCTGGCTGCAGCGGAGAAAAGAAAACAGGACTGTGCTTAATGCCAGTGAGCTGTATATTTAAAATGGCTAATGAGGCAACTTTTCTATTAGGTTTACTTTACCACCGTAATAAAGTGACTTTTGAAAACCTGAGTTGTATTTTGGCTCATTATAGAACCAACACTTGATTGAGATCCTAAGAGACTCTACGTACAATAATAGATGAAAACAGAAAGGAGATGGCATTAAGTGGCCAGACCCCATTTATACTTAAGGAAAGTCAATGACAACTATTAGCGGCTTCTTAAACTCCATCTGTAAAGTGTGGCGCTTCTGTTATGTCCTGAAGTACTTCTTTGTTAAGATGGACAATGCTTTTTAAATGAAGTAGGATTTTATCATCATCATCTCATCATTGTGATGGAATAGGAACATCAATCAACTAGAGGTGATAAAGTGATAAGGGTGGTCTACTCTGTGCAGGACCCACAGTAGGCTCTGAGTGAGGAAGAACCCCATCCCAGGAACATTAGGAGTAAATCTTAACAGTTTTAGAGCGGAGGAAAGGGGGACCAAGCCTAATGAACCCCATGAATAAAGGCAAGCAGCTACTCTCTCTGAAAGAAACTTCAGTAGCAGCTGAGTTTGATGTTCACAGAGACAAATGCACGTGTGCTCCTTCCTGAAACCAAAGGTTGCTTAATGAAGGAAAACAGAAATCTTTACACAGCCCATCTTCTGATGGTTTTGTATGATTTACAGCTCCTGCTTTGGCTTTAGAGAATGATTTTCCCCTTCCATCATTGATTGGGCATTGTCCTGGATGATTTCTATGTCAAGCTGACACAGACTAGAGCCATCTGGGAAGACAGAATCTCAGTTGAGAGAATGCCTTTATATATTTTGCCTATGCTTCATTTTCTTGATTGATGACTGATGTGGGAGGACCCTGCTCATTGTGGGCAGTGTCATCTCTGTGCAGGTGGTTCTGGATGGAATGAGGAACAGCCTGAGCAAGCCATGAGAAGCAAGCCAGTAAGCAGCCTCTGCATGAGTTTCTACCTCTTGGTTCCTGCCCTGCTTGAATTTCTACCCTGATTTCCCTCAATGATGAACCTTTATCTGAAAAAGTATGAAATAAACCCTTTCTTCCCAAAGTTGCTTTTGGTCATGGCGTTTTATCCCAGCTATAGGAACTCTAAGACAGGCATTTAAAATACACTAAAGAAGAATGCAGAAAAGGGAGGAAATCAACTGCACGTGTGCATTCTCGAAGCTTGCCTCCTACGAGCAAGAGGAATGAAAATGGATGCTAAGTCAGAGCACTGGACTGAGCTCCCAAAGTCCAGCTGAAGAGTGGGAGGAGTGAGAATATGAGCAAAGATGTCAAGACTATGATGGGTACCACGATGGGTACACCCACTGAAACAGTTTACCTGAGCTAATGGGAGCTCACCAACTCTGGCTGGACTGGGAAGGAACAAGCATAGAACCAAATTAGTCCCTCTGAATATGGTTGACAGTTGCATGGCTGGGGAAAACTGAAGGGCCACTGGCAGTGGCATCAGGATTTATCCCTACTGCATGTACTGGTTTTTTGGGAACCTATTCTCTTTGGATGGATACCTTGCTCAGTCTAGATATAGTAGAGTGGGCCTTGGACCTTCCTCAAAGCAATGTGCATTAACTTCTCTGAGGAGTGGATGGGGGGGGAGTAGTGGTGGGGGATAAGTGGAGAGAATGGGAGGAGGGGAGTGGGAACTTGGATTGTTATGTATAATGAAAAAAGATAGTTTTTTTTCTTTTATTAAGAAAAGAAAGAGAATCCCAAGACTCAAAAAAGAAAGGAAAGAAAGAAAGAAAATAAGTCCTTATAAAAAGATTAAAATGTCATGAAAGGTAATGGAAAATGGGAGAAACTGTCACAGAGTATAAAAGACTGACAACTAAGTACTGTGTAAAACTCCTAGAGCAGAGAGCAAATGTAAGTGGAAGCATCACTAATGTTCACATAAGTTCGGTGCTTTAAATAATAGTGTTATACCAAGGTCGATCTTCTATTCTTGATGATGATGGTGATGATACTACCTTGGTTCTATAAGATGCCAGCATTAGACAAAGCTATGTGAAGGATATGTGAGAACGACAACTTGTTTCAGTAACATTTCCTTAAGCTTGAAATCAGATAAAAATAAACTGACTTTTGACTGTTTGAAAAAAAAGAAAAAGAAAATGGATGCTAAGGTTTACTTCCAACTTCAAAGCTATATCTAACAAACATAAATAAAATAAATCAATGAATAAATACATAAAATAAAAGGCTGCTGGCAAATCCAACAACAAAAAGTCAATGTTATAGAAAACGGACAAATGAGCAGTTTAGAAAAGATGACCAAGGTGCATCCGAAAGAGTTCAAACTTATTATCATTAAGAGAAGCAAGACTCTTATGAAACTGACTAAAATTAAATTTAAAAAAATTACTTGTTGTGTGTAGGAAGTTAAGGCCTACCAGGCCAAAAGGAGCCAACCTGGAGTCTGCCTAGTGCTATCAGAGTTACCGATTGTGCCTAGCCAATGAGGGATGACCAAGCGATGTTTCCTGGGGGCCTAGCAACAGGCATTGTCAGAGGTCCAGACTGTGCCTAGCCAATGAGGAGTGACCATGCGATGTCAACTGTCAATGGATCAGAATGCCTGGGTGCTGGGAGAGTATATAAGTTTTTCCCTGTTGTTAAATAAATGAGTCTGCTGTACACCTTCTGACTCCCAGTGTCTGAGATGTTGACACTGCGCCTCCTCCCTCCCTCCCCTGAGGAAGACATCAGGTGTGTATGGGTGTGCCTGCATGTATATCTGTACACCTCTTACATGCCTTCTGTACACAGAGTCCAGAAGAGGGTGTTGGGGCCCCTAGAAATGGAGTTACAGAGGGTTGGGAGCCACCATGTGGGTGCTGGGAATTGAGCTGAGGTCCTCTGGAAGAGCAGCTGGTACTCTTAACTGCTGAGCCATCTCTCTAGTCCCAGAATGATTGATCCTTAAGAAAAAAAGGTTTTTTTTTTTATTGCAAACCAAATGTTTGTAAAGCTGTGGATCAGTTTAATTCCCATACACTGATTAGAAACAAAAAAATCTTATAACCATTTTCAAAATCATTTTGCTGCATCAGCTAAAGCTGAAATATACACACATACAAACACACATTTATACAAACATTTATTATACACATACTTATATATTATTATTAGGAACATATATTTTAAAACATGAACACATATATTCTCCAAAACATGTGTGAGAACAGCTTTAGCAGTATTGTTCACAATGTTTCTCTTAGGGGTTGAATTTTCTATCTCCTGCATTCCTGTGTTGAAAGCTCAGGCTTGAGAATTTGAATTTATCAGGAAATAGTGTTGCTGCAGAAACCTGTGGCACAGATGAAGTCAGACAGCACTTTGGAACCCTAATCCACTAACTGGTGACCCTGTAGAATGGAAACCTTTCTGTACAAGCAGGCACACAGAGAGTACCATAAGGAGATGAAGACAGCGAGTAAGTGATACATCTACACACAAAAGAAAAAAAGTGATACATCTGAACACAAGAGATTGCAAGTAAACCACCAGAACTGTTAGGGAGGCACAGAACTGATGCTTTCTTATGGATATCTGAAGGAACCAGGCCTGTTGAAACCTTGATCTTGAACTTGGAACCTGCAGAACTATGAAAGTATACATTTCTGTTATTTAAACCACATAATTTATGGTACTTTACTGTGGTGAGTCCCAGGAAAGGAATATAAACCATGCTTACTCAGTAAAACTTGTAATAAATGAAAGGATATATATAGTGTCAGACTAGATAAACAACCACATTCAACAATAAAACTAAATCTTAATTACATAAGATTAAACAAATGAAACAATAAATTTAATGTAAGATTTTGAAAAGTAAAAACTAATTTTTAGTGCCACTAGTCAAGTTAATTGTTATTCTTTGCACAAAGAAAAAGATAAGAAACAAGTGATTGTGCTCTTTTCGGTGTTCTGGAAATAATTCTATTTCTTAACTCAGATTCTGGCTACATAAGATTAAATACTTTACAATAATCATCAAGGTATAAACTTATACGTTGTATACTTTCTTATGTGTGGTTATATTGAAATAAAATATGGTTAAATTAAAAGTATAATATGGTACATCCCTCTTCTCTGACTTGCTTATATCTTTTGGTAAATGCGTGTTACAGCTCTGGAGGGAAAGGTATCCTGACTTGTCGGGAAGTCAGGCTACACCTGGAGCTGCAAAGGGACAACTTTGGAGGCTGAAGCTGCAATAGGACAGCTCTGGAGGAAAAGATATCCTCATTTGTTGGGAAGTCAGGCTATACCTGAACCTGGGGTGTGTGGGGGGGATGGTCTCCCCACAGTTTGTAGCAATACTGCTTTTCTCCTAGAGAGCTGAACTCTGCTTGGTTCCCCTAAGAGAATGTTCTAGCAGAAGTATTTTTTTGCTTGTTCAGCTCCAGCCCAAGATCTTACTTCTTAGGCTTCACTCTGGCTAAAGGAAAAACCCCTGCAGAAATGTAGCAATCTCCTGCTCTCAAAGTTACTACTTCTGCTCCACTCCGAAGGATGTTTCTTAGAAAATGTAACTGTTTCTTCTTTTCTCTTCCTCCTCCTCCTCCTCCTCCTCCTCCTCTTCTTCTTCTTCTCTTTCTTCTTCTTTTTTTCTGCTCAGTACCCCCAAGGGAACAACTCAGCAATGGTTCTTCTTCTTTACGCAGGGTAAAGAAGATCTTCATCCAAAACTCTTTTAAGAAATTTATTTGAGGAGGAGCCAGGAAAGCGGCTGCCTCAGCAACTAAACAGGAAGAGAGGGGCTTATATGGGACTTCTTAGTGGTGGAGTTTTTCCAGGGGGAATATTTTCTGCTCAGGGATTGATTGGTTTAGTTGGTCAGGGGCAAATCTGCCCCTGACCTTTTTCTTAAGTTTTTTTTTCTCTAGTTTTGGGACCAGGGCATATTTCTTTCACTGGCTCTGGTTCCAGGGCCAGGGTAGGTTTCCTTGGCTGGGCCTTTTATCCTACACTAGCAACAATAGTGCTTACTCCACATGTTTACTCTGAGGACATAGCAATATGTAGGAAACACTCAGCAAAACTGCTAGCAACATTATCCATTATTACCATAATTACGATTGACTAATATGCCACATCATAATTTTACTACTGGATAAACAACTTCAGACATATTTTCTATGGTGACACACAGTGAAGTCTATTACTTTATGATGGCTTGGTATGTACAGTATAAGCCTAGTCATACCAGAAGAACATACAATATGATTATGGTGGGAAAGGCTTAACTCACGTCAGTGTCTTACAGAGATCATTATACTTATCCCAAAATTTAAGTGCAAACATTTTAAAGCTTCTGGAACACTAATGTTAGGAAAAGGGCCTCTGGAAACAATAGTCCTTTCTATTTGAATGGTTACATTTTTACTTGAGCTTCAGAATAATCTATGGGACAGATGGAGAATAAATTATTATGATATGAAAGATAAGCAAAGCAGTTCAGCAAGTTGATTTATCCAGGTGCTACACTGCTAAGCCATGGCAAAGTTAAGGCCAAGGTCGTTACAAAATTAGTTGGCTAATTCCAGAAGTGAAGGGAGGTGGGAATAGTTCAAGGTGAATAAGAGAATACCTTATTGAGCAATAATGTCCAGTTGATCTTTCTGTGATGTAAGTGTTCTGTATCTATGATGATTCAGTAAAGTAGCCACTAGACCTACCTGTGGCAACTGAATATTTGAAACGTGTCTTGGGTGAGTAAGGAAAATAATTTGTAGTTTATTTAGTTTATATGTAAATGACCATATGTGACTAGGGCCTTGCATATTGGACAGTGTAGCTGTATTGTTTTAGGAAACACATCAAAATGGGCATGATCATAGAGTGGAGGCTTAGTCAAGGGAGACAGAATCCTATTTACTCTATCTCTACATTTAGGTTTTCTTACATCTTCAACTCTATATAAATGAAAAGAATTGTTTGACTTTCAAGCCTGAATGTGATATCTACTATATTTGCAAGGAAATGATTTATGGGGAACATATTTTACTGCATTTGTCCTATTTGTTCCAAAGCAGAAACCTGGAAAGAATTCATACCAATTTAGACACTTTTGGAGGCAATATATTTACCTATCTTATTTCTTCTAAAAGAACTTGACATACTGAGTTCATGTCTGCTGGAGTTCTACCTTACTGATTTACAATAGTAGCAGTGTTTTAGAGAGCAATTTTTTGTTGGATGAGGTGAGAAGCCAAAAGTATTTTGGATTTTTTTTTGAAGTTTTAACCATTAAGCAAAGCTGAGAGAGAAGTGGTAATGGATTGCAGATATAGCCCAAGTGTCTGAACTTACCTCTCTAAGCTTCAGTTTGTGCAAGCCACACACAGACACACACAGACACACACACACACGCGCATGCTTCACATGTGAACATGTGGCATGAGGCAGTGGTCAACATTGCTTTATCCCTCAGTCAAGTCTACTTTGTTGTTGTTGCTTTAGGCAGGGTCCCTCACTGACCTGGAGACCCCCAAATGTGTTGTCTGAAGTTTCTGTCCTGCACGGTTCCTACAGTTGTTAAGTTCCCAAAGAAATCACACAGGTCTACATTATTATAAACTGTTTGGCCTGGAATTTCAGGCTTCTTATTAACTCTTATAACTTACATTAGCCCATAATTCTTGTCTGTGTTA
Organism: Ondatra zibethicus; assembly: GCA_004026605.1. Lineage (NCBI taxonomy): Eukaryota > Metazoa > Chordata > Mammalia > Rodentia > Cricetidae > Ondatra > Ondatra zibethicus. The sequence continues at coordinate 42,871 of PVIU01001837.1, forward strand.
GCCACGTGGCTTGGTGACCTTTTTCGGCAAGGCGGTCACATCTTGCTTGCTCTGTGTCTGTCTTCCTCTGTGTCTGGGTGATGACTGAGAACTGAAACTTTCCTCTTTCTATAATTCTCATTGCTACGCCTCTACTTCCTGCCTGGTCACTGTTGCCCCGCCTCTACTTCTTGCTTGGCTACTGGCCAATCAGCATTTTATTAAAAATAATACAAGTGACAGGATAAAAGACCATTGTTCCACAGCAACAATGGCCCTGGCTGACTGGCCACTTAGCTCCAGAAATCTACCTCTGTCTCCCCACTGCTGCAGTTATAAGCATACACCACTTTGCCTGCTTTTTAAACCTGGGTTCTGGGGATCAAACTTTACAGACTGAACTATCTCCCCAGTGCCTAGAACCACAGTTTCCTTTTCTTTCAAATGAAGATGCTGTCTTGGGTGATCTTGTAGTTTTGGGTGGTAAGTACACAAATGCTAGAGTTTTAGGAGTCCTGTTTTCCAGACATTTGGTTTCTTGTCAAATGCCGTTGTCACTGATATCATCTGCTTCATTCGAACTAACAAAAAGTTGGATTTTCTATGCTGAATGAGTATGTGCACACATGTGTTTGTATCATTAATGTGTTTGTTTTTAAGAGTACCTGGAGAAAGAAGGTTAAAACTTGACGTCTTTGATTCAGAGGAACTCTCCTGAAATTTATTTGTTTGTTTATTTATCTAGAGACAGGGTCCCACTGTGTAGCTCTGCCTAGCCTGGAATTTGCTACGTTGACGGGGCTGGCCTTGAACTCTCAGAGATTTGCCTCTTCTTCCCTGAGCTGGGATTCCAGGTGTGCACCACCATGCCTGGCTCGGCAGATCTTTTAGTGAACATTCTGAGCTACCAAAGTTTATTGACATTTCCAGGGAACTTTACATACCAGTGACAATCTAAGTGAGACGTCAAAGGAGCTTCCTTTGGTTTGTTTACTTTCTTCGGCGCTGAGACCACCAGTCTTTTCCCTACTTGAAAGTTAAGGACAGGAAATACGTTTGAGTTGCTTCTTGCTTTTGAAAAGGCAGCATTTGGGAAGCCATTTTGCCTGATTATCATCTTCGTTCATCCATTTGAATGCTAGATGTCCTTTATGCTCAGTACTGAATATAAGGCAGCCTCATTTAGTGACCTCCTTGACGTGTGATGCTGCTGGTGGTGAAGCCGTGCCCACCAACATGCCGCCAGAGGCTGATAGGCATGCAGTAGACATCCATCCCTCCTAGTATTTTCCACATACATTTTTTTCTTACAGAGATCACATATTAATCAGTGAAAGAAACCTGTCACAACAGGCAATAACGCTTCTTTACAATGACAAGGATTGACTTGCAGAGCAAGTATGCTTTAGTATGGTCAAAGAACTAAAGGTATTCAGGGAACAGAAGACATTATTTAATAACCTCCAGTTTGAACCCCCTAATGTAAAATTGCTATTGATTTGTTCACATTTGTTTTCCATAACCACACAATGGAAACAATTGAAAATGCTAATTATATTGTCAGGACTGAAATACAGTTAATCATACTCCTGATTTTTTTGAATTGTTGTCTAGTGAGGCCTCCATATGTAACTACACCTAAGTACTCTATATGGGATAAACCTGACAGGAAACAAATATAAGAGGATTATTTTAATCTATAAGCTACCTTTTGCGTACTTTCCCCCTTTCTATTCATGCTCTATTTTTATTCTACAGAGACCATTTTAGCTTCTGTAGAAACAAACCTGTGAAACCAGTTCAACACATCAATATGGCCAGGGGTGGTTTGACTAATCAGTTAAAAGGAGCTTTGCTGCAGTAAAGTACGGCTGAAGTTCATAATCAGCTGACTGAAGTGACGGTTATCCTCTATAATCTGCGTGGAGCTGATGTGATCACTTAAGTGTATTTAGAAAGCAGTGCTGGGTTCCCTTAAGAAGATTTTTTTCTGCCTAAGATGGAACCTTTAGCTCCTGCCAGAGAGGGAGAGCTTTAGAGCCCAGTTACATGCATGATCTAGAAAACAAAAACTGCAGATAACTTCACTTAAAACAAAGCTAAGAAACAAACAAACAAAAAACAAAAACCCCAAACCCAAAATACACCCTTTTCAGTGATCTCCCCAGCCCTCTCCTCAATACATTCCTAGCATGTATTTCCTTCTCTTTCTGAAGGTGAATTCTGATGGATGGAAGACTAGCTTCACTTTAGATTTTTCTTTATACTGGAATAGAATAGGGAGAGAGCAAAACAGCATGTGCCACATTGTCAAATATCTAACTTTACATTTTCTCTCTAAAATTATGGAACTGAACAGATGACAGGAATCTCATAACCAGCTAAATACAGAACACGATATGTTGCTAAATTGAGTTCAAGCCTACAACTGCTTTAAGGACAAGTATATACAGTAATGTTGAAAAGTTTGGATTGATAAATGTGCTGGTTCTCATTTACTAAAGTGAAATGCAGATTTCTGTATGCTCTGATGTAACATGAAGGCCTGGTTGGTTTCTGTCCTCCCACCAGGTCCCACAGTCATTAGGTCCCAAAGAAAATCACACAGAGGTCTCCAGAAGATTATAAACTGATTGGCCCATTAGGTCAGGCTTCGTATTAGCTCTTATAACTTTTATTAACCCATTATTCTTATCTATGTTAGCCACATGGCTCGGTACCTTTTTTCAGAGGGGCAGGTCACATCCTGCTTCTTCGGTGGTCTGGGCAGGAGTGCGGGGGAGCTTCCTGCTTCCCAGAATTCTCCTATTCTTATTGTGCCACCTCTATTTCCTGTCTGGTTTTCCCGCCTATACTTCCTGCCTGGCTATCAGCCAATCAGAGTTTGTTTAAAATATGATTGACAGAATACAGACAATTCTCCCACACCACTTCCCCCTTTTCTTTTTTTTAAACAAAGGAAAATATCCATAGTCCATGTTTTGGGAATGTGGATGTAGTATTCCAGGCTTCTTCCGGCTAGTTGGGGGTGCTGATAATCTTATGGGGACCTAAAGAAAATTTAGAATTATGATCAAGTCCTGACTGGAGTATCCTGTGAGTCTTGATCATCTCAGGCTTCAGTCTTGAATCTGTTTTGAATGTAGAACTCAGACATCCGGGCCATCTGTTCCTACTGGAGATTTCTCAGGTGGTCTTCCTTGACCAAACCTGATTTTTCTTAACTCCAAATGAATCCAGTCTCTCATTTCCTGTGGAAACAAAAGCAAAATCTCTTCTCCAAAGTAACATACCTTTTGACTTCAATTTTGAAGTCAAGGTATTTTTAAAATACCTATCTTGGATTAATTTAGCAGCATTTATAAGCAAATATCTTTTAGCAGCTGTTTCTCCTTCCTCAGCATTTAAACAATTTAAAGAAAGCATAATAGCATACAGTATCAAGATTCTCTGTGTATTTTCCATCTTTATGCGGTTTTATTTTAACCTCTATTTCTTTTATTTTTACTTTTAACTTTTGGCTTTTTGAGACAGGTTCTCTGTGTATCTTTGTCCTGGAACTCCCTCTGTAGACCAGGCTATCCTTGAACTCACAGAGATCCACCTGTCTCTGCCTCCCCAGTGCTGGGGCTAAAGGTGTGTACTACCACACCTTGAACTCACAGAGATCTGTCTGTCTCTGTCTCCCAAACTTTGGGATTAAAGGTGTGTGATACCACACCTTGAAGTCACAGAGGTCAATCTAACTCTGCCTCCCAAGTGTTGGGATTAAAGGTGTGTACCACCACACCCAACTACTCTCTCTTTCTTTTTTACTTTAAGAACTTTAACCTTTAGCCTGCATGTGTTTTTAACACACTGTAAACCATTTAGAGGTTTTCTTTGTCTTTGAATCTCTCTTTACTGTATATCTCTCTTTTTCTGACCACATGAGTCTAATTTACCAAGCAATATGGGTAGAATTAAAAGCTGTGGCTTTGACAGCAGATCCAGCCCATTTCTTAGCTTTTTGAGATTTCAGCCTCATGGCTGAGGTACTGCTGGAGCCATGTTTATTGACACAACTCTAAGGTGTTTCAAGGTCCCTGCCAGCAAGCAAGCTGCAACAGTGTGTCCACAAACAACATTCAAATGATCCATAGTAGTTGGACTGCCTGCCTGAAAGAGTCAGAGTTTGCCCTGGCAGGAAGGCCAAGAAAGCTGACATTTTAAAATGGCGCAGCTTTTTTACTGCTACGGCTGAAAACTGAAAAGCATGCGGTCAGCTTTTCATCAACACCATTTAAGTGTTCGTGGCAGGACCTCTTAAAGAGCTGCAGGGTTTTTCAGCTAAAGCTGAGTCAGGAATCCTCTTTTAGATGAGAGTGTTTGCTTGCCTCTAGCAAGCAGAGCAGACCCGAGAAATTGCTGCTACCAAGAAAACATGCTTTATTCTATTCTTTCCCAAGCTTTTTCAGGCTTTCTGTGGATGCAGTTATCCACATTGGGCGCCATTCTGTAACATGAAGGCCGGCTTGTTAGAATATTAAAGTTCAGAAGATGACAATGGATTTTCGTTAGATACAGACAGAAGTCTCCAAAAGAAGGTAATTTATTTCTTTCCAGTCATTCTATAGATAAATGTGCAAAGTCACATATATTCCTTCAATAGTCAGGTTTTTCAGGATTCAGTTGTCTCACTAACTACCAAAACCTAGAAGCTACTTTGAGGGTAACATATATTTACATGTTATACAGGGTGGAAGGAGTAACACAAAACTAAAAATCTCTAGAAGCTGAATCCCTTGCCAAGTTGTGATTTAGACCTGTGGCTCTTGTGGGCAACAGCATCTCTATTGCTCTTAAACTTCTGGGAATCATAAATGAAGAATTTGCTATTTGTATATACAGCTCAACAGACCTGCTTAGGAGAGATGATGGTGAATGAAAGCAGTTCCTCCTAGAGGGAATGGCTCCGCCTCCGTGAAGGTGGGAGTAGTTCCCAGGGAAAAGCATGTCCCAAACAGTTGGCTATGACCTCATGTGATTGTTCTATAAAATAACATCAAAGTTGTTCTTAAGGAGAAGGTTGAAGACACTTATCTAAATGAGAAAATGCTAATAGAGAGTACTGAAAGTTGTAGTGGACTTGAAAATCTAGCCCTACAAAATGACAGTTGTCGTTACTTTAACACAAATTTGATAGTATCCATTATAGTCTATCACTTTACATCTTGGTACTTGCCTAGGTTGGGCTTTCCAGAAAGCAGATGCTGACACAAAATTAAGCGTGGGTGAGATTAAGTAACAAGTCTGAAAGGAAAAAGGGAGAGAAGCCATCACATGATGCATATTTGATAACAGTTTGGTGAGTTTAGCTTGAAGAGATCTGGTGTTACAAAAGAACAACTTAGGCATTGTCCAACTGCCTCATCAGTGAATGGCTGGATGCTGTCCAGAAAAGAGCATCACTTCAGGATTAAAACTTCAAAGCCAACAACTGGAAGATGCTGGCAGCCCACATTCCTTACAGCTGAGCAGACCGAACTTTCCTGTAAGAGAATCTGGGGCAGATGTTCTACCCAGGATGGCACGCAGCACTTGTAAACGCTTAGGTGGTTGTATTTGTATTTGGAGATGGAATTTGATTAGGTTAGCAGGAAGTGTTAGCCAACTACAGCAAAATCCTACAGCTCTGCTTTAGGTAGCTCAGAGTAGCGAATCACCATCAGTTGTTTCTTTTTTTAGGTAACTGGAGTCAATGTTAAAAGATCAAGTGTTGGAAATATTACCAGATATTGTTTAAGACCTCTAGAGAATATTGCCATTTGTTTCAGATCTCTTAAGAGGATTTCCATTTCATCCCCCAAGGAGTGGCTCCCTGGGGACATGTGGGCATCTTGTTGTGTTGTGGTCATAGGTTAGTAGACATGGGAAATGTGATCAGGATGCCTCTTCTGCAGATGATGAGATAACATTACGATTTCATGTGGACAATAAAGGTAGGACTGAGGGAATTCAGATCAGTTATTTATGATGTACCATTATTTCCTCTTTTCTGCACAAGTGCCATGGTAGGAATGGCCAGGAAGGGGAGGAGACGAGGACTAGTTCTTTTATCTATGGTGCAATATTTAGCACAGTTCCTAACATTGTGGAGGTTCTGGTGCCTGTCACCACTGGTGACTTTAGCATTGGTAGAATTGCTCACTCTCTCTGTCCCTTAATTTCTCTTTCTGTTAAGTGTTGACCACTGTCATGCCTACCTACACCAAAGAGTGGGGTGGAGCCAAAAAGAAAAATAACACATGCACAGGGACTAGACTCAGGAGAGTTCAGTGCTGTATGCTGCTAATTTGTTTCATTGTTCTCCTATTCTTCCTCACTGAAAATGTATTGTGTTATTGAATTATGTCATCTGTGAAAGTAGAAGCATATTCGGAGAACCTGGGCAGGAGTAAAATGAAATACTTGATATATAAACAGGATTCAGGGTGTCAACTTTGAGTCAGGTCTCTCATTGTCAATGACTTTTTTTTTTTAGAAGTAATAAATTTAAAAACAAGTGTACCTAAGTGGCTAATGGAAATAAAAAGACACAAAAATCATTTCTAAATTATCTTTAGAGATAAGAAGTTATACAGGAATCTAATTTTTCTTTGCTAACATTAGGTGTCATGAGACGTAATTCTATTCAGGATGATACTAAAAGGGGGAATTAGCATTTACACTAATAATATCAATGAAATGGCATGCTTATTATCTTAGATTCTAAAATATATTACATTGGAGCATATGAAAGCAAGTTTAAAGAAAACTAGGTAAGGGCAATATCAATGCTTTGTATTATTGCTGGACTGGCAATGTTGACATTAGAAATTTCAAGATGGCCCAAATAGAGATCTGATAAATGATTTGAAAAATAAAAGTATCAGGAAGACTTAACTTTTTTAGTTAAGGACTATCCAAAGATTATCGAACTTCGTTGTGTCTTGCTAGCTGAACCAGTTATCCAGGCTCCTCTACTGGCTTCCTTAATTTCAGAATTGTCCTCTGTACATACATGAAAGTAAAGTGAGAGATTTACAGATTTCTCCCTGGACCCCTCAACCAAGCCTGAACAAAAGGCTTGGTTGTCTTAAAGAAGATAGCTGGACCAGATCAGGTGGTGCCATAGTTCTTAGGGTACAATAAGCAGATGTTTTGATTAAAAGGTACCTTTTGCTGGTCCACTGTACTCTTTTATGTTCTCTTTTATCTTGTTAGAGAAATGTGTTCTGTTGTGGTGGAATATTATTTTAACCAGGCAAAGATGTGTCACATTTGTCTATGCTGCATTTGTTTAATTATGTAAGGATGTGTATTTAATTTTGTAAAAATGTATTACATTTGTTTCACCTTGCCTGCCTAAGGCACCTGATTGGTCTAATAAAGAGCCAAACAGACAATTGCTAGCCAGAGGAAGGATAGGCGGGATTAGCAGACAGAGAGAATAAACAGGAGGAGAAATTGAGAAAAGACAACTGAGATAGGAGAAAAGAGACTGAGGGAGAAAGACAGGGACATGCCTGAGGCCAGAAACCAGGCAGTCACCAACCAGACAGACACTGGAGGAAGCAGTGAAGAGACACAGAAGGAAAGGAAAGTAAGAAACCCCAAGGCAAAAGGTAGATAAACAGAAACAGGCTAATATAAAGAGCTAGCCAGAAATGAGCCTAAGCTAGGCTGAGCACTCATAACTTGGTGTCATGATTTGGAAGCTGGTTGGTGCTCTAAAAGAAGAAGCCTGGTACACTCTGTGCCGTTTGATTCAGAAACATAGTAGGTCACATGTGGCTAGCCACTGGGTATTATGATGGACCACAAACCGTGATTCCTCACCATTATCAAATTTTAGTAACACCTGAGAGTTACTGCAAAAATCCTACCTCACTTCACTACTTTCTTCTGTTCTTCTCCTTTCCTATTTCTGAGGGCCTCTTTCTCTGTAAGGCATAGGGATATGTCTAAAGGGGCTTCTGGATTTCTAAATCATTTACTGCCAAGAAGGAGGCAAGAGAAAGAGGCAGGTAAAGTCCGATACAGGATTTTCAGGGCAGTGAAATTACGCGGTGTGAACTATAACGGTGCATCGTGATGGCCTATTTGTCAAAACCCCTAGAACGTACACTACTGGAAATGAACCCCAACGCCCTCTAGGTGATAATGGTATGTTATCATGGGCTCAACCTTTGGTACAGCTGTGCTGAGGAAGGCTATGCGTAAGCAGAGCGAGAATAAGGGTCTTTTTCCTTCCTCGAAATTTTACTGTGACTTTAAAGCTGATTAAATATATATATATAACATATATATAAATACCCACAATATGTATGTGCATATATATAACATACATATATTTGGTAACCCATTACCTCATTAGTGCTTTGAACGAGCGTTTTAGGACTGCCCTGAAGATGGATCTCTGAGATGTTCTAGGCTTGGGACTATTAAAAGGGCGATCTATCCTCACGTGCTCTTGGAATGCATCTCCTGAACGTTCGTTCTTCGCCGCAGTGACGGTGCATTCGCTCGTCCCACAGTGAAACCTGCCCTCACCGAAAACGCCAATCAAGTGGAACGATTGTCTTTTTTTTTTTTCCTCCTTTTGCCACCGCCCACTCCCGACAGGTTGACATCTTAGAGGGCTCCCCGGGACTTGCCTGACTTTTTCCATCTCCTCCCACCTAGGGACACCTTCGCCGCCGGGACGCGGATGGAACACCGGCGGCGGAGCCAGAGAGCATGCGCGTCCGGCCCGAGCATGCTCAGTAGCTCCCGCGGCTCCCCGGAGCTGCAGCGCCAAACTGCAAGCGACGCGGAGGTCTCGGCGGCAGCCGAGGGAGCGACAGGAAGTGAAGCGGCCCCGCCGGGCGACCGCGGCGGCAGAACCAGAGGCGGCGGAAGGGGCTCTGCGGCGTCGACGTCGTCGACCGGGGGGGAGGCCGAAGGAGCTGAGCGCCGAGGGGACACGCCCGCTCGGAAGCCGGACCCCGAGGCGGGCAGGATGGATCACCACCAGCTGGGGACTGGCCGCTACCAGGTGGTGAGTACGCCGGCCCCGGGGCCGCCTCCGGGTCACCCCGGGCCGGGCCACCCCGGGGAGCACCGACTGCCCCCTCACCCCGCCCCCGCGAGACCCTTCCCGCCTGGCCCACCTCTCTTCCAGCCCCTGGCCGCACTCGACGGCCTGCTCCGCACCAACCCCCCTTTCCCGAGCTCCCCTACTTGCCGGGGTCTCTGTTTCTCCTCCTGTCGTGTCGTTTCCTTCTTTCCTGACTCAGACACTCAGGAGACATTGTCGTGGGGTTTCCACCTGCGGCGGGGCTGCGTGCACCGACCTGTCAGGGAGGCGATCGGCGTGATTGAGTGGCGTGGGGGTCCACACTGCAGAGTGGGATGCAGCTGGGCTGAAAACCCCGCTTTTAGGGGCCGTGGACCCGTAGAGAAGACCGTGGTGGGGAACGAACGTGCCTCTGTTCTACTTAACCTTGTCATTTTTCCCCTTTCCATTATGTTAGTATTAAAGTGATCGTTTGTTGGGAAAAAAAACTGCCCCTTCTTTGTGTGTGTGTGTGTGTGTGTGTGTGTGTGTGTGTGTGTGTGTGTGTGTGTGTTTTGGTGGGAGTGGAGCGTTTTGTTAGAAATAAATTATTTGAAAATAGTTTTCATTTAATACAATCTTTATCTCTCAAGTGTATAAACTTCTAACTGTATTTAAATGAGTGAAACGTGCCCTGTATTTTCTTTGTCAGGATTTCTGTACTTTTTTCCCCTACGTGTATTCTAATGGTGTCGTTGGAGATGACTATTGCAAATATCATTGTCGGCAATATTTGCTATGTTGCGTTTTCATTTATGAATTTCAGATAATTTAGTGAAACCTATTTACTGAGGGACAGAAGAAAAGCATTTGTGCATATTGTTGATGGTTCATGTCTTAGTTTATGGAATTGTACAGCTAGTCCCGTACGTCATCTTTCCTGTCTTTTTGCATGTGTATTGTCACCCAAGCATTTCTATCAAGTGCCTGTTGACAGTTGCCAAGGATTGTGGGAGAGTGGATCGTACCATAACTGATTTTTCATTTTTCTTTGGTAAGAGTCTCGCATCATTTGAGTTTATTTGCTCTATCATGGCCAGGTGATTCAGATTAAGAATTTTCTGAAAATTTTCAGAATGATTTAGTACAAAGATTGCCATTGTATAGAAGGCGTTTGTCAAGTTCTCAGTTTTGGGTGGCACTATACTTTTAAAGACACTAAAGTGTTTCTAAGTGTTTGCAGAAATGCGATGCCACATATAACATCTTGGATAATTTTATCATTGATACTTGCTTTATTTTTCAATTCTTTCCCATTTCTATGTGTGTCTCAGTAATATAAATTGATTTGAAATCTTTCTTTGGTATAATTTTCCTTACTGTGCTCAACCACGGCCATTACTTAAAATACTTAAATACTTTTAACAGTAAACAATTTAATATGTTGTCTCTTTTGCTTTCCATAGATGTAGTTAGTTGGAACTATTTTCTCAAAATCTCTTCAGATAAAATGTTGGCGTTTACTTTTCTGTTAATATATCTCCTTTTTGTCTAAACTTTCAAAGTAGGTTGAAAATACCACTTTTTTTTGTTTCCCTTTCAAAACCGAAGCTATGCTCTGTATAGACTTTGGATGGGTGGAGGCACTCCAGAAGGGCAGAGGGCAAAAATCAGTCATCCTAAATAAATTATTGATTTTAGGTAAAATATTATTTTTTCTTTATAAGCAGGTGCATTAGAGAATTTTATCACAGTCTACATTTGCATTTTAATTCTTTCACTGTGCAGTTCCATAGCAAGTTTGTCTCTAGGACAACTCTTGGTTTGCTGAGAATGACTTCCTGTTATATAACCGTCTGGGAACATGGCATAGGTACAACTGAATTTCATATTCTGAGTAGACTTTGTAGCTAGTTACCAATCTGGAAACCCAGTTTACATGACGATCACGACTATTTCATGGGTGTCTTTTTAGCTCAGGCCTTATTTTGAAACTCTAGAATGATTAATTAGCAACTTTGGTTGTTGTGTGTTAAGAGGTGGTTAGGTCCGGGGATAGGGAACTATGTGTAGGGATGAGCAATGCTAGGCTGTGTTCCTTTTCAAGAACTAAAACCCATCTCTCCATGGTGGTGATGCCTGGGACCATCAGAATGACCTACTGTCTTTATCACATGTATACACTTTATCTGTGTATTAAGTAGTAAATTTTATAAGTTCTTCTTGTACTTTCACATCCTACATAAATGTATGTATACTTTAAATCTAGATTCCCCTTGTAAGAGAAACCATGTATTTTTCTCTCTGAATCTGGCTTATTTCACTTAACACAGTAACCCCCAGTTCCACCTGTTTCCCTGTTTCTCGTGAATGTGGTAGTTGCTTTCTTTACAGCTGAATAAAACACCCTCAGGTCTGTCCTCTGCTTCCTACTATGATAACAAGCACACACCATCATTTCTGGCTATAGAAGTTGTTTTTCCCCCCCTCTTCTGTCCTCTCCATTGTTAAAAAGATCTGTAACAGTAGATAAAATTACAGCTACAAAGTCTTGGTACTCTCTTAATTTCAGAAAAAAAAATCAGACATGACGTATACTTTCACTGTGTTATGGGAAATTGAGTTGTGCTTGATAGGAAAAGAGCCATGTGCAAATGGTTAAGTAGTTAACTCTTCTTGCAGCTGCCAAACTACATTCTGGCTTTGATGGTCTCTATTTTGAAGGCTCATGTATCTACAACAAGCTGACTACTACAATTTAAAAGATTTAAAAGACTGCGTACAATTTAAATTGGCAGTGTTAATTGTAGCAGCAGTTTCTCAAACTGTGTACTAGAATGCCAACAATAGGTGTTCTTGGACTATGTCTAAATACTAACACAGTGAGAAATTCTTCAGTAAAGACAGTAACTTAGATTTTTTATCCTAGTTATTTTTGATCTTTGGCCACAATTTTTTTTTTATAATTTACTACAGTGTAAGTTTTCTCTGAAATATAATTTGAGGTATTTGTCCTATAGAGGTCTGCATACTTTTATATCTGGAGAATTAAAGTTGCTTCTGATAAATCAACTAAGGAAAGAGGCTTGAAATATAAAATCAAGTTAGAGAGCTGGGATGTAGCTCAGTGGTAGAGCACTTGGCCTAGAATTTTTGTCCAGAAGGCTCTGGTTCCATCTTTAGCACTACAAAACAACAGAAAATGGGCTTTAATGTCATCTAGGTTTATATTTACGTTGTCCTGCTTGCAATGTAAAAAAATGCCTCTCTTCTTTTTGTATATTCATATGCTGTATGTGTGCTGGTCCTCAAGGGTACCAGAAAATCCCCTGGAGCTTTGGTTTCAGATGGTTGTAAGCCACTTGGTGAGAGTGCTGGGAACTGAACTCGGGTCCTTGGAAGAGCATCAAATACTCTTATCCACTGAGACATCTTTTTTTTTCTATTTTTAAAACTTTTAATTTTTTTATTAGTTAATGAGTTAATTTTTCCCTCTCCCAATCAGTTTCCCCTCCCTCCTCTCTTCCCAGTTGTCCTGAAAAGCTCAGGCCTCCCATGGATATCAGCCAGCTGAGGCTTCTCAAGTTGCAGCAGGACTAAGCTCCTCCTCCCTCACCTATTGATGCAGGATGAGGCAACCCAGCAGCAGGAACGGGTCCCAAGAGCAGGCAGCAGAGTCAGAGACAGTCCCTCCTTCCTCTGTAAGGAGTCCCACAAGAAGACCAAGCCACACAACTATAATGTGTGTGCAGAGGGCCCAGGTCAGTCCTATGCAATTTGGCTGTGTGTTTTCTCGTGGTGTCCTTGGCCCTTCTGGCTCTCACAATCCTTTCTCCCCACTCCCACAGGCTTTCCCTAGGTCTGTCTGATGTCTGGCTGTGGGTCTCTGCATGTTTACCCCACTGAGCCGTCTTACAGCCTCCTGTTTGCAGGTTTTATGTATTGGATTAGTTGTTTCCCACCTTAAAGCACTGTCTCCTCTTATTAGCACAACCTCATAAGTATTATTTAATTATTTATTATGAGAAATACTGTAAATAATTTATGTAAAACATATAGAGCAGTGGTTGTTAGCTTGTGGTTTGTAGCCTCTTGAGGGGGAGGACTCTGTGGAACCACCCTTTCACAGGGGTCCCATATCAGATATCCTGCATATCAGATACTTTATCTATCTATCTATCTATCTATCTATCTTTCTATTTATTTCGCATGCCTCTGCTTTCTGAGTGCTGGGATTAAAGGCATGCACCACCACTGCCTGTCTACATTATGATTTATAACAGTAGCAAAATTACAATTATGAAGTAGCAACAAAATAATTTTATAGTTGGGGGTCACCACAACGTGAGGAATTGTATTAAAACATCTCAACATTAGGAATATTGAGAACCGCTGATACAGAGGCTGTCATATAGAAGTAACTATATAAGCTAATGAATTAATTAGTCTGTTAATGTTTCATGGTTGTTGGCAGAAAACAGAAGGCTCCTAAGTCAGAACAAATGACATTTACTCATAGTTGAACCAAGCAACAGGAACACAGCATATTTGAGTAGTTTTCCTTGTTCCAAAGTCCTATGAGGTTAATGAATATTTAGAGACACAGCAATGAGTTAGCCTCACGTCTGAGTCAACCAGAGTCATGGCTTAGCCCTTTTTATTTATCTCTTTATTTTGTAGGAAGCAGTTAACATTGTAGCAAAGAACAATGCTTATTTATTTGCCTTGGTAAGGCAGCTTCTCTGTTGTCTGCAGACTTTTTACAAGGAAAGTTCCCTCATCAGGAGCTGAAAGCTGTGCTTAGAAGGGCACACTAAGCAAGGATGCCCAGAGATTTTCAGACCCAAGGCCACTGCCTCACCCAGTAGACCATTCTAGGTGACATAGTAGATGGCGAATTCTAGGTGTAGTTGATTGCTTTCATTTTCCATTGTAAAGAAATACTGTAGTCTTTTACTTTATGTTGCTTCTATTATGACATATTTTCACGACCTTCCCGATTTTCATGACCTTTGTTTCTTTTGAAATTATCAATATATATTATCTGTCTTATATTACTGCATTTTTACATACTCAGACTTGCCCAGTTGCATAATATACTTTCAAGTCTCTATCATATTGACTCTTGAACAGTGCCCTAAAAGTTATTCCACATTCCTGATATTTAGTAGCTTTCTTTTGACTTCTTTGTCTTTATTCTCGATGTGACTTCTTCCTGGTTCCTTAAATGCTAGTGCCTTTCATGCTATGAAATAATTGCTACTTTCTTCTGTTGCTTAGCTGCCCTTTGGTTTATTGTTTGCCTGGCATGAGTCATGTTCTTTTAATATAAATTTGTTTATTTCTCAAAAACCTGTGGTTTCCTTCTAAACCCCCATCCCACCATTCAATAGCACTTACTATTACAGCTTTCAAATATGTAGAAATATATAGAAGACTGGGAGAAATAGGTCTGTTACATTTATGCTTTTGTATGTCTTCAGTCTTATTTAAAAGATAGAATATCTTTATTCTGAGAGAATTTCATACATGCATACAATGTAATTTGATCGTATTCATCCATACTCCTCCTGTCCCTTTTCCAGATCTGCCCCCACCGAATTCCCATCATACTTAGCGTCCTCTTTTTAATTTTTTGTTCAAGATAGGGCTTCTCTGTGTAACAGCTGAACTCACAGAGATATCCACCTGCCTCCGCCTCTGGAATTTTGGGATTAAATGTATGTATCACCACCACCTGGCCCTTTCTTTTTAAGTTTTAATTTTTAAAATTTGAGACAAGGTCTCACTCTGCAGCTCTGAGAAGCACAAATACCCAGTCTCTACCATTGTTGTTAAAAATAAAACTCACTGCCATCATATAGAATATTACCATCTTTCCAGAAAGTTTTCCTACAACCTTTTCCAGTCAATTCCTATCCCCCAGGTGATTGTTTTTCCCACATTAAATAGATGGACTTTCTAATTTTAGAATGGTTAGCTCATAGAATATAAGGCTTATTTCCACTCAGTGTGAGGTTTTGAGATGGATCCATGTTAAAATGCTGATGGATCATCTCTTTTTGTTATTGACTAGTTTTATTGATATAAGTTGTATGAGTATACCTCTCTCAGCTGTTGCTTTGTTGGGAGACATTTGGATTGTTTTTAGTTTTTGGCTATTATAAATGAAACTTAAGAATATTCTTGTATCAGTCTTTTTGTGGATGTACTTATTTCTTTTGGATAGAATTATTAGGTAATAGAGTAGATGTATATTTAATTGTATAAGAAACTACCTGACCCAGACTTCTTTTCCTGAAATAGTTGTCTAGTTTTTTTTTTACTTCCCTCATAGGTAGATTTAACTTCATTTTTAATGTTTGGGCCCTTTAAACTTGTTTCTACTCTGATGACTTTTGAATGTTTTCAGTGTGTGATTCTTAGCATACAGGTTCCTTGACTGGGCCTTGCATACCTGTACAGAACCATATCTCAGCAACCTTCCCTCCTTTGTTTTTATGTATTGATCGTGGTGTCTAACAGGGCTTATTTCTTGTTAATTCTTCAGCCATAGTATATTCTCTCCCACTTATAGTTCTTTTTACTTTATGTGAAGTCCTAGTTTGGTTTATTTGCCTCATGCAATTTTATTTATTTATTTATTTTTGGTTTTTCCGAGACAAGGTTTCTCTGTAGCTTTGGTGCCTGTCCTGGAACTAGCTCTTGTAGACCAGGCTGGCCTCAAACTCACAGAGATCCGCCTGCCTCTGCCTCCCAAATCCTGGGATTAAAGGCGTGCGCCACCACCACCTGGTGCAATCTTATTCTTAAATGTAGGAACCCTTTTATATCTATAATTAGAAGAGTTTTGGATCTGCCATTTGCACCGAGGCAAAAGTAAAAGTTGAGAATCACAATATTAGAAAAACTGTTGTCTTGATTTACATGCTTGTGTGCCTTTCTACTGTGCAGCCTAGTGCTTTCCTCAGAGATACTTCAGAGGTTCTGTGAAAGACTGCTTTTTAGTTAATCTTTCAAATAGACGTGTAAAATTTAGAAAATCTGTACGTCAGAAAATTTACACTCAAATTTTTGTGTATCAAGTAGTTTACCAAGGTGCACATCAGCACTCTGACATGTTCTAGGATCAACATTATGTTCCTTTGATTTCAAGGGCAAATTGTTTTCCAGTGTACCATAAAGTTCCCCTCGCTATTTCTGTGAGTATTGTAACAATTGCAACTGTGCATTGACTTGAATGTACCTCATTAAAATATCTATATACATCAATTACTTCAGCATTCATGAGCAATGCTGAATCAAATTCAGACCCTTGTTAGGTATATTTGAGCTGTACATATTCTAGTACTAGTGTAATATATACCCAGTAGCATTTAAATAATAATTTAGATCATAAGAATACTATTGATACAGATAATCTAAGTTTATCCTGGAGGCTGGAAAGGTGGCTTGGGTTAAGGGTATGTATTATTGCAGAGGACCTGAGTTCAATTCCCAGCACCCCTGTTGGGTGGTTTTTACCTTCAAGTGCACCTGCACATGTGTACACATACGCACAGATGTATACATAATTAAAAATAATAAAAATCTTTTAAGGGAAAATATAAAATATATTGGCAGGAACACCCCCAATTCTCTGTGTGTTTTCTTATGTCTTCTTCATGTGCCTTCTCAATATGACTTGGCTTCTCACAGCATAGGAGGAGGAAGAAGCTGCCATTTTTCTTGAGGTCTAGACTTAAAAGTTTAGAATTCAATTTCTCTTTAATTTCTTTTAGTCAGTGCAATTGTAAGACCAGCCCAGATTCATAAGGAGAGGGAGCAAATCTCCCTGCCTTACTCTCACACTTGTTTTGAGACAGCCACACACCGTAGCTCAGGCTGAACTTGTTCAGGCTGGGCCCTGAACTTCTAACAATTATCCTGTCTCAGCCTGTGAAGTGCTAGGATTATAGGCATGAGCCACTATACTGACTCAGTTTCCATCTTTTAATGGGTCAGAGGATGCACCTATTTTGAGGGAATGTATTGACGTTGATGTTGTTCATCTTTGAATTGGACATTTTAACCCCTCAATAAATAAGTACTAAAATATTTAGGATCCCGTCCACTATGAAGGTGCAGTAATCAGGCTGAAACCTGACTGAGAAAAGATCTAGTTCTTGTGGGTGAGCATTGCAGGTATGGTAATGGCCCACATGAGTTTGTTGGTTTAAGACAGAAAGAAAGCCAAAAGGCTTCTGTGATGTGGGGGTCCCAACAACTCAAACCAACAAGTTTGGTGGGCCAAAACTCAGAATAATTTGTATCTGAATTTGATAGGAAAATGGAACTCCATTGATAACTTTAGTTTCCAATTTTCATTTCATGAAAGCAGTCAGGTTCAGCTAAGTAGCAAGACACAGGGTCAAATGAAACTGAGACGCTGGCCTGAAGTGAAAAGGTTAGTTCACCAGTTTGTAGTCTGTTGCTTGAGTTCATTGCAGACAGACCTCAAAGTCTTCAGGTGTTGCCACCACCACAGTAGAACATACCAGTATCTGAATCAGCAACAGTAAGAGGCTCTTCTGATTTGCTGGCTTAAAGTTCCAAGATGCCTTCCTACAGTGTATGGCTATGACTCTGTATGATGCTGGGAGACTATGAACTGAGTCAGAGGGTGAACTGATTAAACCCTTGCAGGGGAGGTAAACTATGAGCTGAGGTTGCAAGTCCCTAGCACGCACTCAGTGGCAGTCTTGACTGGACAACACATACATAATTCAGATTCAATTAGGCTGACTGTGGTAGCCCACAACTTTGATCCCAGAACTCAGGAGGCAGAGGCAGGCGGATCTCTGTAAATCAAGGCCAGCTTGGTCTACAAAGCCACTTCCAGGACAACCAGGGTTACACAGAGAAACCCTGTCTTGAAAAACCAAAAAAAGAAAAGAAAAAAAAAATAAAAAGAATTTTAAGACAGTGACTACAGGTTATATTAAACACCGTTTTAATTATGTGTATGTGTGTCTGTGTGTGAGTTAATGTGGTGTTGGTGGAGGCTAGAGTTTCAGGCAGTTGTGAGCTGTAGGATATGAGTGCTCATAGCTGGACTTGCATCTTCTGCAAGAGAAGTAAATGCTCTTAAACACTGAGCTGTCTCTCTAGCTTGTCCTTACTTGTTTTATATTGATTGTTTAGCAGTTAGGTTCTTTTTATTCTTAATATCCAACCTCACATTCTGAAGTATTGTCTAGTTGCATGTGTATTTGATATATTTGATAACATGTTATTTTGGAATTCTGTTGATATTCTATATAGTCTTGACATGCATTTAAATAACTATGGAATACTTACTGCTCTCATTTATTAATGTGAATTTACTTTCATGATTCTAATTAAGAGTAGCCCTACCTACCATGTGATTTTAAGTCATCATTATGTCTATGTTTTCTGGTTTATGTTGTTATGGTTTCTTTGAGAAGTTTGATCACTTAGCTGGAATTAAGGTGTGGGTAAAAATTCTTGTTAAAGACATGCCAAGTGCAAGTTGGGAAATGTTGCAGTAGTTTAAGATTTACTATCAGATTATTTTACTGTTTTGACTTGCTTACTTTTAAGATTTGTTTGAACATGAACACCATAATAATTTTAAGTTCAGGAATGTGTTGTGTTTTCATTCATCTGTGATGTCTCTGCAGAGTTATCCCTAACATGTTATGTAGAGAAATCATGCTACTTGGACAGAAGATTTGAATAGGAAGTAACTCAAATTTATTATGTAAATATCTTTTAGTGTGATGATGTTAGTCTCTTCAGTAATTTTGGGGGTATCAAGACATGTAGTTGTTGGATATTGGAATACCAATGAATATTCCAGTGTCAGGTTTTGAAGGTCATTTGTTGTTTTTACCCCAGGAGGGCTTTTATTGAAGTCAGGTGACATTTTGCATAATTTCTTTCAAGAGACAGGGTCTTGAGATAAAACTTGAGACTTTAGTGAATTTTTCTGTAATCTTAGCAAAATGATTAGTTTATTTCTGTGCAATTTGTTATTGCATCGGTATTCTCTTCAGCCTTGTATTATACTCTTAATTCTCTTGTTTTCTCTCTTTTGTAATCACCATGTTAATCTCTGCCTTCTGGTGTTTAAACACAATATCCTCCCCCTTCTCTGTCTTCCTTCCCTCTCAGGACTAATTCCTAATCTTTATGTCTGCATTTAGATGATATTTTCTCTGGAAGAGTGTCCTCTCACTTTCTGCCTCCTTGGTTTTTTTTTTTTCCACTTTTTACTTCCAAGTTATGTATGTCTTTTTAACACTGTGCACTTATGCTTATTGTAGCTCTTATTTTGCAGTATATATTTGCTCACTAGTCTAGTGTATAGGAAGTGGGGACTAGACCTGTCTTGCTTATAAAAGTATATTAAATTGTTGTGGGCCTCTTTATTATAGGGATAAAATAAATGACTTCTGGAAGAGATAAATGAGTTAGCTGTGATGATGTGCACCTGTAATCTCATTACTTGGGAAACAAGGCAGGAAGATTATGTGTTGAAGCTCGTCTGGGTTACATAGCTTGACACTATCTCAGGAAACCAGAGAATGCAAATATACAGGAGAGAAAATGAAAATAAATAGCTGAATGTCTTTTTTGAGTGTTTGAAGTGTCAATGTGGATAAAAGAGTGTATTATAGAGTGATACATCATGTTACAGAGTTCTGTACTGGAAAAGTATGCTGTCCAACTATAAAATACTAACATCTTTTCTGTGTGTCATTAGGATAGGTACTGTGGATAACACTGCTACTTAATTCTGATAGTTTTACATAATGCCTTTTCTGTTTAGCAATTTACATTTGTCAGATAGTAACCATGTATGGTGGTTTGAAAGAAAATGGCCCCCAAAAGGAGTGACACTATAGGAGGTGTGGCCTTGTTGGAGGAAGTGTGCCACTGTAGGGTCAGGCTTTGAGGTCTTTTTTTGCTCAAGCTTCACTCAGTCAGATGACTTCCTGTTGCCTGGTCAGCAAGATGTAGCATTCTCAGCTCCAGGCCATTCTCTTGCATGGTGCCATGCACCCCGTCATGACCGAACCTCTGAAATTGTAAACGAGGTACTCCAGTTAAATGTTTTCTTTATAAGAGTTGCCATGGTCATGGTGTCTTTTTTCAGCAGTAAAAACCCTAACTAAGACAGAAGTTGGGGACTGGGGTATTGTGATAGGCCTGACCATGTGTTTGTTTGGAGGAATTTGAACTTTGGTACTTTGGGTTTGGAAAGCAGTGGAATGTTTTAAACACTGCTTAGTGGATGATACTAGTGGGAGCATGGAAGACAGTGGTGCTAAGAGTTACTGGAACTATGGGTGCTCACTCAAGAGGTTTCAGAGTAGAAATATTTTAGTATATTGCCTAGAGATCAGTCTTGTGATATTTTGATGAAGGAAGTCATTCCCTTTGCCCTTATCTGAAGACTTTGCCTGAGGCTAAAGTGAAGAGTTTTGGATGAATTCCATTGGCAGAAGAAATCTCAAAACAGCATAGTATAGTCTGTCATGTGACTATTAGTGATAACTCTAATGAAGCTTAGCAGGGTTAATTACAAAAAGTGAGTTTTTGAGGAGAAAAAGAGCACCAGGAAATGAAATGGAGCTAAATCCTATATTCAAGGAGATAAATGATTAAGAAATAGAATAAAGGGAGTGGGGGCCTCAGGGCAAGATCCACTCCAGCTAAGTTTCCAACTTGTGGAAAGAAACCAAAGAAAAGCCTAGAGCTAGATGTGGTGGGGCACACTTTTAATCCCAGCACTGGGAAGACAGAGGCTGGTAGATCTCTGAGTCTGAAGCCAGCCTGGTCTGCAGAGCAAGTTTCAGGGGCAGCCAAGCTTAGGTAGTGAAAGACACAAAGCTGATATGGATGTATTTGAATGAGGGGCATTGTTCT
Source organism: Ondatra zibethicus (assembly GCA_004026605.1). NCBI lineage: Eukaryota > Metazoa > Chordata > Mammalia > Rodentia > Cricetidae > Ondatra > Ondatra zibethicus. The sequence continues at coordinate 63,842 of PVIU01001837.1, forward strand.
AGCCCAGCAAGCCACAAAACGTGGCGGCTTCAGCCACATGGTTCTGACTTTAGAATTAAGGATAGAAGAAAGTGGTTATGGAATTTGTCTCCACACCTAAAAGCCATTAAGGTCAGGCATGTGTCAGGGGTGTCCCTGCTTAGTAGAAAGGCCATTGTATGACGCTGTGAAGTTGAGGCCTGGATTGCCCTGGAGAACCCAAGATGTTAGAGATGCCAGAGACATGAAATACCTGCCAAGGAGAGTTTGTTCTAGAGATAAAATCTGTAGCTAAGTTTAAAGATTAAAGTTTAAAACAATAAGTTTTAAAATAAGGTACAAAGGTTTATTTTATCTAAAGAATTTCCTTTGTGAGATTGAGGCATGGTTTATACAGGGTGTAGTCCATGCTTATGGATTATAAAGGATAAAGATACGATTAAAAGTCAAAAGTCATAAGGTTTGACCTTAGCATTGTTCATTAGCTATTTTAATGCTCTTGTTTAAAATGTTTCTCAAAACAACAACAACAACAGAACATAACAAGAGTGTAATCACTTTGTCTTGTAAGGGTTTGGCTTTGTATTGAAATTCTTGACTCAGTGAGACTTGAATCCAAAGCAGGAGAGTGAGGGACTCTATTTCTCATGTTCCCTTTGTCTGCCTTGTCTTCTTTGTGCCCTTCCTGCAAAGGGTCTGGCAGGCTGGGTGCACTGTGTGCACTGCGTGACCGGAGGGAAGGCTTATGCTCTGCCGCTGTAGTCTCCCAAATACTTTTGTTCTTCTACGGAGTCCAGAAGGAGGAATAGCACTGCTATCTGAGAGATTCCTCATAGGTGGTTTTGGAAAGGTTTTGGAGTAGAGGAGGGAGCATCACACAGGGTTTCTGGAAGTAGAGTAGAAAACATCAACATTGTGACCTTGTAGTCCTTGCTGACAATGTTTGGAAAAGGTCAGGTCAAGACTTCTGTAACACAGCCTACAAATGTCCTCGCTTTAAAAATGATTTACTGGCTTTCCAGCTCTTTGACCACTCTAGATTGACATAGTAACTATAGTGCTTGTCAAGTTAGCTTCCCAGCTCATCTTTCAATAAGAACTTACTAACGTTAATTCTAACAGGGAGAGTTCAATTCTAAAAGTGGTTCAATTCACTTGTATCAGATTGGATTTACAGATTCATGTTTTATTCTCTGAGTTATAATTGTACACTTACTGTGTAAGTAATACAATATATATATATATATATATAATTATATTACTCAGATTATGTCTTTGTAACATGGACCCCATCATTTTGGCACTTTCTTACCAAAGAGCATTTAAATAAGGTAATAGTTTTAAATTCTTGAATTTAGTATGGATTGAAGGGCTGTTTGTCCTTGTAGGTAGGACAGCAGTGGGAGGAAGCTGCTTAGTGAGCACCTCTCATAGGGCTGTTACAGTGTGTGTTAACAGTCTTCTAAGGAATAGGTAGTATTCATTCCAAACTAAAAGCAGATTTTTTTTTTTTTGAGGCAGGGTCTAACTGAGGACCCTGACTTCAGAATGCCTCTTCAGATTATATCGCTGAATATATGTGGTTTATGTTGTGTGTGGGAAAAGAGCACCATGAGGGAAGAGTGTTGTTATTACAGGTGGCAAAGCAACAAAAAGCCCTTCTGAAGCCCTTTGACCTTTAAACTGAATTTCATTAGCAAGTCACCACAAGGAAATAGTTTCATGCTGATAGTACAGCATTTAAGTGCTGTAAGGTGGCTGACTGGGAAAGTCGCCTCATATATGGATCTGTGACTTGACCTTTCTCCTGATGATGGTTATAAAAGGTTTTGAATATTTTGTGGAGTCTGTGATGGTCTTGTTCAGTACTAAGGAGAAATTTTACAGATACAAGTTTTCTTATAACCCCAGGCTTAACCAACTTACAGAAATTCCTTTAAACACAGAAAGGAATTCTTTATTATATCATTATGTCTTACATTAGAAACAAAGAATGTTCCTTTATCTTTCTTGTAAATATCTTGGGAAAGCACAGACTAGTAAAAAAGAAAATGAAAAAGAATCCAAAAATTTCCAGAATCCATTCTACCTATTTTATTTATTAGCAGTCATTTTGAAACAACATTTTGTCTTATTTAAAATTGAAATAATGGTGAGAATAGTCATTTTTAAATAACCCTGTGTCTTATTTAAAATGATTTAACTGGGCCTGGTAAGTGACACTCACTGTAAGAGCCTGGAGACTGGCGTTCCGTTCCTGGAGCCCAAGTACAGGTGGAGGAAACAAGCTCCATCAAGGCCGCCTCTGCCCACCAGATATGTGCCGTGACTGCTGCGCGCTCATACCTACCCCTCCCTCACACAAAACAAATAAACATGAAAAGAAAATTAGGATAACATGATTCATTCACTTCTCAAGTCTATTTTAATTTCTTTGGGATGTTAAATATTCTTTCAAAAAACTATTTAAAATGCTTACATTCTGTTATAATGAACAGCTTGTTCATTCTACTTTGGATTAATGGCTTTTTCTTATTTTCTTTTAATATTACATTGTGAGGAATACCTTTATAAGAATTCTTGTTTTAATTTTCTGAGTAGTTTTGTAGGGCATAATATTAAAATGGGAAAAAATGAGTTTGAAATGTATGTTATAGTTATCCTCTCTTTTATTTTTAGTGTTTTTGTTTCTTTGAGACAGGATTTTAGTACATAGCTCAGTTTGGTTGTGTTGCTAGCTGGCTCAAGCCATCCTTGAATGGGTGATTGTTCTGCCTCAGCATCCCAAGGACTGGGCCTATAGCGTGCTTCTTCTCTTCTGATTCCTTTACTTTGTAAAAAGTGATACTTGCTTAGTTTAAAAAGTATATGCAGTGAAAGTACTGAGACACAAGCAATCTAGCACCTAAATCTTATCAGTTAGAAAAACCTGTGCTGACAGTAGATGAGCATTATCTCATTTGTGTTTGTATATAGACAAATTGGAGTGATTTTATGAGTGGGGTTATGCTGTTTAAAAATAAAAGTATAAATATGATTGTGGTGTTTGAAAGAACTCCAGAGGGAATGACACAAGTGGGAGGTGTGGCCTTGGAGTAGGTGTGGTCTTGTTGGACGAAGTGTGTCACTGAGGAGGTGGGCTTTGAGGTCTCATATATGCTCAAGCCATGTCCAGTGAGACAGACCACTTCTTGTTGCCTGCAAGATGTAGAACTCTCATTTACTTTTCCAGCACCATGTCTGCCTGCATGCTGCCATGTCCCCGCAATGATGATGATGGACTGAACCTCTGAACTGTAAGCTGCCACCTCAACGAAATGTTTTCCTTTATAAGAGTTGCAGTCAGTGGTTATGGTGTTTCTCCACAGCAATAGGAACCCTATTTAAGACAATGATCTTGTTTGGATTTTACAGTGAAAGGGAAATCCTGAATTACTCAAATCTCAGTCAAGATGTACTTAACATGGGACTCTTTTATCATTGAGTTTTTTTTTTTTTTGAGACTGGGTCAGGCTGGCCATAGTTGTTTCTGCCTCTGCCTTTCAAGTTCTTGCGTTAAAGGCATTCTCCACCATGCAGGGCCACCACAGAAGTCTTATATTGTATAAGATTTCACTAAAATTACAAAAAAAAAGTTTAGAAAAAGAATCTTAAGAAATCAGAGTAAAATCTGAAACTGCATGGGGAAAATTAAAATATTGGAGATCAAATTTCTATGCTGAAAGGCAGAGTGATAGAAAGACTCATCTCTTGCCCAAGTTACCGTATTTGCATTGTTTTTAGTTTTGTTTCTGTTTTCTAGATTTGCTTTTTGTTTACCAGAAGTTAACTTAGTCTTTAGTTCTGTATTGAGCCTTGGTTGTACATTAAAAAAGAAAAATGATATAGCCTTTTTGTTTCTTTAGTTTTTGTTTTATTGCTTCTTTGCTTGCTTGTGTTTCATACAGTTTCATTGCAAGGACACAAGAACATTGCTATATGTTCCTTGACTGCTTTTATGCTGGAAAATATTTCTCTTAATGTTATGTTTGGAAGACAGTTTGGTTGGCTCAGTTTTTAAAAAAAAATCTTAAAATTATGAAACATTTCCAACATAAAAATACAGAATTATATCAAAGACGTCATACTACCATGGAAGAAACTAGTGTTGTTTTAGGTCATCGACATTTCTCCCACCTACCCAGATTCCAGGCTGTACATGCTTCACTTTGTGTCTCTCCTCTCCTTTAAGGGATCCTAAAGTTCCTCCTCTTTGTGTGTGCCTTCTTTACTTTTATTGATGACAAAATGTTTCTCTGTACAATGAATCCTTTAGGATTAGATCATATGGATTGTGTTGTTACATTAGTTTGCTACTTAATTCTTGGTGTAGGAGGTCCTTCTGTAGTTGCTTTCAGTGGTTAAATAAAGAAACTGCCTTGGCCTTTTGATAGGGCAGAACTTAGATAGGCAGGAAAAGAGAACTGAATGCTGGGAGAAAGAAGGCAGGCAGAGAGAGCTGCCATGGAGTCACCAGAGTCAGACATGCTGAATCTTTCCCAGTAAGCCACGACCTCGTGGTGTTACACAGATTGGTAGAAATGGGTTAGATCAGTTGTGAGAGTTAGCCAAAAAGAGGCTAGATATAATGGGCCAGGCAGTAATTTAATTAATACAATTTCTGTGTGATTATTTCAGGGATTAAGCTAGCCGGGTGGTGGGACACGGCCCGCTCGCCTCTTACAACAGATTGGCGCCTCAACATGGTTGACTAACTCCACATAAAACCTGAGAGGGCTTGAAAAGGAATTCTAGACACACAGAAAAAACAGAGTTTAACACAACTTTTTGCTGTTTGCTGGCGGGGTGCCGCAGAGAGAATTTCCACACTCAGTAGACGCAACAGTAAAAAAGCTGTGACGGTTTAAAATGCCGGCTTTCTGGACTATGCTTCCAGCGCTACCTCTGGCTCCTGCTGGAGACAGAGCATTTGGAAGGGGTTTGTGCTACGGCTTGCTGGATAGCAATGTGGACTGCTGCCTGCCTGGAACTGTGCGTGGCTCAGGGACACCAAATGGCTCTGAGGCAGGAGAGGCTCCGCCATGCTGAACTGTGCTGATCTCAGGCAGGAACTATCGTAATTATCATAATAACAGTGCAGTTAAGGTTTAGACTGGGCAGGAAATAGGTGGTACCATATTACCCCTACATGGTGTAACTTAAGTTTTTAAGAATTGCTTAGCATTTTAAGAAATGCTCCTGGATAGTAAGGAATTACAGATTCACAATAGGACAGATTCAGACATAAAAGATCTCTAAATGGGTCACACTGTTGAATAAAGGTACACAGTAGGCTTAAAAGAGAAAAGAAATAAAGAGTATAGAGAGATGCTTTAAAAAAGGGTAAAGTCTTTAAAGAGGCAGAGTACAGATAGTCATAGATTAAAAAAAATAAGCCATGTAAAAATGGAAAATTCACAGAATGTCTGGATTATGTATTTTATTGTGTTTTTTTTTTTAATTTTTTGACTGTGAAGAAGCTAAATGCAGAGAGACATTTCATTGTGTGTGCTGCTAAGCCAAACCAGCATGTATGTTATAAAGGTATTATGACTTCAGAATTTGGGTCTAAGGATATGATGCTTTGGAAAACAGTTTCTTCTTTTGTTTTCACAGAAGATGAGACCCTGTGGATTGCTTCTAGACCAATATGGTATGATAGACCACACCCTCCTGAAGGTTACCATGAACACCTTCGTAAAATTACTTCACTCAACTGGTGACTGAGATAAACCTAGCACATAGGATACACTATGAAAGACTTAACAGCGCCCCCATTCAGTGCAAAGCAGTTTGGAGAGAAATAACTGCACCCATATTCCCAAATATTGTTTATAAATGTTCTTTTACATTTAAAGGGGGATATGATATAGACATAAATAACTTGCATTGGTATAAATCTTGATTTATTGATATAAATTTAAGGTCAGTCTTGTTATATGTATATGTATTTCTGATCTTTTTTAAATTTTTTTTATTTTATTTAATTTATTTATTTTTTTGGGTTTTTGAGACAGGGTTTCTCTGTGGCTTTGAAGCCTGTCCTGGAACTAGCTCTTGTAGACCAGGCTGGCTTTGAACTCCCAGAGATCCGCCTGCCTCTGCCTCCCGAGTGCTGGGATTAAAATCGTGCGCTACCACTGCCCGGCTGTATTTCTGATCTTGATTAAGGTATTGTGATTGTGTAGTTCATTTAAAAATGTAATGTAATTAGGAAATATAGGTTGTTAATGGATGATTATCGATAATAGTCAAGCTTGTAGTCATGTTAGTTAGATTTTTCTAGATATATAAAGATATATTTCAGTTAGATAGGCATTCTTCATATCTTTCAAAGACTACAGAATATGGCATTTCAAATGTTTTAATAACTTAGGGCTTTTCATGACAATGAGACACACCTGCTCCTGGCAGCACCAACCTACTTCAAGAGGAAGATGGGCATTGAAGAGGCTCCTTATGGAGTTGGTTAGCCATTTGGGCAAGAAACTGCTCTTGCCTGGACTATTGCATAAACTGGACACAAAGAACCTGCAGAGAGAGGACTGTTGAACTTGCCTAAAGGTGAGATGATCCTTCGGGATTCCTGATTCATGAAAGAGTTTGCGAGACATTATGCAGGATACAGAAGAAAGTGAATGAATTGTCTTTGAAATTTCCTGCTTCATGGAAAAGTCTGCTGGATACTATGAGCCTGTAGGCTGAAGATGGATGCCCCAATGGTACCGAATAACTTTGGGTGACTGTCCAGGCAGCGAGATGTCTCTGTCATTTCTAGAGTTTTGGAAGCTTCTTACAATGTACTTCCTGTTTACTTAGGTAATATTATATCCCTCTGGAGTCTTTGATGGAGTTGAAGAATAGATAGATAGTTATAGTTTTCCATTGTTATGATAAAAGATAAAATAGATATAAGTATTGTAACTGTAATTCTTGCTTGATAACTGTTTTGTTATATGTAATTTTACTATGCTAAAGTGAAAGCCTTTTCTTTTTGTTTAAACAGAAAAAGTGGAAATAGTGTAGGAGGTCCTTCTGTATTTGTGTTGCTTTCATTGGTTAAATAAAGAAACTGCCTTGGCCTTTTGATAGGGCAGAACTTAGATAGGCAGGAAAAGAGAACTGAATGCTGGGAGAAAGAAGGCAGGCAGAGAGAGCCGCCATGGAGTCGCCAGAGTAAGACATGCTGAATCTTTCCTGATAAGCCACGACCTCGTGGTAAACACAGATTAATAGAAATTGGTTAGATCAGTTGTGAGAGTTAGCCAAAAAGAGGCTAGATATAATGGGCCAGGCAGTAATTTAATTAATACAATTTCTGTGTGGTTATTTTGGGTGTAAGCTAGCCAGGTGGGACAGAGCAAAGGGGCCCCGTGCTCCTCACAACAAATTTTTTTAATCTTTATTTCTATTTTATGGGTATGTGTGTTTTGTCTTCATGTATGTCTGTGTACCATGTGTGTGCAGTACTTGTGGAGGTCAGAAGAAGGCACTGAATCCCCTGAATAGTTGTGAGTGGCCATGTGAGTGCAGGCAGTTAAACCTGGTTCTTCTGAAAGAGGAGCCAGTGCTGCTGAGCTGTCTCTCCAGCACCTAGATGTACTTTTTTTTTTTTTAAATTTAGAGACTTATTATTGTTTTTAATTATATGCATGTATGTGTATCTGTGTGATTGTATGTGTAAACAGACACTTTTCCCCTTAAGCTGCTTTTACAGGGCATTTTATCACAGCTAAAGGAAAGGAAGCCAGGAGAGTGTGCTTCTGAGATTTATCCACTGCAGTTAATACACATTTCATTCCCAGTTTAAGTGGTGAATTCTGTTATATAAATCAGGATATATTTATATAACAATTTACATTGATATGGTACGTAACTATATATATGTAATATATAGCAGTGGTATATTTATACAATAATTTACTCATGGCGTATTTGGCTATATAGTTTCTTGCTCTTTTGAAAAATGCTAACTTAAGCATGTCTCTGTGTGGCTTTAAGTGCAAGAGTTTTCGGAAATTGACATCTAGAAAATAGAATCGTGGATTATGTATACATCCAGTTTTACTTCGAATTACCAAATTGTTCCTCAATATGGCTAAATTAATTTTACCCTTACTAGTAGAAGTTTAAGTCTTTTGTTTCCATTGTGCAGTTTTGGTTTGTTTCATTTGAGACAGGAGTGTCTATGTAGCCCTGGCTTGGCTGCAACTCCCTGTGCAGAGCAGGCTGGCCTTGAGCTCAAGAGAGCTTCCTGCCTGGCTCCCGAGTGCTGGAATTAAAGGCTACACCACTCCTGGCCCCAATGTACGGTTTTTTCTAGGAACAGTTTCATAGTTTTGCTAATACTACTCTTGTGTTGTTTGTTCAAGAAAATTTGCTTTTTCCCAGGGATAGTCTTGCTAATTTGTATGAAACATTGCCTCTCTGTGACCAACTTAGTCTTTTATCTCTATATTCTTTAATAGTATGTTTCCTGAATGAGTAAAGTCATATCTATGGATAGATATTTGCTGCTGTTCAGTGCTGTAAGTCATCAATGCTTTATTTTTCCTCAGTGTGTGAAGAGTACTAGGTAGTCTGTCCCTAATTCAGGGACTTGATTAGTTTTTGATTTCCCAAAGCAGAGGGAGAGGGAGAGAGAGAGAGAGACAGAGAGACAGAGTATCTGTCTCTCTGTGTGTCTGTGTATTTGTTGTTTGTTTTGTTTTTAATTCTTTCCTTTGACTCCTATTTCACCCTGGTAAGAATGTCATCTGTAGTAGATATTTTTATTTTTTCAATTCTTTTTATTTACTTTATTTTTGATATAATTCTTTATTCTTTGGGAATTTCACACTGTGCACCCCAATCCTACTCACTTCCCAGTCTCTCCATATCTGCCCCTTACCTCTACAGCATTTCCCCCAGAAGAATCCACCCCTCTGAAAATTAATTAAAAATAAAACAACAAGCCCCACCTTGCCCCTCTGTCTTTCTAGCACTCTTCATTCATAGTGATATCGGGAGCTGTGGTATGCCACAGCATCAATCAGCCCCACCCACAAAGCATTCTTTGTAGTGAGTCATTGTCTGGTTCAAAGCCTCTGGCACATCTTCATCACTGGACCCCCACCGAAACTGCTCTCTGATATCCTGCTATTGTCCTGAGTCATGGAGATCCTGTGGCTATGGTTCCTCAGTACCAGTGCCTTCACACACTCTGCAGGTCATAGGTAGGGTAGATGTTAGGGTGGGCTAACCCAAGACCCAGGATGTGGGTCTGGATGGTAGCTGAGCAGCTTAATCCAAGCTAGTGGGATCAGTTCTCTCAGGTGAGGGGGCAGAGCCAGCCTCCTAGGCCCATGCCATCAGGGCTGGTTCTCCCATGCCCAATGTGAGGGGTCGGGCTGTCTCTCCTGAGTGAGGGAGCCTATTGCAATGTCCAGTAAGGGGCAGGACCAACTATCCCAGGGCCAATGAGTTCAGCATGTCCCTCTAATTTCAACACTCATGACTCCTATGACCCCCTATGGTAATACAGACTACGGACATCATCACATACCCCAGCTGCAACAGGAACATGGACCCAGCCATGGCCCTTGGCAACAGCTTTGGCCCAAATGTCACCATGGCCTGGTGGCAGCACAGGCTACCCAGATCAATATAGCTCTGGTGGTAACAAGATCCTTGGATACCAGCATGATCTCGGGTGGCTATCCAGACCCCGGACATCTGTACAGCCCCCAGAGGAAACAGAAGCCACATCGATCCAGACCCTGACTGCTGCTGGGCCATGAACCTAGACATGGTCCACAGCAACAACGTGGGCCATCCTGACCCCATGACCTCATGTGGCAGTATAGGCTACCCAGATTGGCATGGCCCTGGTGACAGCACAGCCCTTAGATACCAACATGGCCACATGTTGTGGCCCAGACCCCGGGCATCTGTGTGGCCTTTGGTGCCACCATGGTTCATAGGCATCAATACAGAATCTGGCTGTGGTAAGACCACAGACCCAGACTTGGTCCTCGGTAGCAACCTGGGCTCAGATGTGATCATGGCCTCAGGCAGCAGCTCAGATCTAGTGGAATGGAGTTATTTTAAAGATGGGCATTACAGAGTTAGAGCTCGTTTGCTCATTTGCTGCTTCTTTCCTTCTTTCCTTCCTTCCTTCCTTCCTTCCTTCCTTCCTTCCTTCCTTCCTTCCTTCCTTCCTTTCTTTCTTTGTTTTGTTTTTTGCTTTTTTGAGACAGGGTTTCTGTGTAGCTCTGTCTGCTGTCTGTCCTGAAACTTATTCTGTAGACCAGGCTGGCCATGAACTCACAGAGATCTTCCTGCCTCTGCCTCCTAAATGCTGGGATTAAAGGTGTAGCACAAATTCTAATTGGTATTAATAATACAAACCCAGAGTCAGATATAGGTGTTAATGCCAAAGCTCAGAGAAGCAGAGTGTCCAGCCATTAGAGATTTCTTACCGCTACCAAAGCTTAGACCGAAGGGGCGATCTGTGTCTATGAATCCTCAGACTGCATCTATGACTGAGTGCTGCTTCAGACTGCTTTGAGCTCCTGTCTCCTCCTGCCTTTATATTCCTCTCTCCACCCAGGCATATTGCTCCTGTCTCCACCGCCCTAGTGCTGGGATTAAAGGCTTGTGATTCCAAGTGCTTGGATCACCTTTGTGTGAGCTGTTTCTTGTTTAGACAGGATCAATTTCATATAGCCCAGGGTGACCTTGAATTCACAGAGATCCACCTGTCTATCTCCCAAATCTGGGAATAAAGGTTGTGCCTGGCCTCTAGTGGCTTACTTAGCTCTGCTTTCTGATCTTTATTTGTTAAAACACAAACAAAATATCACCACATAAAGGTATGTGCCACTACTGCTGGGTGAGTTTATTTCTTCTAAAATTAATTTTTAAATGTGTTTTGGTGTTTGCCTACATGTATGTCTGTGTACCACATGCCATATTTATGCCCATGGAGGCCAGAAGAAGGTGTTAGATCCCCTGGGACTAGAATTACAGACAGTTGTGAGCTGCCATGTGAGTGGAACCTGGGTATGCTGGAAGACCAGCCAGTGCTCTTGGCCACTGAACTGTCTTTCTAGCCCCTGGAGATTATGTTTAGTAGCATATAGTGATCTGTGGTTTTGAAAAACAGTATAGTTTAGTATATTTAGGAGGCAGATACTTGATTATGCAGTTACTGTGACTGCTTCACGATAGTTAAGTGATGAAATTTTCACATTTCACCCTGTACTGTACTGTGAGAATTGTAGCTATTCCTGAGATGTGTGCACTACTCGATCTTGAGTTGTTCAGCACATATAACTGCTGGAGTAAGCCCCCTTCAATTAGAGAAAACTTCTGGAAGCTTAGGGGACTGTACGTATCTAGGCTGCACTTCTTGCTTTAGTAACTACTAACACAAACAGAGCACACTTCTAACTGCTAGACAACAGTACTCACAACCTCAAGACTATAGTACAGATTGGTGCTCCCTGGAAGAGAGTGCTTACAATTAAAGTTCACTAGCTCCTATTCTATTTGTGCCTCAGCCTCTGCCCCCAACAGTTTTGCTTTAAAATCTTCTAGATTGTTCAGATTCTAATAGCTAAAAGAAACATATTCTAAGTCCAGTGACATTTGTTTGGATATTTATCCATGCTTTGAGGTTTGCTATTCCAGCTCTTAGACAGTTTTAGTCTTTGAACTTTACCAGCTCTACTTTGCTGACTTATTTTTAGTTCATGCAAATTAGAAACTTTCTGGAGGATATGTCAAAATGTTCTTATCTAATTTGATTGCAGGAACAGGAAAGGAGTAGAAGCTTTTATTACAAATTGCTGTTACTATTATATTATCAGTCCCTGTATGGAGTAGAATGTAGAAAGTCACCATCGGAATCTTCTTAAAACTCAGCATCTAAATGGAGTTATAAAGCCAAACATTATTTTTTAAACTTTTTTTTCCTGCTTAGAAAAATGTTTTATAGTATTTTTTCCATCTGGGTTTCTAAATTTTTGGTTCTCAAGCCATTTAAGGAAAAGAAGCTTAAAAACTAGGGTTTCCTGTGTTATTTCTAATAATGTGATTTGATAGATGGCATACTTGTCTTGAAGATGAGTGAGCTCTGTTAAATTTATGCAGGTACATACCTTGATGTTTCCTTAATTGTGTGAGCTTTCCTTCTTAACCTTGTCCCTAGTTATATACTTTTGCGTGTCCTTTAATTAGGTCACTTTGTTGTTTTAGCCCATCTTTTTCCCAGGTACGCTTCCCAGAAGGAGTGATTCGCTTGGCCAAAGGAATATGATAAGTCATCATTAATCACTTATAATCAGTTAGTATCTATCTAGATATAACTACTGCCCACCCACAGTGCCATGGATCTGTGATGGGACAGAAGGAGAGCCTTTTAGGGAAACAGCTGTATATTTTTGATAATTGCTTATGATAATAACATACCCACTAATAAATCCCCCAAATCTGCTTGAAGTGATGAAGTAGAATAGTGTGCCATGGATAGATACTGCACCGAACCTGGAGACTAGATTTCAAAACCTTCCATGTTTTAAAAGGAAAGCCAAGTCTGACATGGTGGCCAGGCCTGGATGTCAGCCCTCAGAAGGCAGAAGCAGAGTCACTGCAGTAGTTAGATGGGAGCATGGGCCTTGGCAGCCCTAGCAAGCTGGGCTCAGCTACCCATCCCCACTAAACTATTGGACGAGACAAATAATGAAAAACAGGCAAAGGAGATTTATTTAGTTTGGCCATACTTTGAAGAGGAAACATTAAAGAGGTCCAGTGAACCCATCTCTCTCTTTGGGGTCTTGGCTTGTGACTAGCATCTAAACAGAGGGCAGGATGTGTGCGCCACTAAGGAGTCCTGGTCAAGGTACTTCCTTGATCTTGGTTCGCCATCTTTTATCTGCATGGTGGTCTGACAAGTTAACAGAACTGTCTGCAGTCTCTTTGTAGGAGACAGATTTCCTCTTCTGCTGGCACCCGGCTTCAGCCTTTTCCTTCGTGTGGGATTCCTTCTTCTTGAGATTCCTGGGGAAATTTCAGTTCCTTTGGTGAAGTATGATTAATAAAACCTCAGGATCAGAAGTTGGGGTTCAACCTGAAGATCTCAAAATCAGAACAGCCAGCCACTGGCTTTTACCTTGACCTCAGTCCGAAATTGTGATCCTGCCTCCCGGAATCTCAGAATGAGACTGTTTTAAGAGCCGTTTCGTCCCATCTTATATTCCTCTCTAGGGCTGGGCACCACCCAATTTCTGTAGCAACCAGTGTGGCTACTGGGATTAAAGGTGTGTGTTACCATAACCTGATTTATAAGGCTGACCATTGGGACTGTTGTATTCTTAGCTCTTTAGGCAGTCTCTGTTTATTAAAATACACAGACTTGAAATGCCACACTACACTTGGGGACCATTGTTTTAATAGTGTGGTAGCCAAAGGGAGCACACAGGTATCTCTATTTATTTTTTAAAAAATTTTTTTTACATCTCACTTGTTTGGGGATGTACATGCATATACCAGACTGCATGTGTGGTATGGAATTCTCTCCTTTCATCATGTGGGTTCCAGGGATCAAACTCAGATTCTGGGTTTGAGAACAAATACTTGTACCCATGAGCTTCCATACCAGCCCATTCAGGGTTTGTGAGTCAGGGTGTCATGTACCCCAGGATGTTCTCAAACTCACTATGCATCCAAGGATGACCTCTGATCTTCCAGCTTCCACTTCCTGGGTAACAGGTGTGTGCCACATGGGCATCTCATGATAACCAGTCTTTACCAGCAGAAGCCATGTGACTCGACCCCACCCCTTGGAGCACACTGCTCAGGAAAACCTGAGCGCACCAAAGACTCATAAGCCCCTGTTCACAGCAGCCGTGCTCACGACAAGCTCTGAAACAAGGGCTGGTGCAATGGCACAGAGGATAAAGGGGAGCTGAGTCCAGCCTTTCAAACACACATAAGATGGAAAGAGAGAACATGCTTTGTGAAGTTCACAGCCGATGGACACTGGACCTGTGCTTGTGGTACTGCTCATGATTTAATCTTCAGAGAGCAAGCTGGTGCCAAGTGTGGCCCACACCTGTAATTTCAGCACTCAGGAGACTAGGCAGGAAAATTGGTGCAAGTTAGAGGCTTGCATGGGTTCCACAACAAGACCCAGTCTTAAAGAAGACAAAAGCCCGGACTGAAGAGATGGCTCAGGGGTAAAAAGCACTTGCTGCTCTTGCAAAGTACCTAAGTTTCGCTTCCAACACCCAACAACCTCCTGTGGTTCCTCCATCTCCAAGAGATTTGACACTCTCTTCTGGTCTCTGAGGGCACACACATAAAATAAAAACATACTGACGAAATAAGGGGAAAACTCCAAGGCTCAGAGTCTCAGTAACCTGACACTGTCAGTCTGGCTCAGTCTGGACCTCAGGGTGAAGTGTGTTGGATTTCAAAGCCCAGAGCCTGAAGACACTTAATTCTGCTTAATGATGGACCCATGATGAGAGCTAACATGTGAGATGGCACATGACCTTCATCTCCATAGCTTTTCCAGAAGTAGAGTCCAGTGCCACAGCCTGGCCTGGGTCAGCACAAGACTCACCAGGACCTAAGTCCTGCAGCTGTTATCTGTGTGGCCATGAGCCGAACAAGGTGCTTGATCTGGGCTTTGGTGCCTGCTGACTCCACTGGGGTGTAGGTGGCTTGGAAGGAGGCAGGTATGGTTTCAGGCAGGTACACCATGCTGATGAGAACCAGATTGGCTACATTGTCAGCTGTCAGCAGAGGCTGCAAGAACTCCGCAGTGATGTCCGTGACTGACTGGCCTGAGATCTGGGATGAGGCCTCTGAAGTCACTGATGGGCCAGGCTCCAAGTCTTTGTCTTCATCATCTTCTCCCAAGTTGGGCTCCAGTTTCATCTTCTTCAGTGTGGAGTTGGCATCATCCCGGGGCCATTTGCGGGAGTCCTTGCTGCTGGGCATATTGTGGGCAATCTCTGCCTGGGGGGTGCCCAGGTCCACCAGCAGGGTGGTCATCTGGGCCTGGAACTCACACTCAGCAAGTGTAGCTTGAGGTTTTTACACATGCTGCACACCTGGGACTTGGCCAGTGTTGGGGGCAGGTTGGCATGCAGGGTCTCATAGGCCTGGATCACCTCGGACATGAACATGGGTCTCTGGCAGGCAATATTGGCAAGGGAGCCCAGGGCTGTGGTCAGGTTGATGGAGGAGATGGCAGGGTGTACCATGAACTTCAACAGTTGCTCCAAGACCGCCTTGCCTTCTTCCCACAGGACATTGTATTGAATGTAAGGGTGATCTCGAGGGATCGGTCCAGACTGATGTCATGTTCCTGGCGTTGGGGGACCTCTGAATCAGCCATGTGGGGTGACAGGGTGACAATGGGTTCCTCCACAAACTTGATGGCATGTTTACAGATGCTGTCATTGTCAGAATCTAATAGCAGGATGATTTTCCCAGCCATGGAGGACAACCATGTCCTAGCAGGCCTCATGGAGATCAATGATGACCCAAGACTTCACCATCCACTTCAAGGCCACCTTGTAGAGCTGGATCATGTGAGGATGGCTTTCTTTACCATATTCACGTTTTCGTCCCGCAGAAGCATGTTGAGGTTGGCATTAGGCTTTAGCAGCAGTTCAGTGTCCTGCTTGCATGCCTCCTCGATGAAGCCAATGACAAACTTGTACACTTCAGTGGCCTTGTCTGCTTGGAAAGCAATGATCTCATCCAGAAAGTTGTCAAGCAGGGTGGGGTCTATGTTGATGATCAGCTCCTGGACCTGTTTGAGCACTGTGATCTTTGAGTCATTGGTGATCAGTGCTGCCTGGGGTAGAAGATCTACCACCCTCTCAGAAAGTGGTCATGCCATCAATGCTGGTCCTTCCTCTTGTGTGAAAAACTGTGATGCCACTTGCCATGACTGCTGTCAGGTTCTCTGCTACCACCCACTCACTGCAGCTCTGGCCTCCGTCCTCCTCGAGCCCCCTCAGCAGCGCCTCTCCTTAGACACTGTCGCTGCTGTCTTCTGCCTGCTGCCATGAGACAGCACAGGTGCTGCACTAGTAGCGGTACCTCTCTTTAGAATGTCTTCTTTCACAGATTCAGCGCAATGCCCAGCAAAATTCTTCAAAGACCTCGAAAGAACGGTCCTCAACTTCATATGGAAAAGCAGAAAACCCAGGATAGCCAAAACAATCCTGTACAACAAAAGAACTTCTGGAGGCATCACAATCCCTGACTTCAAACACTACTACAGAGCTACAGTACTGAAAACAGCCTGGTATTGGCATAAGAACAGACAGGAGGACCAATGGAACCGAATAGAAGACCCGGATATCAATCCACACATCTTCAAACACCTGATCTTTGATAAAGAAGCAAAAAATATCAAATGGGAAAAAGAAAGCATATTTAACAAATGGTGCTGGCATAACTGGATATCAACATGTAGAAGAATGAAAATAGACCCATATTTATCACCATGCACAAAACTCAAGTCCAAATGGATCAAAGACCTCAACATAAAACCAGCCACACTGAACCTCATAGAAGAGAAAGTGGGAAGTGCACTTGAACACATTGGCACAGAAGACCACTTCCTAAATATAACCCCAGCAGCATAGTCACTGAGAGAAACAATTAATAAATGGGACCTCCTGAAACTGAAAAGCTTCTGTAAAGCAAAGGACATGGTCAACAAGACAAAACTACAGCCTACAGAATGGGAAAAGATCTTCACTAACCCCACATCAGACAGAGGTCTGATCTCCAAAATATACAAGGAACTCAAGAAATTGAACAACAAAAGAACACATAATCCAATAAAAAAAAAATGGAGCACAGACCTAAACAGAGAACTCTCAACAGAGGAATCTAAAATGGCAGAAAGACACTTAAGGAAATGTTCAACATCCTTAGTCATCAGAGAAATGCAAATCAAAACAACTCTGAGATTCCATCTTATAACTAACTGTAAGAATGGCCAGGATCAAAAAGAATGATGACAACTTATGCTGGAGAGGTTGTGGGGAAAAGGGAACACTCCTGCATTGCTGGTGGGAATGCAAGCTGGTACAACCCCTTTGGATGTCAGTGTGGCGATTTCTCAGAAAAGTAGGAAACAACCTTCCTCAAGACCCAGTAATACCACTTTTGGGTATATATCCAAAGGATGCTCAATCGTGCCACAAGGACATGTGCTCAACTATGTTCATAGCAGCTTTGTTTGTCATAGCCAGAACCTGGAAACAACCTAAATGCCCCTTGACTGAAGAATGGATAAGGAAAATGTGGTACATTTACACAATGGAGTACTACACAGCAAACAAACAAACAAACAAAAACAAAAAAAAGAAAATCACTTGAATTTTGCAGGAAAATGGATGGAGCTAGGAAGCATTATTTTGAGTGAGGTAACCCAGACACAAAAAGACAATTATCACATGTACTCACTCATAGCTGGTTTTTCAACATAAATCAAAGAAAGCTGGCCTATGCGGACACTAAGAGAGACTTACATAGATCTAATCTACATAGGAAGTATAAAGTATAAAAAAGACAAGATCTCCTGAGTAAATTGGGAGCATGGGGACCTTGGGGGAGGATTGAAGGGGGGAAGGGAAAGGCAGGGAGGGGGGCAGAGAAAAATGTAGAGCTCAATAAATATCAATAAAATAAAAAAGAAACCTTAAAAAAAAACAAAAAGAATGTCTTCTTTTCTGCCAGGGTGGTTATAGTAGGAGGATAGGAGGATAGGCCTGCTGGGGCGACATATTGAGGTCCCCACTCCAAACAACCAAAACTAAACAGTAAAAAGTAAACTTCAAATACCATGCCTGTCATACAATTTAGTATGTATAGAATACTTAACGTGTTATTCCTCATCTTAAAACCCTCTACTCTTTCACAGCTTTTTTTATTCATAAGAGTAGGCATAGCAGCAATGTGCTGGTTAGTGTGTGTGTGGGTGCGTGTGTGTTTTCTTCAACTTCACACAAGCAATGTCATTTGAGAACAGGGAACTTCAGTAGAGAAAATACTCCCATCAGAGAGGCCCATAAGCAAGTCTATGTGGCAGAGCCCAGCCCAGGTGGGTAGTTCCATCCTGGGCAAGTAGTCTTGGATGCTGTAAGAAAGCAGGCTGAGCAGGCTGTGGGCCAGCCATACAGCAGCTCTCCATGGCCTCCGCTTGAGTCCCTGCTCTGGCTTCCCTTGAGATGGCCTGTGACCTGGGAGGTGAATGCTGCCCCACTCAGCCGTTGTGGTTACGGTGCTCGCTATCGTAATAGAATACGAACTAAGAAAGAGAAGCACAGTTAAGATGAAAACAAAATCTGCTTTTGTTAGCAGACAGCTCAGTTGTTTGATGAAAGCCCTGATTTTAAGCAGGTACGCACGCTTGCTAGGTGATGGAACACTTAGGACTCCACTTCTGTAGAATCCAGGTGTGTTCTGTTTACCAACAAGAAATGCTTTACTCAAAGAACATATTTTTACGTTAGACACGTGAAACCAGATTTCAGTGCATATTTAAAGCAAGATGCTGGGAACTAGGTACATTTGCTGGCTTGCAGGATGATGCTTATAAACTTAGTTCCTGCTTGTGATTATTTTTTTGCCCTATACTGGTTAAATTGTTATATCCTTTGATTAAATTGTTATATCTTTTTTGCTCACCTTTTAAAATGTTAATTTTTCTTCCTTTTCCTGAATATCTTTAAATTTTAAATAATCTTTAAAAATCAGCTGAAGTGAAGAGAATAATAAATTATTACATTGATTTTCTTTTTTGTTCTTTAGCTTCACAATGAAGAAGACAATTCAGAATCATCTGCTGTAGAGCAACCATCAACTTCTAACTCCACAGCACAGACCGCGGAAGCCGCTTCTTCAGCACCAGCCCTGGAAACCGACTCTTCGCCTCCACCCTACAGTAGCATTACCGTGGAAGTACCGACCACTTCAGGTGGGTTCCCTGTGTCTTTTTCTTCCTGGCAGCATGGCGTGTGTGTGATTATCAAGTATTCAGTGGGACGATTGCTGGTTTTGTTTTGCTTTATAACCCAGGCTGGACTGGAGCTTACTGTGTAACCCAGGGTGGCTTAGAACTCATAATCTTTCTGCTTCAGCCGCCCAAGTGATGCGTGCTCGGAGTACAAGCATGTGCCATTGCACCCAGCTTGTTAAATGAACTTTGAAAGCAATACATGCACACATGTAATCACACTTGTATACTCATACACATGTACATACATATATGTACATGTCTGTGCGTATAGACACACACAGTATGTTTGTGCTCATATATTCATAAGGTTGTAATGGAAAGCTAATAATGACTCATGAGTAAGAATGTGCAAACAGACATGAGCAGTGTGTATGCCATACATATGGTAAGAATGCTTGCATACAACTCAAATTCCTGCTTGCTGCTGTTTGTCCTCTGTGTCAGGCCATTCCATCAATGTGTGATTTCTCAGCTGTGTTCAATTGGTTATATAATAATTTGTATACATCCATGTTTTATATACATTTATTTATATAATTGTATGATCCTGTTTACTGCTATAATCTTTGAGTAGTGTAGTAATTTCAAATGTGTCTACAAGTTCTCAATTTCACATTCATTATGAGGTAGTTATTTTAAAAATTAGTTACCGAAAACCATTGTAACAGAAAAACCACCCTTTATAAGCTGGGGCTCTAGCTCCTTGTATTGTGCTCGTGGGGCGTGCATGGCCCTTGGATTGCTCGGCAGCACTACAAAGACAAGCCTTCATTACATTGTCTTCCTTGTTTCTTTGTAGTGGACGTTGACTCCATGTGGGATGCTCAGGCTAACTTTGTCTAGTTACCATTTTTGTATTTGTAATCTGCAGAAGACCAAACACTTGAAGTTCATTTACCTTTCAAGGCAGTTTTTGGCCGTAATCTGAGGCCCTCATGTGAAGTTAGTGTGTGTTGATGTTACGGGTTAGAATGCTTATTCTAGCGGTATGGTTGTTTGTTGCTTCTGGATGAGAACTTTCAAAGAATCTGGGCTTCTAAAGCTCCGCCAGCAGCATCTTTACTGTGCTTCTCCCACCAAGCCCTTTGCTGCAATCTTGGCCATGTCAATAAAAGGCTCTCATTGGCCACAAGCACTGTAAAGCAGTGGTTTTCAACTTGTGGGTCACGACCCCTCCCAGGTCCACCAGCCCTTTCACAGGGGTCGCCTAAGACCTTTGGGAAACACAGATATTTATATTATGATTCATAACAGTAGCAAAATTACAGTTAATGAAGTAGCAACAAAAATAGTTATTAGATTTTAAACAGTTGACCCATCTTTATTTTTGGCATGAACTGTCATACCATGGCTCCATCTCTTCTGGATTAGGTGTGTGACTACTTTAGTGAGGCTTACATACCTTAATGGGACCTAAAGAGTTTTCAAGATTTTACATGTTGTTGATGTAGAAGATTATATCTCCTTGGATGCTGTATGCTATTTAAATTTATAATTTCAATGTTATTTTCTTCGATTGATAATACTGTTTTCATTTAGATTCTGCTTCTCAATTGTACTGTTACTTCCAGTTTCTTTCAGTAGATTAGAAATAACCTAACTTCAGATTCTTAGCCTATATTGGTAACTTCTTTTTTTCTTAAAGTCTCTATAGCTGAAAATTTAATACTAAAATAAAAACTTTTCATATTGGAGATGCAAGAAGTTCTATTATAGAGAAAATGACAAGCTAGTGTAGAAAATATCAAAATATTACAGTTATAGTTAGAGGAAATTCTGTGTTCCTTAATGTTTGAATTCACATTTAGAATTTACATTTTCCACGGTCATCATTCTGCTATAAATGTTATCAGTTCATGCTGATCTAACTTATACTAATTATATTGGAAATATATTCTGTCGTTTCATTTTTTAAAATGAGCAGTCTATACTTACTATTTTACTATAATTTTTGGAGACCATTTCTCAAAAATGTTTTAAAAATCAGCCAGAAATTGTTCATAGAAACTAGAGAACTATGTGGATATTGGGAAAACTGAAGGAAAGGGGTGAGAATGAGAGAGAGTAAAAGTCCATTAGTCTTTAAGCTAGGAGAACACGGAGTTTTCTGAAGAGATGAGGGTAGCTGCTGCGACGAACACAGAAAAATGACCTTGTGTAGTTATCAGAGCAGAGGGCTCTGGGGCTGCCACTTCCTGTGGGATTGGGACTGGATCTCACTAGTACACAGAGAGGACAGACTGCATGGTCAGCATGGCAGAGATGCTGTGATTGCTGAGTTTACCGGCTTTTCCTTTGCCTGGTTTGCCTGTGAGATGGTGAGTAAGCAGGTGAGCAAGGTTCTTTGTGCAGACTGGTGAGAGCATAGGTGATATCACATACCGTGAGATTCCTGCTTCCTCGTCCAAAGTTTCTTTCAAGTGAGATGCCTCAGTAGATAAAGCCATTCCTTGTTGACCTGGGTTTAATCCCAAGAGTCCACACAGCTGAAGGAGAGAATGAAGTTGCATATTCAAAATAAATGACTGTTCAGAACTCTCAGTCTTGAGCCCTCTTTGAGTTGGAGGATATAAAAGTCGGACAGTGATTTTATGTTCTGTAGCTTACAATACAGACCTACAACGGCGACAGCAATCTTTAGTGTCTTATTGTAAGCTGTTCAAGTATGATCATGGCTGTAAAAATCGTATTAAATTTTAATGTTTATCCTTTAAAAATCTTGTTTCTCTTCAGATACTGAAGTTTACAGTGAGTTTTACCCCGTGCCACCTCCGTACAGCGTTGCTACCTCTCTTCCCACATACGATGAAGCTGAAAAGGCTAAAGCTGCTGCCATGGCAGCTGCAGCAGCGGGAGCTCCTCAAAGAGTAAACCCATCATTTGTTTAACAATGTTTTCGTCACTTCCTGTAGCTTTAATACAAAAATCGTTCTCTGTGTGTAGTCTTCCTGTTACTGTCTGTGTGTCAGTATTGGTCACATTACATTCGACAGATAAATTCGCCTTCTCTTGTCCTTGACCCCCTCAGTTTCTGTTGATCTGTCTGTACCCTGCCTCAGCTTATGGCGTCTTAGTTTTTCAGTGCGTTTTGATTTTAGGCGTGTCCGACACTTGACTTTCCATGCGCGTCTGCTCACTGTGATCGGCACTACCCTCGCAGCTCTTCTCTTTCCTGTGACCCTCGTGTCCACTCATCTCTTCACTGCCCATGTGTTTCTACCCATAGAGTTCAGATTTCATGGTTTTGTCATCAAAGCTATGTTGTCTTATTTTCTAGTCATGTTTGCTTTTCCCTTTCCCTTTCTCCACTCCCAATATACCATTTACTCCTCCCCTTTCATGTATGCATTTGCACCTTTTAATAATTGCATAAATAGCTTGGTGTGTCTTTATCATCTCGTTCCATTTGGCTTCCATATAGGCTCTAGAACAGCATGCAGGTTGTTTTGTGTGAACTGATAGGGCTCAAGGCTAAGGAAGCAAAATCTTGTGTAGTAATATTTCTTAACTATTAGAAGCAATCAGTGATAACAGATTTTGCAAGTAATTTCAGAGTTCTTTACATTTTTGATCAAAGACATTCATATGTTAGTGTATTATTTTGTAAGCAAGAGGTATACTGTACAAAAGTATTTAGTGTATTTTAGAACTTATTAGAATAATAAAAACACCAAGATATTAAAAACCTTTTTAAATTTACTTAAAAGTTTTAATGCTGCATTTTTTTAGTTTCATAGGATCTATGTCCTATAATTTATCAATCTACCAAGAATTGACTTGAATTTTAACCCAGTTTGTAGACAGATTATCAGTTTGTCAGTTTCCTGTATTTTGGAAAGAAGCAGGAAGTTCCTTAGGTCAGAAGTAAAGACTTAATTCAGAGAAGCAGCGGCTGTCTTGCTCTGCCATCCATCAGCCCAGTTCCCACAGGGCAGCAGGAGAGATGAAATGATAACCCACATACTGTAATGTACTGTGGGCTATGTTACTAGGGGTCCCACCTCTTCTAACCGTTGTTAAGAATGCCTACATCTGACTGGGTGGTGGTAGCCCATGTCTTTAATCCCGGCCAGTCTAGTCACAGAGTGTGTTCCAGGACAGTCAGGGCTATTACACAGAGAACCCCTTTTTCAACACCCCCCCCCCACTGCAAAAAAACCCCCAGGATTGCCCACACCATTGCTCTGCTGGGAGAGTCTAATCTTCCAAAAGTACCCACTGTGTAAGTATCCAGAAAATTGAGTCAGTGTTTCTTTATGAAAGACATGGAGAAACAGAAACACGCCTGTCTCCCAACTCAGCCCACAATTAAGGGGCATTAAATCATGTCCAGCCTGTTCTTGCTAGCATCACTACAATAACTTTTTTAATGTATCATTTCTTAGAAGTGTGACTATATATGTATATACAATTTATTTCAAGAATTGAAATTGCTGGATCAGAGGGCATATACATTTTTATTTTTAATAATTACTGTCTACTTCCTAACCAGAGCTTGTACAAATTTACATTGTGTTACCATTCTTGAGAATTTTATTTTCCCACTTGACGTTTATGCAGTGGGATCACATCTGTCTTCCTTGTATAATTTTCCTGAATTTGATGTTATTGCCCCTCCCCACTGTGTGTGTATATGGTGTGTGTATGTGTGTGTTTATAGTGTTTGTGGTGTGTGTATATGGTATGTGTGTATAGGTGTGTGTGTATGGTGTGTATGTATGGTATGTTTTTACAGTGTGTATATATGGTGTGTTTATGGTGTATGTGTATAGGTGTGTGTGTATGGTGTGTATGTATGGTATGTTTTTGCAGTGTGTATATATGGTGTGTTTATGGTATATGTGTATGGTGTGTTTGTGGTGTGTGTATATGTTTGTGCGTATGGTGTGTGTTTATGGTTTACGTGTATGGTATGTGTGTTTACAATGTGTGTGTAGGTGTGTGTGTATAGTCGTGTGTTTATAAGATATAGGTTTATGGTATGTGTGTATAGGTGTGTGTGTGTGTATGGTATGTGTTTATGGTGTGTGTGTATGGTATGTGCATTTACGGTGTGTGTATAGGTGTGTGTTTATGGTGTGTGTATATGGTGTGTTTGTGTATGGTGTGTGTATAGGCTTGAAGTAAGTGTTGGGTGTATGATTGGGGTTGAGGTATTCTTCCTTTGTCCTTCTTCACCTTTCACTTTTGAAACAGGGACTCTCACTAGGCCAAAAATTTACCGTTTAGCCAGATTGGCTGCCAGTGAGCTTTAGGGGCCTGCTTGTCTCTGTTCCACCAACACTGGGGCTATTGGCACATGCTGCAATGCTGACTTTTACGTGGGTTTTGAGGATCCCAGCTCAGGTATTTGTGCTTGTGCTGACTAAGCCACCTCCCGAACTCTCAAGTCACCTTTTTCTGTGTTTGCCTTTAAAGATATTCTTCTCAACAGCACCTATGTTAAATACTAGCAAGTTTCTAATCTGTATGACCACATGAGGTTAGGTGTTACTGATGTTTTTATTCTTAAATTGAAGGTAATAAAGCCATGATTATTTTAGTGAAATGTTTTGGTATGTCTTTACAGAACCAGGAGGAAGAGTGTGCACCAAGAGATGACTTCAGTGATGTTGACCAGCTTAGAGTAGGCAATGATGGCATTTTCATGCTGGCGTTTTTCAGTAAGTGACTTTCCATGATACATTTATGAAATATTGGTGTGTGTATATTTAAAAATAACAATGAAGAAAATTCTGCTAGTATGGGTCTACCTCATTTAAAAGGTAAGTTGCTCAATACAGTGGACATAATAAATCCTGGAACTTATTTAGAATTTGTTAGGTAATTCTGATTACAGCCTTTATGGTAGATGCTGGCCAGAAGTATACACATATTTAAACTGAGTGAGATTTTACAGGGGAAAAAGCAGAATGAGAATTTTAAGAGAAATACTGTGTCCTTTTAAGGCTGTAGTAATATATGCAGTGAACTGTACATTTCTGCTTTGGGTTGGGGTCAGAAGGGCTGGAGAAGGGAAAATTCTAGGAATCCAGAACAGTGCCTCAAAGGTATGGATATATGTAAGTCTTATTCAGGGGACTAGTTAGAAGACTAAAATCCTTAGTATTTTTAACATCATACAGAATCATTATTTATTTCACTTACAAAGTAAATTTAAACTATGAAGGAAGACTGTTACCGTGTTTATTTCGTAACCCAAGGATCAGCATGTATTAAATTTGTTGGTAAATATTATTAAAGCATGGAATAAGTTGCTTATGTGGCGAAAACCAATAGTAGACATCTAATGTTCAATAAAAACATATTAGATTACATGTTGTTTATTTTAGAGATGAAAGTGAGAAATAGTTTACTTAATGTAAAATGTTAAACTCAGCTTCAAAAATAACCATTCTTCATCTGTTGAACTCCTTTAGTCTGGAGGTTGGCTTAACCCTTCTTCCCAGTTTGAGGTTTCTTGCTTCTCTTTATTTCATCTATCAAACAAAAGAGATTAGCAAGGAGTGGAGGACGGGCAACTTTCTCTTCAGGTTCACGTAATTATATGTACATTGCTATCCAGCATGTACAGTATTTAAATCCTAAGTTCATTTTGCTGTAAGTTTTAGTTGGGTATGATAGATGCAATGAAAAGGCAGTGGATTTGCTGGTTACACATAATCGCTCACTACTGTTTTATACTGTTAGTCTAATGAACCTTAGTTTTAAATCTTTGAAATAAGCTCTTATATTGATATCAAATTCCTCACATATTTTATTTACATAAAGAACATCTTAAACAGTGATTCTTTTCATTGTTCTGTCTTTGAAGAAATCTTGGAGCAAGTCTTGGAGCCCTTGTTGTGCACACATGAAGACCATAATTTGGATCCCTTAAACCCATGTTTAGCAGGCATGACAGCTGCCTGTAATTCCAGCACTTGGGAGGAAGAGACAGTGCTCTTTGGAGCAAGCTGGGTAGCTAGACCAGCTGATGAGGATCTCTGGGTTTAAATGAGAGACCCTGCCTCCATAAATAAAGTGGAGAGCAACTGAGGAAGACAAACGCCCATTGGCAGCTTTTGGCCTCTACACAAGTGTTCATACATATGCATCCCTCACCTGTGTGCCCATAAACATACAAAACAAAAATGTATATATGCACACATTTACATTACACACACATACATGGCCTGAAGGGAAAAGTACCAATTAGAAAAGACTATGAATATACCATTGATATAAGTAGCAGCCTCCTTAGAAAGGAAAGCATTGCCATTTATGTCATCCAAGTATTTGACTCTGAACTTACATTGCTTTTTAAACCACTATATCTTTTATATATCTTTTATTTAATATTCATATTTTAGATTTTAAATACTTATAAATGTTGTAAGTGCATGGTAACATTATTTTTGGTCAGTGACAGTACATTTATATAAATGTGTATTAGATTTAATACACAATTTCTGAATTTTAGTAAAATTCTGTAAAATTGTATTTCTACAAATTAATTGCTTTTATGCTTTCTGTTTTTACAAATACTTTAAATAAGAATAAAATTATATTTTATTCTGGAATTCTCAGAGCCTGCTTTGATAAGCATAGATTTATTTGTAATTACTACCACCTAGTGGCAATTTTTGAAATTGCAACTTGGTTTCTATTCCATCCTTAAACTGGTAGTCTGGAAATGCATTCTTTCATATACCTTATAACTTACGCATTTCAGGTTATATTTTTGCAAACAAAATCACAACAAATATGAGAATTTTATTTAAAACCTTTCATAGGTGTAATTCTTGACTTCCTTACTTACAGCAGTTGTGTTCTTGCTTCTTAACTCATGTAACCTTAGAAAAGATTTACAATTAAATTTAATGATATAATTACATTTTTATGTATAGAAAATAAAAGGGAAGAAATGTGTATATTTCTGTCTATGGATAATGGCTAGTAGAATATGAGAAGTAATCTCATATTCAGTTAGGTGTTATCATAAAGTGCCTCTTAAAATTTTTTAAAAGAATAGAATAGAGTTACTTGTCCCTTAACTCTATAGACATTAATATTTTGTCCATTAGATGATTGACCAGATTGAAAATGACTGAATGCAAGTGCTTTAAAATGTGATGGACCATTTTGTGAAAACTTTTCCTCCAAAGAAAAGTTGTAAATATTTGTATCATGTGTGTCAGAATCTTTGTATCAGAATGCAAGAGACATTATAGTTAATTACCCAGATCATTCTTATTTTAGACCAGGAAAACCTAAAGAAAAATTAGTGTTCTTGTAACTTAACACTTAGGGAAAAAAAAAAACAGAAGCAGAAGACAATTTTGAAATGTAAATGTGACTTGCAGGGTTTGCTGGATAGTTGTATGTCGTAGCTACATGTTTGGGTAACATCTGTTGGGGCCCAGTCTCGATGGGCTCGTGTGCTCCAGGGTAGGGCGTGAGGATTAGAAATGTTAGGCAAGAGGAGCAGAGACATGAAAGAAGGACAGAGCCAGGAGGGCTGTCCAGCGAATACTGAGTATATGTGCTTATATGCCCCGATCCAAAAAGCGGGAAGAAGGCAAAAGACTGCTTTAACATGACACAAAGGACAAACAATCACTTGCTTCAATACTTGAGATATCAAGCCACTATTTTCTGAGTTAAGCATTCTGATGTTTTAGGCAGAACATGTAGTGACAATATTTTAGACCAAGTATCCTGTAGGCAGCTACTCCTTGGGTCAAACCTCCTGTCTTTAAAATGAAGGTGCAGGAATAGGCTTGAATTCTCTGGCTTTTGGTCAAGGTGGAGCAGATCCACCTCTGTGGGCCTTCTCACTATCCAAACACCAAGTAACTACACCCTAGGTCAGGATATCTTGTTTGTAGCCACTCATTAAATCAGACTTCTTGTCAGTAACTTGGAAAGAGCAAGAGTAGGCTTAGGCTCTCTGGCCTGCAGTCAGGTGGAGTGGATCCACTTCCGTGGTGTCAGTTGTGTGCCAACTTGACACCAGCTAAAGTCACTTGAGAGACTGGAACTTCAATTAAGGCATTATTTAAATTAGTGATCAGTCGCAAAGGGTACAGCCCATGGTAAATGGTGGACCTGGATTCTATAAGAAAACAGGCTGAGCAAGTCATGAGGAGCAAGGCAATAAACAGCAGCTCTCCATGGCTTCTGCATCAGCTCCTGCCTCCAGGTTCCTGTCCTGACTTCCTCAGAAGATGAACAGTGATATGGAAGTGTAAGCCAAATAAGCCCTTTCCTCCTCGGGTTGCTTTGGTCATGGATGGTGTTTAGTCAAAGAAAGCAGTAGAGCACTAACTGACATGGAGGAATACCATTCTGCCTTCCAAAGTGATTATCGCACCTTTCTCTTTCAAGCTCATCCGCAGTAGATAGATGAGGGTTCTGATTTTATCCTCATCAACAACCATTATTGGTGATATTTCTAGTTTAGACTTTCTTAAAAGCATGTAGTGTGGTTAATTATGATTTTAATTTGCACATTTCAAATAATTATGACACTAAGCATCTTCATCAAGAATCTGCCATTTAAAAGTCAAAAGGTCCATTCCCTTAAATGGTAATATAGATGCCAATTTATTGAAAACAAACTTGTTCTGTCTGTACAAGTTGTCTAAAATAGCTTTAGATTAGGTTAATATTGGTATTTAGTCCAGAAAAAGAATATATTAGAATTATAACTTTTTATTTATGGAATATTATATTTGATTGTTTTGTTTTTACCTTTGCAAAAAGCCCAGTTTTGACTGATCCCTTGGAGATCAGACTTCACAGGAAGAATATTGTGATCTGGTATTTTGCTTGTTTATACATCAAGTTTTAAGTGAGACTATGGAAAGGAAGTAAGAGCTAAGAGCAAGTATCTGCTTTCTCACATCCAGAACCTATGTTTAAATCACATATGTTTAAATATACACATATTATAAATATTCACATACATATGAGAGACATAAAGAAGGAGTATCTAAAGGAAGAGACCAGTAGGAGGGAGGAGAGGAGTACAAGGGAGGGTGGAGGGCAAACATGAGCACATACAATGATATACACATATGAAAAGTCAAAATACTGATTTTATATGCTCCCTAAAAGAGTGATGAAAACTGAACTTCATCAATAATAATGTAGTTTTACATCCTAGTAATAAGCCTTAACACAGATAACTTAAGGAAACTGTTGAGTAGACTGAAGGAACCAAGTTTACCAGTTTGCTTGTTGTAATGGATAAAGATGCCAACAGCCAGCTGTGGCAGTCTGTAGGGCATTCATTTAAGCAATGGTGTATTGTTGTTAACTGTGTTTCTGTTAATTTTATAGAAGTTATGACCTTAAAAAGCTTGTTTCTGTTATTTTTAGTGGCATTCATTTTCAACTGGCTTGGATTCTGCCTATCCTTCTGTATCACCAACACCATAGCTGGAAGGTATGGTGCTATCTGTGGATTTGGCCTTTCTCTGATCAAATGGATCCTGATTGTTAGGGTGAGCATCTACCTAAGATGTGTTGTTCATTGCAGTGTTTGCCTCATGCGCACACTCCACCCAGTAAAGACACACTTTTTATTTTGGCATTCTTTAACCATGCAGATTTGGTATAACTATGTGTCCCCTAACTGTATGTGAAAGATTGTTAGTTTGAAATAAGAAAATGCTTCCACCTTTGGTATCTGTGTCCTCACTTTGAGTTATTTAAAAGTGCTCAACATTTACTTGGTTTCCTCATAAATGGATAAAAACTGCCTCATGGGATTATTTCTGAAGATAGAAAGCAAAGTACCTTCCCCAGTTACCTATAGCATGCAGAAATAATGTATATATGTTTTGAACATATAGTGTACAGATGTGTGTATATACATAAAGTATACAGAAATACAGTATATATGTTTTGAACAAATCATGCTTTCTGCTCCTGTGATGTAGTACAAGTGTGCCTTAACTAAAAAACACAAAGGTTTCTGTTTAAGTTATGAATTTAAATATCTTCTAAGGTGGTTTTTAGTATGCCATTTTGTTCTTAGTTAAGGTTGGTGAAAGAGATATCAAGGTCACCAAGAATAATGTAGAGTTTGCTAAGGACTTTTTAAAAGTATATTCAGATCGGACACTGAGAACTCTGACATTTAGAAATGTAAAAAGAGATGACTATAAGAAAATCCTATTTCAAATAATAACTAAATACTTCCTCTCTCCTTAAAGCTTTGAGAGCTCAAAAGTAAAGGCTGTCAGAACTTGCTCTTGCTGAGTATGGTGGACACCACAGCCCCACTTGTGAGGTCAAGGAAGGAAGGCTTTGAGGCCAGCGTGGGCTATATTGTAATACCAATCTCGACATTAGAAACAGAAGAGGAGAAAGGAGAAAGCTTACTGAAAAACATTTATCCTTTACTCCATGTGTTCTTACTAAGCCTTTTTTAATTTTCTCTTCCCTGAAATGACTTTCAGGGTGGCATTTTGGGGACAACACGTTCTTTTCTCACTTGTGTCTCAACAGCATCTTTTGTCATGAGATAGTTTTCTGTACAAGTTTTGTAGGTGTTTTTGCTGTCAGGCACAATCAGCTTGCTTCTTACCTTTGCCTTTGGAACGTTTCTTCCTGGCTTTGTTAGCTTTCTCTTATTGTGTGTGTGTGCACATGCGCGTGTGTGCTCGTGTGTGTGTTTGTTTGTGT
Organism: Ondatra zibethicus; assembly: GCA_004026605.1. NCBI lineage: Eukaryota > Metazoa > Chordata > Mammalia > Rodentia > Cricetidae > Ondatra > Ondatra zibethicus. Next base: position 94,572 of record PVIU01001837.1, read on the forward strand.
GTGAAACATCTTGTGAGAGTCTGTTCTTTCCTTCCACAATGTGGGTTTTAGGGTCCAACCTCAAGTCATTGAACTTGGTGACAAGTGTCTTTACCTAATGAACCATTTCTGTAGTCTCTCCTTTGGGTTTTTAAAGGATAGACCTAGAAGAATGGTCATGGGTGGCTTTATTCACTGTTGTGTCAACAGTGAGAAGCTATCTGCTTGCCTCTATAGAGACTGTGGAATCTGGGTGAATGCAGCCTAACAATGAGGCAGATTAAAGTCTCATGCAATTCAGAACCTCAGACACCCGGACAGGCACAAAAGCACATTCCAAGAACAATTCTGTGTTTTTGAAGAAACTGAGGTCATAAGACTTTAGTTTTCTTACAAGCACTCAGAATTCCCATCACATGAGTCCATTCTTGGACTGTGTTATAACAGCTGCCCACAGAATTTTAAATGATGTAATTACTAAAGTATGTAAATTATACAAATAGCATTTACTTAAACTTTGCTTTCTGGTTGAAAGTGCTGAATCTTCCTAAGTTTTCAGTAGAATCGTAATGTTCACTTCTTTAAATGCACCAAATGCTTAGATAATGCATCTGTTTCATTAATTTATTAAAAGTAGGCATTGTACAAATATTAATACTCTGAATGATATATTATTATTTTTGAATTTGTTTATAGCTTTCCAGGGTTTTGATTATTTTAACAGATCCTGTACTGTTACATATCAGATTATAGGTTTTGAATGTTCATCTGTTGACTCTTGATTGGAATCTATATACTAGTTTCTTATAAGATGATTAACGTTTGAACCATTATGAGAACTGTCCTCTTACGGTAGTTTTTGTTTTAATTTTACTTTAAAAGATATCCAGTGAGTTTCTACCAGGAGCTTAAATCTACTAAATGTTGTAAAACACACAAAGACAAAGCTACAATCCTGCCCTTACAGATTTTCTTGGTAGAGACACTGAAAAGAGTTGGAGCTAAGTATATCTAGACTTAACTGCATTGCTAACAGAGCTGTTGTTATTCAAATGGAATGTCTCCTTTAAATCATGGAACACAGAAAACTATTCAAAAACTATTTTTTCAATTTTCTTAAAGTTGGTAATTTATTAGGTTTATTCTTGATATACAAGAAGGAAGTCAACCCATTATGTATAGCCTGTACCTTGAGGGTGTTAGAGCCCCATTCTCTCATGGGAGTTTCTGGGTGTTTATTGGATGTCATATGCAGAGAGTTGAAAATATATTGTTTTGGCTCTTTACCTTCATATTTCTTACAACTCCTAAGGCCCTTATGAAATGTTTTTTCAGTTGTCAGATTCTTTTCTCATCGTGTATCTTGTCAGTGTGGTAGGTGTGGCCCTTGCAGTTTCAGTGCTTTTCAAAGGATTATGACATCCAAATCTTCAGAATGTCTAAAACTCCAAGCTTAGAACTTAGATAAATAGGTATTTATTAATTTAAAATTATTCCAAAGATGGTGCTTCAGTAGTTTAAAAAAATGATTTGATAATCTCCATTTATATACTTCCCAAGTTGTGATACCATGGAAATTTGTATTTTTATTATTACTAGAGCTGTAGATTTTTAAGCTTTTATAGAAATTACCAACAAATAGTTGGAAGTACCTTTAATTAATTTCAGATACAGGCATCAATCTGCATTTAACAAAATTATTTTTAGGTAGGTAAGATTCGGTTTGAGACCAGTAGAAAGAAATAAAATTAAAACAATTTTTTTTTAAAATAAAAACTTATTTAGAATAGGTTATCTGAAATACTTAAAAGAATTTTGAGTAATTTAAGATACAAAATATACATAGTTTAAGGTACATAAGCTACTTGTATAGGGAAGAATTATCCATAATAGGTTAAGATAAACCTTTTCAATTCTATGAAGTACAATGTCTGTTCAAGAGGAGATACCTGTGTCCTGTGCTACGAGGCCCTGTTAACTTCCCACCTCACACAGAATAGAAGACCAGCAAACATGGCTAGTCATAGCAACTGTTGAAATGCCACTTCAGGGTTCATTTAGCTATTCTCAGCTCACTATTGGGAGCTGAATGCCAGGCATCTAGTTTGAAAATGAAAAGTCTCTAATGAGTTGGGGGTCTTTATGTGTCTAGTATTTGGGCAGTGATTAACACTAGGGGGTGTACAGAAGGTCAAAGCGCTTCTTTCTAGAGGTCAGCACAACATCACTGTCTGCTAAGATTAAACTAATGTGTCTTTTGTGCTAATATCCAAAGCAGCAGGTTGCTGTGACATATGTAGGATGGTAGTTGTAGCTTTGAGTCTGTAAGAAATCGATGTGAACCAGAATATAACCTTTGGGCATTTATTCTCCTGCAGGCAGTGTGGAGCTTCTGTTCATAGAGCATTTTATATGCTTGCAGTTGTATAAGAGAGTGTTTTCCCCAGATACATATGTATACCATTAAGTATTATTCCTGTGCTTTTCTCTCATGCTGCTTTTATATGCCCTTTTTAAGCATTAAAGATTATTTGAGATAAAGTATTCTGAAACTTGGAGTAATCTGAATGTTCAAATTTAATAATACAAATATGGTTAACATATTTATGTTCACTCCCCAGTTTTCCGACTATTTTACTGGCTATTTCAATGGACAGTATTGGCTTTGGTGGATATTTCTTGTACTTGGTAAGTTTATTCTTAATGCAGTTCAGTTTAAAGAATCTTAGCTTATTACTCAGTTAACTGGTATTTCTAAGATCAAAGTACAGATAAGTTGTGTTACTAGTTGTGCAGAAATAAGGTCTCTCTCTTCTCAGCTCCCAGCTCTCTGGAGTGGCACTCCTGGGTGGAAAAGCAGAGGCTGTCAGCACAGAGAACTAGAGGCTGAGTGGCAGTTAAGTCCTACAGAATTTGAAAAATTTAACCTAATTCAAGTATTGTTATCTTTAGTAATTATCTTAGGAAACACACGTGCATAATTTTAATGATATTATGCGAGTAGGAGGGTTTGAGCAGTCAATGCCTTCTCTTATTTTTGGATCATGGAAACATTGTTTGTGCTTTTGAAATGTGCCCTTTATTAATCATTAATCTGCCAGTGCAGGGAAAGGCTTCATGCCCAGTGATCACAGCACTTTTGTTTAGTTGTCTTTTTGTAAGGCATGTTTTTTATTATGTTGGTGAAATTTATGACTTTTCAATAATACATGGTAATTAAGTTAATTTTAACATCATATTATACGTTTGACCCATAATATTTTACTTTTGACCATATTTCAATATGATTGCCAATTCATATTTTAATTCTTTTAGATTACAGTAGGTGGCAGTCTTCCTTTAGGTTTTTAGTCATAGTATTGAACCTTTAGGGGTTTTTTTGGAAAACAAATTGTTGCTGGCCAGGTAAGGTCATTAAATTCTTTCTGTATTATTATAGTGAAATTATTTTAATGTTGCAACTATGTTGGGGATTGTATTTCTATAATGGTTAAGGGAGGTTTATATATTGTTAATTCTGTCCTAGCCTCCTGAATTTTTTGCTCTTTGTTAACTCTTTTACCTAAAAGTGGGGGGAGAAACTATCAGTTCTACTAAGTATTTAAACATCCTAGTGAGTGTATTTGCTTATGTGTGCATTAAGAGATGAATGAAGTTAGAGAAAGATAATGATGGGACAGAATGCGGTGACAGCCCCAGTTCCCATTAGAGCCAGGATCTCAGATTTAGTTACAGGAGTAGGCAGACTTTATCAGCACTAACGCTGCCTTCTTGTACTTCAAACGAGCAGAATACAAGTAGGATGCTAAGACTAGGAGTCGCTGAGTGGCTTATTTTAGAAAACGCCTGAGTAGAACAACTATGCTAAAGAACTAGCAGCTTCATAGACAAAAGAAGGGATCTCACAACTAAATTTTATCTGTTATTTTTCAATAGTGCTTTTGTATTTGAAAAAGACAAAACAAACAAACAGAAAACCCAATGTTTTTGTTTTTGGCCTGCATCTGGAAGGGGATGAGGGGAGAGTTCCTAGAGAGGGAGTCACAAATGGAGAGTGTTGAGTATGAGAGCAAATGGGACTAGGTTTAATTGAAACTTCATGCCTCCATTTCCTTACCATGTGTATGTTCCTTCTTCTCTCCAGTCTGTTACACATGTGCCCCTCTGCAGTGCTGTGATTACTGTCTGAGAATTGGGTAAAATTTGTTTTGGACTTGATTTCAAATGAACAAGCACTTTTCTTCCTTCCTAGTGAAGGCAATCACATGCATCTATGCCTCTGCTTTTGTTTCTCCCCACTGCTTCTGATCACAAATTTACTGGAGTTAGGTGCTTTCCAGAAAACAGTATATGTGACTATTCAGAGGCTCGTACGAATAATGTTAATGCTTCTACACTATCTAATGCATTCTGTATCTGAAACTCGGATGCATTACACAGACATTTTTAGTGAAGTAAGTGGGTAATGTATAAAGTAGTATTTTGATTAATGAGCCACCTCAGCTGTCTAATCACAGAGAAATCACGGGAGTGGCTTGTCTCAGTTTTTATTATTAGACTCATGTTAGTTAAAATTAAAAACTTAAAACCATACCCATCTTTGTGTGTAGGTTTCACAAGTTTAGTCACTTTATATTGTGAAAAGGCAGGCTTGTTTTTTATCTGCACTCATTCTGTCTGGGAACTTTAAAAACAGACGTCTTCATTTGCTCAGTAGTTATAGGCATCGGAAAGGTTCATGAAAGGAAAGACTTAAGGGTAAACTGTGTCTCAACACTACAACTTCCTGACAGGATTCTTTACTTTTAAATTTTCTGTTTTTATTTTGTTTAAAGCTTTGTTTTGCTTGGTCTTTGGTTTTTCTTTTAAATTTGGTTTTGATTTGGTGGCGGTTGCAAGGGCAGAGAGCAGATGCGAGGAATTGGGGAGATGAGTGGGACCAGAATGAAAGGTATGTGAAGCGTTAGTCAAAGCAGTCTTAATCAATAAAAACCAGGGAGTTAGATATGGTCTGAAACCTGAAAGATCAAAGACTGGGAGCAGCCATCAGTTGCTTCCTTCCTCTCTTATTCCTCAGTCCAAAAGGGGTGAGATCCCGTCTATCCTGCCTCATCCCTTCCTGTCTCCACCTTCTGAGTGCTGGGATTAAAGACTTGAGCCACCACCGCCCAGCCCAGCTTCTATGGTTAACTAATGGCTAGCTCCACCCTCTGATCTCCAGGCAAGCTTTATTTGTCAGAACACAAACAAAATATCACACAACGTATGTGAAATCCACAAAGAATCAATAAATTTTTGTCTTTTTTTTTTTTAAAGTAAGATTTCTAGGACTGGGCTTATTTAAAATGCATTACTTTGCTACTTAGCATGATCATTGCTTGTATATTTCTATGTGACTTTGGATTTTTATAGCTTACCCTGCTTTAATTTTGTTACAGTTATGATTAAGAAATTGAAAGAATTAGAAGAATTTCAATAAAATGTTACTCTATTTTATCATGGTGGAGTTATTGTAGTTTAAGATACAATATAGAATAAATGGGATTCTGCAAATTTACTTCCTTGAGCAGAAGAAATCATGTTTATAATTGTCTATTGTCTGGGTGCTCCCCTTATGTTAAGAACGTATCTGTTATTTCAATCTTCCTAGGCCTCCTCCTTTTCTTCAGAGGGTTTGTTAATTACCTAAAAGTCAGAAACATGTCTGAAAGTATGGCAGCTGCGCATAGAACAAGGTACTTCTTCTTACTATAGAGGTAAGAAATGTTAATATGATGTTGGTTTATTCACATTATAGGGTCATGTTTTCCAGATACATGCTAAATATTTAATATGCACTCATAATTTTTACTTAATGTATTTAGTATGCTTTATGCTGGTTGCTATGCACTTAATAGTTTATTGACATTTAATAAGTTGTATGACCCTCTTAGATAACTTAGATAAAAAATTTTTAAATTGAATTTTATTAATTTAAATTTTAAAATACAAAATTATAAATGAAAACTTTATTTCATATTTTCTATATTTTGTGGTGTTATGATCAAGCCCAGTACTTCACACATGGAACAAGCAAGCTTGTTAACCCTTGCCCTTGGTCTTTTGAGACAGGCTCTTGCTATTTGTCCCGGCTTGCTTTAAACTTGGGGTGCTCCTAAGTGCTACAATTATAGGTGTGCCCCTCTATGCTCAGAGAAACTTAAATCCTACTTTCTCAACTTCCTTTAATGCTTTGCCACAGGCGCATTTGAAGTAACTAGCAGCATAACTCTTGAAGACTTTAAAAAGAATAATTTTTATAACAACATACTTACAAAGAAAGGATGGCTATTCTGCAAGTGTAGTGCAAAGTTCATGCAGATGTCTGGTAGAAAACAACAAGCAAGCAAAAACCCAGAATGACCCCAGATTTGTGATTGAAAAGTACTTTGTCACAAAGTAAGAAAAAAAAAAAAAAAGAAAAGAAAAGAAATGAGCAGAGAGAACTTGATAGTTACTCAGAGTTTCTGGAAGTTGTGTGAGAAGTCAGCATTCATTTATTAAACAGCCAAGGGATTTCTTCAGATAAAGAGACCTTATGTGTTTACTCAGCTCTCTGTATCTATGGGCTCTGTATCCATGCGCTTAACCAACCACTGGTTGAAAACAGTTGAAAAGAACCGCATCCATACTGAGCATGCACATTTTCCTCCTGTCGCTGTCCCAGCAGTCCGGTGTATTAAACACTGCACATGAGTGGAGGTGGCACACAGGAGAGGATGCACACGTGTTTGCCGTTCCATTTTATTTGTTGATCTTGAGCATTGGAGAAGCTTGAAGGTGGAGGGAGGATTTTACTCCTTGCAAGGAAACTGTGTAGTTTATGATTTGATTATTTACATTTGTAGCTTTTGTTATTTATTATAAGTGCTCCACCCTTCCATGAAGACAGGCAACTAAGGAATGCTGAGATTGAGAGAAGTAGTCTTCCTCATGGATGAACCCCCTAGTTGGTTATCCAGAACCAAGTGGTCAGCCTTGAAATTGTACATACAAGTAACACTAAATGGGTTGAGCAGGTTATATTTATATATTTAGGCATTTATATCTAACAGTAACAGAGAAAAAGAGGCCTGATTTCAAGAGGGACTTAGGTGAGAGGAATTGGAGAAAGGAAAAGAAAGGAGGAAATGATTCAATTATATTTTAATTAAAAAGATAAAAAGAATATACCATTAATTTTGCTGAAGACTATACATGTAAATATAATGTGTATATAAAGGTATTTCTGGATTATATTAAAATATTACTCTAAATGTTCCTTAAGATCCCCTATTCCCATAAGATACTAAATTTTCTTTTTAATCATTAAAATGTCTGTGTGAATAGTGGCACCAAGGATTTGGTAGTATTAACACTGAGATAAAAGGCAAAAAATATTGCTAACTTGAGCACTGTTCTCTGAGTAGTGTGATTATTTTGTGGTTTTTAAAGAGTCAGCTATACATCAACAATGACACTAGGACCTATTTCCTCTGCATGTATTATCTTTTTGGGAACCTAGTCTATTTGGATGCACACCTTCCTAGGCCTGGATGGAGGGGGGAGGGCCTTGGACTTCCCACAGGGCAGGGCACCATGCCCTCTCTTAAGAGAGCAGGGGGAGGGGGGAGGGGGGGAGCGGGAGGGGACTGGAAGAAGGGGAGGAAATGTAAATTTTTTTGAATGGAAAATAATAAAAGAATATGGAAAAAAAAAGAGTCAGCTATAATGTAAATATTGTAGACTCCATGAAGGTCTTTTATAGAGGCTTTGTCTTTTAGAAAATTATTAAAACACATGGTTATCTTTATCCAAAGACCGTTATATACTTAAATGAAATGCAGCTATAAAATGTATTTTTACTGTATTATGATTACAACAAGCATAGCATAATACATTTTAAGAGTGCCTTTTTCTTTGTCTCCAGACTGCATCAAGCCAACATTCCTTCCTTGTACCAATGTGAAATGTCCAGGTCATCTGTAAACCACAGCTTTGCTAGGATAGAAGACTCCTGGGAGCAGGAGGAAACCTATGAGAGGTGGAGCTTCGAAGTTAAATGACAGGGTGGTTTATGCTTAAAAGCCATTTCTGCTCATTCTTTAATTGTCTGTAGTTCATTTATTTTGCACATTTGCATATGTGCCTATTTAAAAGATACGCATATACTTGAAAGAATCCACAAAATTGTTGCAGCAAAGTCCAGTCACATTTGGTTAATCAGTGTTTGATAAAATTGGAAGAGTTGAGTGGTAAACACTTCCAGCATGTAAATGCTTCTGGCTTGACCGTTAGCATAATAAAAATTACATTATTAATCTTGTCAAATGCTTTAGTTTCTGGCTTAGATTCATCTGGTAATTCCAAACATGAAATATTCTTTGCTATAGATGATGTTTATTAAAACTTGCAGTGTGATTATTAGAAAAGATTTGTCAGATTTTGGAGTATGATATTATTTAGGAAAACTGTAAATAACCATACATAAGTTGCTTTTTACATTCTTTTCTTAGAATTATGTCTAGGTTTCTTTTCATTAATTTTAAATTAAGTAAACTAAATATATAGAAATAAACTTGCTTAAAGATAGAATGGTTTCAGATGAACGCTAAGAAGATGTGAGTATACCAAATGCCCTTTAAAGAAAAGGAAGCTAAGAGACAGTACTAGTTTTAGGAATTTTCAAACAAGAGGCTTAGATCTGAGGATTACTCACCTTAGCAATTCTTACAAGAAGAGATTCAATTAGATCTTATATTTATTTACATCTAAGACAATTTTAAAAATTGATTTATCAAATATATTCTTATTTGCATTTGTCTTTTAAAAAGCCAATAAAAGTATCTTTCAGTATTACTGTAATCATTTTTCTTTAAATGCTTAATTTGTTAAACTTAGCAAATAAAATCTTGTTCTGTTAATAGCGCCTTGCTTAATGATTGTAATTTGTAAAAACATAAGCTGAATTGAGATCATGGAAAATACATATTTTGATTTTATGGAAATGTATCTGTGCAATATAGGGGTGCTGAGTGTCTGTGTGGTGAGTGTGTGTGACCATTACTCTGACTGGAACCTGCTTTTACGTCCATAGCTATAATGCTTAGCATCTTACAAATCGCTGTCTCCTGTGGTTTTCATTTTTATCTTAGCTTTTGAACAGCAGCAGCAAAGATGATAGAAATTACATTACTGCTTACATGTAAAGATTGTCATTTAATATAACTATAAAGAACATACAAAATTGATTGCTAGACACTGACTAAAAGGTATATCTAACTATTCATGGCCATTATTCCAGTTTTAAGGAAAAATAAAATTTATTATGTTTTATTATCTCTTTTGTATTTCTTGTATTTTATGATTTTTTTCATTGTTTTTGGTAAATAAAACATAAGTTTTGTTTGCTAATTGAGCCTCCTAAATTGTTTCCCCTGATTCACTTTATTTCTCTCCTTTGTAGAATTTTTGTTGTTGGTTGAAGTCCATTTGCTCCACCCCTAGCATGGGGAAGGAAAGCAGCGCTGAGCTTTGTTGCCTGAGTGGGAGTCTGCACTGGGTAACACAGAGAACTCACTCTGGGGCTCTATCGTCTCTGTGTCCTGTAGCTTTAAACTACAAGGAAGCTCAGCTACCAAACAGCAATCCATTACAATTTCATTTTAGTTTTTATAGTAGCCATATTTTGCTTTTGCATATGTATGTGCCATTTTTGATCCAACATTAGAACATCACATTTTTATTTTGATTTTTCCCTTAAATCTGTAAGTTCAAATGTATATTACATAATCCTCTATAATTTTACTAGTTCAATGGTAGACATAAATCTCATCATCCAAGTAGGATTGCCAAAGTGTGATTTAAAACCTTAGTATTCCTTTTCAGATAAGTGGACTCCCACGCATGTCCTGTCATTTCCTGTGAGCTTGGACAGCTGTTGTGTTTTGAAGGACCCTTGGCCACATTTACATGATGCCTTAAAGACAGAAAGTCAAGACCCGCAGCAGCTAAACCATTTTGAGTGAATGTGAACCAGAGCTTGGATGCTGATATAAAAGTATCTTAAGTGATTTTTATTGTATTTGAATAAGCTTGTTATGGGCTGAATAATCCATTTAGATGTAGTTATACAATCGACTGTTTTATAGAAAATGTGTTTTTCTATGTAGTGCATTAGGATGGCTTTTAAAAATTGAAAGTTAAAATGTGAATCCTGTTATACCAAGTTAAACTGAAAGGCTGTACTTCACAGAAAAAAAAAAAAAAAACTACTAATCTCCAACCAATTATTTTAAGCCCGTCAGATAAATCCCAATTTAGACATGTCTTTGAAGTAGTTCATAAATTTTAGTTATAATCACAGATTTTTTTTTCTGCTTCTGTCCCCCTACCCATTTCTTTTTCATCTAGGACCTCATGAAAGCTAGGCAAGCATTCTACCACTGAACTGTACCTCAAGCCCTGTTTTTATTTTGACATAGGGTCCCGGGATTGTCCTTGAACTCACGCTGTAGCTCAGAGCAGCCCTTGAATTTCCCATCTCCCTGCCTTAGCTGCCCACATAGCTCAAAGCACACACTTGCACCACGTTTTCAGTTAAAGCTTTTATAATTGGGAAAGCAGAGTTCAAAATGTCCAACTGGAGAAAAAGTCAGGGTTTCTCAACACTTTTTGTCAAAATGGTATTTACTGTTTTAAAGGCACAAGGTTTACGACAGTGAATTCGATAGTCCCTTACTGTGTCTGGAGCCTGCTGGACACCTCTGTGATCACAGGTCTCAGAGTACACAGTGCTTCCTCTCACACCCCAGAGTCGGGGAGGTGAGATGTATGGGCACCTTAAATAAGAATTGGCTACTATAACTCACTCCTTTTGAGAGAAAGGACTTAGGATGGGGCAGGAACCAAAACAGGATGTTAAGTTCTTAAACAATCATTTTTTTGACTTGGAAAAGAGACATAGTAATTTATTTTTTTAAAAGAAGCTGAATTTGATTACAGTTTATAATGTTGATAAACATGGAGTTTAGAGTTTTTAATTGCTATTATATCATTTGAATTTATGAGTTAGTCATGAAATATTAGCACATTATTTTTAAGATATGCTTGATAAAGTTCAGCTATTAGATGATAATGTGCCATTTGTTATTTTAACAGTGCCCTTGCTTATGGAAGAAACTTGCTGGCATATAATTTGTTAATATAATTGTATAGATGGAAATATCATCTTTTTGGAAACCAGTTTAAGGCTCTTAGTTTATTATCACCATCTTGACCTCTGACATGTTTATATACCAGACTTCAAGATTTGAGAGAAAAACAACTCTGGTATGGAATTAGGTTTGCGTGTTGCAGCATTATTTAAACTTCTTGCAGTTTTTTTGTTGTTGTTGTTGGTTTTTGTTTTAGGAGATGGGATTACAGTTTAATACATGCAAGCGAATCAGCTTTTTGAAGATAATGTTTTTGTTTTATGTTGCAACAGGTAACAATGCATTTTCATCTCACTCAGTTTATTTTCAGCTCAACACATGTACATGCCTCCTCCCCTCCTCTTCCTTCCCCTCCCCTCTCCTCCTTTCTTCTTTTTGTTGGTATTAGAACAAGACTCGTCTAAGCAAGGTGAGCCCTCATTGAACTCTATTCCAAGCCCATGCTTTACTGTCTGGAAGCTTTGAGCCTAGACACATTTTTGTTTTGAAGGTTGTGCTGTCTGTTTCTCAAAAACAAATCTACATGATTTCATTTAAAATCACATTTTAAAACTCGAGTCCAGGAGCTGGCAAGAGGTCTCAGGATGATGGTGTCTGATGCCAGGCCGGATGATTTAAATTTGATCCTCAGAACCCACATGGTAGAAAGAGAGAACCAACTTATAAATTGTTCTGGGACTTCCACAGGCATGCTGTGGCATGTAGGGCATCATCTGCATGTGCTCCCACCACCCAACAAATAAATAAAACATAAAAACAACCATGCCGGTAACTATAAAGAGGACAGGAAGGGAATCAAGGCTGTTCTTATGTTTACGAAGAGCTGCTTTGTGTGGTGCTCTGGCTCTGTCTCTCTCACACACACACCTCTATCTGGCCTGTCTCTCACCCCTCTCATGTGTGTTTCATTAAAGTCATCACGTCAGGGACATTAAGAGGCTTCATTTCTTCTCCTGGCTTTACCAGAGAGGAGTAAGTTCAACAAATAAAGTAGCTAGCCCAAAGTTCAGATGAAGTCACAAAAGAAGGCCACTTCATTTAGAATATGGCAAGTAGCAAATAACCTTATGAAAAAAATATTAATTCTGCAGAGATACATGTGCAGAAATGCATATATTTCTTCCTCACAAAATTTAGGTTGTCAGCCATCTGAATTCTAGAATAGTGGTTTGGTTTGGCTATGTGATTTGGGCTGTAAAATTCTAATTCCCATCTTGTTCATATATTGTGACCTAAAGATTCTTTTTGCTAATAAGTATTGGTGTCCAGTCATCCTAACAGAATAAGTTCTGATGGAACGTGAACTATTCCTAATAAGTCCTAGGTGCAGATTTTTTAACTGAAAATAATTTTTTTCATGCAATTTATTTCTGATCCCTTTTCCTTATCTCCCAGCTCCTTATCTCCTCGCCACCCACTCGACTGCTTGCCTCCTTTCCCTCTCTCTTTAAAATACTAATGGGCAAAACCAAAACAATGAAATAAAACTCTCAGTCCAAATATCGTTTCTGTCAAAGCCCTATTGAGATTGTGCTTTGATTATTGACTTTTATGTTATATCTTCAAGTTGGTATTTTCCTCAGTGCTTACTGCAGAGCTCAGTAAACTCAGTAGATAGATGGGTGGAATCAAGTCTGCTACCAGGGTCTGTGGATCATGGATGCTTTCTGACCTTCAGATCTTGAGTCTAATAGAGGAAGATTTATAAACCAGAAAATATGTTTGTATTAAGGTAGAAGTGAAAAAAAAATATGGGTTAGAACAGTTGAGCTCTTGGGGTATTCAGGTACCTTTTGCTTGAAACAGTGCTAGAACTAAGTGTTAAAGGGTAACTAGTAGCCGGGCAGTGGTGGCGCACGCCTTTAGTCCCAGTACTTGGGAGGCAGAGGCAGGTGATCTCTGTGAGTTCGAGGCCAGTCTGGTCTAAAAGAGCTAGTTCCAGGACAGGCTCCAAAGCTACAGAGAAACCCTGTCTCAAGAAACAAAAAACAAACAAACAAAAAAAGGGTAACTAGAACTATGCAGGGGGCTTAGGCATTTCATAATCATTAAATTTTTTACTGCATTTTTTTCTTATTTTTGAAAGATACCTTTTTTTAGACGTGTGTGTGTGCGCGCACGTGTGTGCGTACCTACAGAGGCCAGAAGAGGGGGTTGAGTTCCCTGGAGCTACCAGGTGTTTTGGAGCTACAGGCTAATGCAGGTGGTAGGTTTTGAAGGGCAGTCCTCTGCAAGAGCAGCAATCACTCTTAATAGCCTTGTCATCTCTCCAGCCCCTTGCTTATATTTTTAATTTGCTTACAAAGTAATGGGTTTCAATTTCATACATAATTTGTTCTTGTTGCTCTTGCTCTCTTCCCATTCGGCACCCCCTTGAGCCCTTTCACCCCAGTATTTCTCTGTCCCTTGCATTGTGTTGCCTCTCTTGATCTTCCTCAGAAGGAAGCAGTTATCTTTCCATTCTCATAAAACTTCGTTTGAGCCTCTTTTTTGTTTGTTTGTTTGTTTTGTTTTGTTTTTCTAGACAGAGTTTCTCGGTCTTACAGTCCTGGCTGTCCTGGAACCAGCTCTTGTAGACCAGGCTGGCCTCAAACTCACAGAGATCCGCCTGCCTCTGCCTCCTGAGTGCTGGGATTAAAGGCATGCACCATCACTGCCCGCCCGTCTATTATTTGCGCCTCTTAAAGAACTTTTTAGTATGCGTCATAATGGTTATATTTATACCTCATCACTCTGCCTGGGGTAGGAACTCTGTATAATATCCTAGTCTCCATATGTTCTATACACAGCCAATGTCTCCTTTCTCTTTCATAAACTTTTAATATTTTTGAAATAATTGTATAATTACATCATTTCCTCTTCCCTTTCCTTGCTCCAATCCATCCCATACACCCCTCTTGTTCTCTCAAATTCATGACCTCTTCTTCATTGTGTGTGTGTGTGTATTCCTAAATACAAAATACCAACTGCTCAGTTTGTATGATGTTACCTGTATGTCTGTGACCTCAGCACTGACCACTTGGTATTGGATAATTGGTTGTGGACTCTTCCCTGGGGAAGACCATTTCTCCCAGTCTAAGCATTTCCCAGTTGCCCATAGTTTTTTGTCTAGGGTTAAAACTCTGTGAGCCTCTCCCTTCCATGTTTGTATGTTCATTAGTGTTGCCATCATTCAGGTCTTATGTAGGCAACCATGCTGATTGGATTTACAGGTTTAGTCTCTCTGACATTTCTAGTAGACAGTGCCAAGGGACCAAAGAGATGGCCCAGCATTTTAGAGCACTTGTTACTCTTGTAGAGGATCAAGTTTCAATTCTTAACACTTACATGGTGGCTCTTAAACATCTCTCACTCCAGTTCCAGGGGCTCTGATGCCTTCTGACCAGGCATGCACAGGGTGCATATACATTTATGCAGGCACAACATTTATATGCATAAATAAATACTTATAAAAACTTAAAAATCAAGATGGTCCACATATTCTTGCAAGTGACTTCCCTTTGCCATTGCAGTATTACTAACTACAGATGTCATCATTGGCGTAGCACCCTCCCCTAAATACAGTAGTACAGGAAATAGTCCTCGGGAGCAGCCCTTTCGCCTATCTCCTGATGCTGTTTCCCTCCCCAGAATCAACTACTGAGAACAATTACATACTTCAATAGACTTTTTCTCCATGGACGTTTTCCTATGATGATTCTGTGGTCTACACTGTCAGGGTGATGTCTCTGGTTTCACATACAGGTGAGAGGACCCCAGTTACAATGTCTCTGTATGTCTCCCTTTTTCTTTATATTCTGCACGTTCTTAAAGATGAGCACTTCTTTTGGCAAACATAGTTTATTTCTGCCAGAAACCCAGGGCTTGCTTTTTATCTTTTTTTTTTTTCACCAGAAAAAGGTGGACCTTTGGTTTCTAAGCCTTGGAGAGCTCCACTATTTCAAGATCTGATGTTTGCGGCATTTGAGTATCCTACTTTGATGTTAAAATTCTATTTGGTAAGAAGTTTTCTGGACCCAGATTGTTCCAGAAAGAAGGAGCCCGAGACTGATGAAAACAAACCAAAATGACTGGATTCAAATGAATTATTTTTTCTTTAAGATGAAAGAGAAGTTACAAGATTTATCACTTCTTCTTTAGCTAAATACTAAAACTTTTAGATTCCTTCTGTAATAGGTTTCTTGAGAGAAGCAGAATAAAGACATGTATGTATGTGTACATCTATTTACCTAGAGATTTACTATGGGAATTAGCTCATGTGAGTCTGGATGGAGATCCAGAAGTTCCCCATTTGTGATCGGCAAGCTAGAAAACCAGGAAATCCTGTATTGTAACTTACTGAGTCCCATGGCCTGAATTCCTAGGGAACTGATGGTATAACTCCTAGTGTATAACCCAAGGGTTGAGGGGGGGCATGGAGGGTAAAGAGTGTTTATTCAAATGCATGTCTTCTGGATGCACAACCACAGACACATCATGAACTATCAGTTTTCTGGGCATCTGTGCTGGCACAACCCAGAGACATTGGTTGAGGAATTGCCTAGATCAGATTGGCCTTTGGGCTTGTCTGTGCAGACTGTCTTGATCGTCTGTTCCATTGCTGGCACCATCCCTCTACACATAGGTCTGGACTATATAGCCAAGCTAGCTAAAGCAGAGCCAGAGAATGAGCCAGCAAACAGTGTTTCTCCCTGGCTTCTACTTTGAGTTCCTGCTTATGTTCTTGCCCTGACTTCCCTCAATGATGGCCTATGACCTGGTAATGTAAGCTGTTTTTTTTGTTGTTGTTGTTTGTTTTGTTTTTTTTTCCTGTGATAAAACACTATAACCAAGGCGATGTATAGAAGAAAGAGTTTATTCGGAACGATGGTTCCCAAGGTTAAAGAACCTGATGGCAATGCAGAGGCTATGGAAAAGCTGGAAGCAGGCAATGGTGGCCGAGCAGCAACTCAGAGCTCATATCTTGAGCCTTAAGTGAGAAATTGAAAGAACAAACTGGGAATGGCATGAGTCTTTGAAACCTCATCTTCTGGGACATACTTCCTTCAGTAAGGCCATAGTTGCTAATCCTCCCAAAACAGTGCCACCAGCTGGAAATCAAGTATTTAAATAGCTCAGGCAGTTGGGTATGTTCTCACCAAAGCACCACATAAGCCAGTCCTTTCTTCCTCCAAGCTGCTTCTGGTCAGAGTGTTTTGTCACAGCAACAGAAAGGAAATGAGAAGAGCAAGCCTTCGCTCAGAGAAGTCAGCCTACGTTTCTCTTCCTAAATTCTTCATCCTGAACTCAAGTTCGATGACATGACATTTGGGGCCTAAGTTTGGATGCCGTGGACTGTGTACCTACTGTTAGATTTCTTTTAGTGTGCTTGAACGTGCAATCTCCATGACCAAATAAATGACTCTCATCGACATGGGAAATCTTGGTGAATGTTTCTGAAGATGCTCCTGCAATGGTGCTCTTTCCCTAGACTCTACAGCAGCGTTGCCCCGACTTCCTGACCTCAGATTCTTTACACCAGGGTTCTTGTCAGCTGATGCCTCACAGTAGCCGTGTGTGAGTTGTGTTTTTACTCCTGTTTGACTTTTTTCTTTCCTTCCCTTTGTTCTCCAACTGCAAGTCCGTAGATTTCTAAGTACTCAATTGCTTCCAAAGAAAGGCACCCCTTCCCTGACCACCAGTAAAACTCTACCAAGTAAATAGAAGCCATTTTCAAGTCCTTGCTTGGTAAAACAATAAGTGAGAGAGGCTAGGTGAAAAAGAGCTTTCACAGTAATCCAGCTCTCAAATGCAAGTTTTGGGTTTCAGAAATAAAACCAAATGTGGTAGTTTGAATGTACTTGGCCCCTGTAATCTCACAGGGAGTGTAACTATTAGGAGGTGTGCCTTTGTTGGAGTGGGTATGGCCTTGTGTTTCACTGTGGGAGTGGGCTCCGAGGTTTCCTATGCTTAGGATACAGCACAGTGTCTCAAGATGTCAGACTCTCAACTCCTATACCAGTACCCCCAGGCTTCATGCTTCCATGCTCCCTGTCATGATAATGATGGACTGAATCTCCGAAACTGTAAGTGACCCACCCCAATTAAGTGTTTTCCTTATAAGATTTACCATGGTCATGATGTCGTTTCACAGCAATAGAAACCCTAAGATACCAAGTTTGATTCTTCTGAACCAAGCCAAGCCCTGTTGTTGGCAGAGATGACCACTCCCTCACTTTCCCCCACTCCACCTCCACTTGTCCTTGTCCCAGACCCTGTCCTCTTGCTCTTCTGCAGGATTTATGGCCTTGAGAATCATTGCATGTCTATACCATGAAGATCTTGCATTGGCATGTCCCTAAAATATAACTGTAATGACCACCATAACTTTGTGTGCCATTTCACTCCCTTTAGAAACACTTGACATACATGTTTCCCCACAGAAGTGTCCATTCTCACAAGGATGATTCATGTTCAGAGACAAGTGGCGGTAGAAAGCATAGTGTACTTCTCTGTCTCTTATGGCTCCCGACTTTGAAATTGTTGTTCTCTCTAGCCTGAGTTGAACTCAACAGATATTCATAAGGAAAAGTCTTAGGATTATTTTTACCTATTTGTTAACAGCAATCCCCCAACACACATTCTCTCTCTCTCTCTCTTTCTCTCTCTCTCTCTCTCTCTCTGCTTTTTGAGATAGGATCTCTCTACTTGGTCCTTTCTGTCTTGGAACTCACTATGCAGACCAGACTGGCTCCGAACTCATAGAGATCTGCTTGCCTTTACCTCGTGAGTTCTGGGATTAAAGGTGTGCACTACTGTACCCAGTCAATTTAAATTTCAGTGTGTGTGTGTGAACATTCGTTCACATCCAGGGAGAATAAAAGACAACTTTGTGGAGTCAGTCCTTTCTTTGTATCTTTGGGAGGGGTTCAGGAATTGAATTCAGGTCTGCAGGCTAGCGTGGCAAATTCTTGCCCTCTGAGCCACCTCTTGGAGACCTTTTACTCTTTCTTTGTTTCCTGTTTCCCTTATTGCCCTTTCGTCCTATTCCTTGCCTTTCCCATCATTTCTTTACTAACACAGATATAATTTATCTGAAGACAGAGCTACAGCCTATGCCAAAGAAAAATTGGAAGAGAGTTGAAAGTGAAATACTCAGTGCTCCTTCAGCCCTTCATGGATATTTTCAAATCCCTCGGTCCTCATAATCTTTTGCATCTAGGAATTCATTTTTGTTTTGTTTTTAATGACTTACCTTGCTGCTAGAAGGACATGGGAGCACCTCCTTTTTTTTTCTTTTTTAATTTCTTCCATGGGCAGGGATTGTAATTAGTGGAACTCCTAATCCCCCTCCAACTTTGATTAGCTCCCCCGGGAGAGGGTCATTTATTTGATGGGTAAATGTGAAATGTGGGTGCTGGAATGAGCTCTCATCTACTCTTCCTCAAGGAGCTCATAACCCTCAGGTGTTCCTGTTCTCAAGAATAGGCTCTGTCTCCAGAAGTTGCTCCCATCCTAGGATCGCTTGGGTCAGGGGCCGGAGCTCACAACTTTAGGATGTATTTAGTTCGGCTGTCTCCTCTGGTCCAGTTTGAGCAGTAATAAAGTTACTATCTTGGCTTCCCACACAACACTGCTTTGCTATCTCACTTATTAATGGATACCTCAGGTGGGAACAAAAGGTGTCTCAGTTCATGAGAGCAGCTGTTCACCACATCCTGTGACCCATCTTCCGTATAGATGGCATAAATGCAGTATTTACATGTGATGTCTCATAGGAGGATTTTTATTCTTTTACAAGATCACCAGGCATTACCTGACTTGTTAATGGAGTACTTAGAAGAAAAAGCTACCTGGTGTCTCTTCTAGTGCTTTAACCAACTGAACAAGCACAATAAATTTCTTGGTTGTGTAGTTTCCAGAGTCATGTGGACTTAGGATGTCCAATACTCAGTCTGTCTCACAGTGCCATTTACATTCTGTTGCTTTTTATGGCAGATGTGTTATGTTGCTGGCAGTGACTTGACTTCCAGATTCACAAATAAGGAAGCGATTTGAATGGGTCTCTTTCCCTGTTCTTCCAACCCTGTCCAATGGACAATTATTCATCCATCTTTTGCTTTGTAGTGTCTGATGACTGTTTTCACTTCTGGCTTGTCTTTAGAGGCTTGTAAGCACTCTGGTCTAGTTATGTTTCCTGTTGGCCTTTAAATTCCTACAAACTATAGCACCTTTCTCAAAAAGCCAGTGATTGTGTTGAAGAATAGCAGAGAAAGTGAAGGAATGAAGGGAGAAGGGGAACTAGGTAAGAGGAAATCAAGCAATCAGCAAACTTAATGCCTCAAAAATGATGCTAAAGAGATTTAGAAAAAGCCCTCAGAGGATTGCGCCCTAGTCTTGATGCTATGCTAACCATAAATGATGAGCCCTTGTGACAAGAACACAGAAGAAGGAGAGGGGGCCACAGACTCCTTTACAGCAAGCATCAAGTAGTCTGAGCAACTAGCAGCCAGATGAAAATAAGACATGTATGTTTGGATTTCTTTTCTGGAAATATTGGCAAAGCAAAGATGGTAAGATTCCTATCGGGAAGAAGCCCATTCTAATAAAAGCTAGAGCAGATTTTCCAAATATATATGTCAGCAATTAGCTGTGTGTATTAACAAAAACTGAAAGGGCTTCACAAGATCCCTCAGCATCTCCATCCTGAGTACATGGGGCTGCTGATGGGCCACGTGAGTTTGAGTGGATTTTGAAAATTAAAAACTAGAAGATGACATCATTACATAAAGGAAAAATAGCCTGCTGACTCCATAATGTATTTTACATCCACCAGTGCCCAACTCTGAAGCTCCTTCGCATCCACATGTCTATAAAACTGCATGAGGAATGAAGTGTTTGATTTTACAACCTAGTTTTCGTCTCTTATTCACGAGAAGAAAGAGGGAAGAAAAGACTTGCTTTATTTATTTAAGGGTAATGACGGAATACCCATTGAATGGTTAGATGGGTCTATGAAGGAGAAATGCTTCTGCTGGGCACTTGTGCCCACCCAGGATGGCCTGAATTCACCATATAAACTTTTAATGAGTGACCTATTTGCCTGACTCCCATCCAGATTAGCAAACACATGTTGATAGAACTCCAAACGCCTTTTCCCTTGTATCTTCTTTCCCCCTGTATGTTCAGAACCCAGATTGCAGTGAAATCACACAGCACCATCAAGTGCTGGAATAAATACTCTTGGCACATTACACGTTTGCTTTTGGATTGCTTTTTGGACATTGGTCAAGATGTCCAA
Organism: Ondatra zibethicus; assembly: GCA_004026605.1. NCBI lineage: Eukaryota > Metazoa > Chordata > Mammalia > Rodentia > Cricetidae > Ondatra > Ondatra zibethicus. The sequence goes on from PVIU01001837.1 coordinate 115,065, forward strand.
AATATTTTACTGATGCCATTTTTTCACATCCCCTATATTCAGTTTCTCAAGTCCATATAGGATTGTGATCCATGGTTTAAGAAAATATGCTGTAACCTCTGTTGGGTTTTTAAAATGTATACCAAAACCTTCCCACTGAATGTTAGAGGTTTCGCAGTATTGAGGTATTCATAAACATACAGGCATCTCTAAGTGGACTCAGTGGGTCTTGAAGTGCACAAAAAGTGTGAGGGAAAGTTGAGGAACTGGGGGAGAAGTTGGAAGGAAGTGAATGTAGTGGTTTTGATCAGAACATATATGCATTATAAGATTTTCAAAAAGAAAGGATTATTAAAAGAAAGAGTAACATGACATAATGAACCTTGGAAACAAGAATAAGAGAATTGTGGTCTATTATATTTGATTGAAATTAATAAGCAATTAGAATACACTCATGGCTCTGAGACAATTTTTAAAGATAATTTTACAAATAAAGGCAATGTCTTACTTCATCTTGTCCACCCAACGTGAAGCCACTTAACACTTTAATGGTATTTCCTTCTTATTGTTTGCCCTTTCCTCTGGAATTTGCATATAAGATGTAAATTAGATTAAAATCTGAATGAGGATGGAAATATGAAAACATTGCTCTCTGTGTACTTAGTTACTAGCCAGTTGTGATTACAGTCCCCTAGTGTGCATATTTAGGAGAAAGGGAAGGACAGTGAAATGGGAATGTTTCTTTCTGTCATTGTCCCTTAGATACTACTCAATTACTGAAGCCTCCACCAAACAATGGAGCTATAGCCTGTGTAATTAAAGCTGTGAGGCTCTGACAGAAAGCCATTCTTTTTTTATAGGCTCTTTAAAGAATATGAATAATAATCTCCAATGAGAAACTGACATACTCCTAAGCTTAGAAAATATAAGTGGTCTTTTTAAAAATTCCATAAAAATTCAACAGTATTTTATAAGCATTGAAAGAAAAAAGAAACCAGCATAACCCCATTATGTTGGTACAATTTTCATGTTGGCATGTTTCTCCACATCTTGACCACATGCACAGTTATTGTTAGTTTTGAGGCAAACTTGCATTCTCTTTTAACAGAGTTTTATCCTAAATCTGATTTTTATACAATTGTCATAATTATCATTTGGAAGAGTTTTAATAATCTCATTTATGGGAATTTATCACATGGAAAGAATTCAGCAGAAGGAAAAATACGCTATAAAGATGTTCATGGCAGCATTACGCAGGGAAATAAAGAAGTGAATGCAGGATGACCCTGCCCCCCCACCCCAGGAGTCCCTGTTCCTGTGCTGAGGAGATTCCAAGGGGTGAGTGTGTGCCCGCCAGGCCAGAAGGTCTCCGGAAGGGAGTGCAGGGCATCTCCAGCTCCTGCTGCAGGGGCTTCTTTGGACCACACGACCCTGCCCCCCCCAAGTTTGCCCTTTCCTCTGCAGGGGTCCTTGGACCACCAGAAGTCCCTGTTCCTGTGCTGAGGAGATCGATCCAGAGGGGTGAGTGTATGCCCGCCAGGCCGGAAGGTCCCCGGAAGGGAGTGCAGGGCACCTCCAGCTCCTGCTGCAGGGGCTTCTTTATTCCACAAGATCCTGCCTCCCCCAAGCCTAGCCTATTGTCTGCAAGGTCCTTGGCACAGGAACAGATCCTGCTCCTGCACTGAGGAAATCCAGCCAGAGGGTACTCCTTTCCATCTGCGGGGTCCTTAGATCCCCAGCACAACCGGCTCCAGTGCTGAGGAGCCCTAAGAGAGGGCAGACCAAGAAAATTCCCCAAGTACACAGTCAGTCACAGCAAAGATTGGATCAAGACGCCAAGATTCTCCTGGCAGCATTTGAAGGAAGAGATGGGCACCAATGCAAGAATTTCTCCAACAACATGAAAAGCATCATGACAACACCCGAATCCAGTGATCACGCAACAAGAAGACTTGAACACCCTATTCCAGAAGAAGTAGAAGAAATCAACTTTAAATGTAACATTATGAAAATAATAGAGGCCCTTAAACAGGATGTGAAAAACTCCTTTAAAGAAATGGAGAAGACAAAAAGGTAGAAGAAATGAATAAAGCTCTCAAAATACCCAAGGAAACCAAGAAAAAGCAATCAAACAGGTAATGGAAACAGTTCAAGAATTGAAAAATGAAATGGAGGTAATGAAGAAAACACAAACCGAGGGAAGGCTGGATATGAAAAATCTGGGTAAATGAACAGGAACTACAGAGACAAGTATAACCAACAGAATACAAGAGATAGAAGAAAGAATCTCAGACGCTGAAGATACTATAGAGGAAATAAACACACTGAATAAAGAAAACAACAGATCCAACAAATTCTTAACACAAAACATCCAGGAAATCTGGGACACCATGAAAAGACCAAACCTAAGAATAATAGGGGTAGAAGAAGGAGAAGAATTACAGCTCAAAATATATTCAACAAAATTATAGAAGAAAACTTTCCTAACCTAAAGAAGGATATTCCTATGAAGGTACAAGAAGCATACAGAACACCAAATAGACTGGATCAAAAAAAATCCCCTCTCCATAATCAAAACACAAAACATATAGAATAAAGAAAGACTATTAAGAGCTGCAAAGGAAAAAGGCAAGTAACATATAAAGGTAAACCTATCCGAATTACACCTGACTTCTCAATGGAAACCGTGAAAGCCAGAAGATCTTGGATAGATGTGCTGCAGACACTAAGAGACCAGGGACGCAAGCCCAGAATACTATACCCAGCAAAGCTTGCGTTCACCATCGATGGAGAAAACAAGATATTCCAGGACAAAAACAGATTTAAAAAATACGTAGCCACAAACCCAGCCTTACAGAAAGTACTAGAAGGAAAACCACAAACCAAGGAAGCCAACACCCATAATAACACAGGCATCTGACAACCCTCCACCAGCACAACTCAAAGAAGGGAATCACACAAACACTACCACCAAAAAATAAATAAATAAATAAATAAATAAATAAATAAATAAATAACCGGAGTTAACAACCACTGGTCATTAAAATCACTTAATGGTCTCAATTCACCTATAAAAAGGCACAGGTTAAGAGAATAGATACAAAAACAGGATCCAACATTCTGCTGTTTACAAGAAATACACCTCAACCTCAAAGACAGACACTTCCTCAGAGTAAAGGGTTGGGAAAAGGTTTTCCAATCAAATGGACCTAAGAAACAAGTGGGTGTGGCTATACTAATAATTGATTTCAATCTAAAATCAATCAGAAGAGATGGAGAAGGACACTTTATACTCATAACAGAAACAATTCATCAGGATGAAGTCTCAATCCTGAATATCTACACCCCTAATATAAAAGCACCCACATAGGTAAAAGAAACATTACTAGATCTCAAAGCACACATCAACCCCCACACTCTAATAGTAGGAGATTTCAACACTCCTCTCTCACCAATGTCAACCAGACAGAAACTTAACAGAGAAATAAGAGAACTAACAGATGTAATGAACCAAATGGACTTAACAGACATCTATAGAACATTCCACCCAAACAGAAAAGAATATACCTTCTCAGCATCTCATGGAACCTTCTCGAAAATTGATCACATAATCGGTAACAAAGCAAGCATCCACAGACACAAAAAAATTGTAGTAACCACCTGTGTACTATCGGATCACCAGGGAATAAAGTTAGAATTCAACAACAATTCTACCCCCAGAAAGCCTACAAACTCATGGAAACTGGACAGTCAACTACTGAACCACCCCTGGGTCAAGGAAGAAATAAAGAAATTAAAGTCTTCCTTGAATTCAACGAAAATGAAGACACAACATACCCAAAACTATGGGACACTATGAAAGCAGTGCTAAGAGGAAAGTTCATAGCACTAAGTGCCCACATAAAGAAAACGGAGAAAGCTCACATTAGAGACTTAACAGCACAGCTGAAAGTGCTAGAAAAAAAAGAAGCAGACTCACTCAGGAGGAGTAGAAGACTGGAAATAATCAAACTGAGGGCTGAAATCAACAAAATAGAAACACAGAAAACAATCCAAAGAATCAATGAAACAAAGAGCTGGTTCTTTGAGAAAATCAACAAGATTGACAAACCCCTATCCAACTAATCAAACGGCAGAGAGAGAACACACAAATTAACAAGATCAGAAATGAAAAGGGGGACATAACAACAGACACTGAGGAAATACAGAGAATCATTAGGTCTTAGTACAAAAGCCTATAGGCCACAAAGCTGGAAAATGTAAAAGAAATGGACATTTTTTTAGATAAGTACCATATACCAAAATTAAGACCAGGTGAACAACTTAAATAGACCTATAAGTCGTGAGGAAATAAAAGCTGTCATCAAAAACCTCCCTAATTTTGACAGGCTAAAATTATACAATGGAAGAAAGAAAGCATCTTTAACAAATGGTGCTGGCCTAACTGGATGTCAACCTGTAGAAGAATGAAAATAGATCCATATCTATCACCATGCACAAAACTCAAGTCCAAATGGATTAAAGACCTCAATATAAATCTGACCATACTGAACCTGATAGAAGAGAAAGTGGGAAGTAGCCTGCAATACATGGGCACAGGATACCACTTCCTATTTATAACCCCAGTGGCACAGACAATAAGAGCAACAATGAATAAATGGGACCTCCTGAAACTGAGAAGCTTCTGTAAAGCAAAGGACAGTCATTAAGACAAAAAGGCATCCTACTGAATGGGAAAAGATCTTCACCAACCCCACATAAGACAAAGGTCTAATCTCCAAAATATAAAGAACTCAAGAAACTAGACATTAAAATTCTAAATAACCCAATTTAAAAATGGGGTAATGATCTGAACAGAGAATTCTCAACAGAAGAAGTTTAAATGGCCAAAAGTTACTTAAGGTCATGTTCAACTTCCTTAGCAACCAGGGAAATGCAAATCAAAACAACTTTGAGATACCATCTTACACCTGTCAGAATGGCTAAAATCAAAAACACCAAGGATAGCCTATGCTGGAGAGGATGTGGAGAAAGGGGAACTCTCATCTATTGCTGGTGGGAATGCAAACTTGTGCAACCACTTTGGAAATCAGTGTGGTGGTTTCTCAGGAAATTGGGAATCAACCTACCTCAGGATCCAGCAATACCACTCTTGGGAATATACCCAAGAGATGCCCAATCATACTACAAAAGCATTTGTTCAGCTATGTTCATAGCAGCATTATTTGTAATAGCCAGAACCTGGAAACAACCTAGGTGCCCCTCAATGGAAGAATGGATAAAGAAAGTGTGGAACATATACACATTAGAATACTACTCAGCGCTAAAAACCAATGACATCTTGAATTTTGCATGCAAATGGATGGAAATAGAAAACACTATCCTTAGTGAGATAACCCAGACCCCAAAAGATGAATATGGTATGTATTCACACATTAGTGAATTCTAGCCATAAACAAAGGACATTAAGCCTATAGTTCACAATCCTAGATAAGCCAAGTAGCAAGGTGAACCCAAAGAAAAACATATATAGATCCTCCTGGAAATTGGAAGCAAATAGGATAGCCGGGCAAAAGTTTGGAGCACGGGGTTGGGGGTAGGGGTGAGGGTGGGGTTGGGAGAAGGGGAGAGGGGGAAGGAGAAGGGAGAAGGGAAGGACTGGGGAGAGCTTGGAGGAGTGGGAGGGTGGAGATGGAGGAAGGGCAGATATTGGAGCAGGGAAGAAGATATCTACATTACTTGGCTCTAGAGGGGATCCCAGGTGTCCACGGGGATGTTCCCAGCTAGGTACTTGGGCAGCAGAGGAGAGGGTGCCTGAACTGTCCTTGTCCCATAGTTACACTGATGAATATCTTGAATATCAACATAGAAATTTTGCCCTTTGGATGGAGATAGAGACAGAGACCCACAGCCACATCAAAGCAATGGACTGAGCTCCCAAGGTCCAGTTGAAGAGCAGGAGGGAGAAGATGAGCAAGGAAGTCAGGACAGCAAGGGGTTGGTCCACCTACTGAGACAGTGTGCCTGATCTAATGGGAGCTCACCAAATCCAGCTGGACCGGGACTGAAAGAGCATGTGATCAAACCGGACTCTCTAAATGTGGCTGCCAATGGGGATGGACTGAGAAGCCATCGATAATAGCACTGGGACCTGTCTCTTCTGTATGTATTGTTTTTTGGGACCCTTGTTACTTAGATGCACACCTTCCTAGGCCGGGATGGAGGGGGGAGGGCCTTGGACTTCCCACAGGGCAGGGTACCCTGCCCTCTCTTAAGGATGGAGGGGGTGGGAGGAGGGTTAGTTGGAGAGCGGGAGGGGAATGGGAGAAGGGGAGGAAGGGTCAATTTTTGAATGGAAAAATAAAAAATTAAAAAAAAAAGTGAATGCAGTCATTGTCCAGCAGCGGTAAATCAGGGCGTATAAACAAAACGGAACATGATATTAGTGCTTGCAGCAGTAGCCGAAGAGTGGAGATTCTAATCATGGCTCTTGGTCTGCTCAGGGGGCTCTAATGGTCCAGCTGAGGTTCACAGGAGGGTGAGTCATGGTCCAGCTCTGCCTCTTATGCCCCTTATAAAGTGCCTCACTTGGCAGAATGAGAAGACTAGTGAGTGCAGGAGGTCCAGGGTACAACTGCTCCTTGACATTTAGCACAAAATGAAAGGGAATCCCCCACACATGGGCCCCAATGGAGACATGCTGGCAAGCCATAGTGGCACTCTCCACCCCCCACCCCTAGGTTTTTTTTTTTTTTAACTAGTATGTAGCTCTGCCTTGGGTCACCTGATTTTGAAAACTATATTAGGAAAAAGTAATTTGATTAGTAAAGGTGTTAGCACTGGTGTAGAAGAAACTGGAAGAGTCCACTAATGTGGACCAGAATTTTCAGCTCCCTGTGAGGCGCTCAAACTGCAGCTGTTTTGATGGAAAGACCCATGGCTGTGCTGAACGTGCAGGGTATCTTTATGGGTCTGATATGTGTTCGTGCATGGGTGGGTGAGTTGTCTAGGCAGAACTGTTACTTTGGCTTGTTGCTGGGCTACAGTTACTCCACCGGGAATATGTTTAAGAAATATTTTCATTAATACCATTAATGAGGAGTCTCAAAGTCAGTCATGCCTCCCCAATAAAGATGGACCAGTGTGTTGTAAATCACTGACACAGCACTAGTAATTGTTCCTGTTCATGTATATATGGAAGTAAAGAGAGAAGTCTTCCATTTTTAATGCCATACTTATTTTGAAATAAAGTACCAAAATAATTTCAATTTTTTGGTGCAATGAGATAATGACCCAAAGTATGAATGTGCATGTCCTTTCCTGGTCTTTCTCTTGATTCCTGACCACTCACTCCTGAGTTAGCCATAGGTGACTCCAGCCGCTCTCAGCATAGAGCCATTATGATAGCATCCAAGGCATGACATGAAAGGATTTAACTAACCACAAAGCTAATGTTCAGCGTCAAATTCTCAAACAGACATTTGAGATTCAGGACAACCAATGAAGGGAAAAGAAATTTTGCTTTGTAAAAAAAAATGGTTTCAAAATTTAGTACCTTGGAAAACTGAAATATCAAAATATGCTATGAACAAGAGGCATAGAAAGAGGGTCCCCCACTCAGACTACAGTTCTCACAAGCTGGAGTAAAAGACTAGTAAAGGACAGCCATGGTTGATGAAGGACTTTTAGCACAGACCTGAAGATATGTGCTGTGGGACAATGGTGCTGTACCCTGTCACTTATATTATATTACTTTAATAAAATGCTGATTGGCCAGTAGCCAGGCAGGAAGTAGAGGTGACCAGGCAGGAAGTAGAGGTAGGGCAATGAGAACAGGAAAATTTTGGGAAAAGGAAAGGCTCAATAGTCAGACACAGAGAAAGCAAGATGAGAATGCCTCGCTGATAAACGATACCAAGCCACATGGCTAACACAGACAATAGTTATGGGCTAATATAAGTTATAAGAGTTAATAAGAAGCCTGAGTTAATAGGGTAGCCAGTTCATGATTAATGTAGACCTCTGTGTGTTTCTTTGGGACTGAATGGCTGCAGGACTGGGTGGGATGGAAGTCTCTGTCAACAGATATGGGACTCAATCACAACCTCAGTGCTTTTCTTGGATGGGCCCTGGGAGGAGATGAGAGTCCACAGTTCCCCTTTGCCATGGTACAGGCATGGACAAGGCAGTAGGGAAAGCAGCTAAAACCTTGCCCTGCCCTTAAGATGGTCACAGAAACACACACACACACACACACACACACACACACACACGAGAGAGAGAGAGAGAGAGAGAGAGAGAGAGAGAGAGAGAGAGAGAAAACATCATCCTCAGGTTCAGGCAAGAGTTATTAGACCAGCAGAGCTCGGAGGTTTATACAAAGTTGACCCAGAGGAACTGTCCAGTTTGTCTGAAAAACAAGATAGGACCATGGGCAGTGGTAGGTATTGGAATGGATTGTTGTCCTGCATTAGAGACCAGCGAAAGGAAGGACAAACAGAAAATGCCAGTATGTATGGATAACAACAGTCTCTGGTGCCCTTTGATACTAGTCCCTGGGTGTTGTATAGATCCATCTATGTTGTAGATTCCACCTTGTAGAAATTAAAAAGAGAGTAAAGAAAAATTTCAGAACTGTCTCGAGAAGTTATGCTTGACTAGCATTAATTTAGTTATCATTCACGAAAGAAATTCATGTGGAGACAGAAACTACTTCCATAGTCTGAGTTTGTAGACTATGAGATCAAGTCTGTTATGTAACTATCATTCTAGGAACCCTGTCAAAAATCACATCATGCCTTACATATTCAAATCAAATACCAGAAAATATCCATGTATGAAAGCTTAACTATCAGCCTTTGGTGGGGAAAGTTTCCAATGTATATATTAATCTCATCATGATTTACTAACCACATTATGGGGTGTCTTATTTTTCTACTTCTGTGGTAAGATGTTATGACCAAGGCAATTTATAAAAGAAAACATTTCACTCGGGGCTCATGGTTGCAGAGGGTTAGAATCTGTGACCGTCACAGTGGGAAGCGAAGCAGAAGGCAGGTACGGCACTGGAGCAGTAGGTAAGATCTTACGTTTTGATCCCCAAGCTGGAGACAGAGAAAGAGACACTGGGAATGACACTGGATTTTTAAACCTCACGGCCCACCCCGCATGACACCCCTCCTCCAACAAGGCCACATGCCCTAAGTAGTTCCACCACATATGGACCGAGCATTCAAATATACGAATCTATTTCCATTCAAGCCACAGCAGGAAGAACTCTCATTTTTACTGCAATAATATTCTTATAGTGTTGACACATACCAACAGTGTTATAATTTTATCAGAAAAAACATTCTAACATAAAACCAAGTTTTGAATTAATAACTATTTTAAAAAATACAGGGCCTTGATATGTAGCCTAATATAGCTGTGGACTCAATGGCAATTCTCCTGTTTCAATTTCCCAAGGACAACTACAGACTTAAAACTAAATTTAAATGAGAACATTGACTCAGAAAAGCTACTAGATAGAACATTTTTGTTTTTTGCTTTTGTTTTTTCTCCCACTTCCAGGAAAATGTATGTCTTAAACACTGGGTCCTGGTTTGGATGTTGCTTTGACCTTATTTAAGAAGGAATCACCAAGGAAGTCCAAAGACAACAGAGGAAACAAAACCAGAGACACTAGAGGAAGTCTTAGCCCTGGACACTTACACCGCTGTATACAGTAGTCACAGCTTAGCTGCTGGGTAAACAAACGTAGAACCTGTTCACCCTGTCACAGTCAGCTTGTGACCAACACACTGGTGACTTCTGGTGCTCCAGAATCCACTCACACAATCTCACGTGTGGGACGCCTTATCCTCAGTCAGAGAAGTTCAGCTCACGGAAAGCATTCCAGCATCTCAGAGTAGTCAATGAGCCTAATTGGTTACCTCAGACTGTTTCCTTTTTCCTCTGTCAGTTTTATTAAGGCCCACACACTTGAAGTGTTATAACTTCCATGCGTGAAGGGCATCACCGGGGACAGATGTGTCGCTGTATCCCATCGCTCAGCCTGAGAACAGCTGAAGGCCCAGTGGCTTCCCTTTCATCTGCCTTCACCACAAGGGAACTTCTGAACTTTGTCACCTTGTTGCTTTTATTGAAAACAATGTGTTTTAGTGTGTGCTCCATTGGTGCTGCTGTGGCAAACTACCCCTGGCCTGGAGTTCAAGATCTGTATATTAGAATTCCATCAGCTTGGTGCCCTCCTACAGTGCCCCCTCATGGAAGACGGCAAAAGTATAAGGAACAACCAGCTCCCTTTGCTGTGTTCCTCATGAGGACACATGATGTCATTCACAAGGAAGGGACCTTCATAGTCTAATCACCTTTCAAGGTCCCATCTTTTAATGCTGACACAATGACAGCACCAGAGACTGAAATGAGGGCACATTTAAACCTTACTATGCCATCCATGTTCCCCCAAATACATGTCTCCCATATAAAACACATTCATTCCATCTTTAACAGCTCCCAAGGTCTTAATCCAACTCATTGTAACAACTACTCAGAAGCTTCCAGATCAGAGCCTCATGTAAATATCATCTAATGCCGAAAAGGAGGAGACGCAAGGCATCACCCATTCTGAGGTAAATTCCCCTCCAGCAGTGACCTGGGACATCAAACAAGTTGTATGGTTTTGAGATACAAGGATTGGACAGGTAAGGGAAAGACAGGCTTACGAGCTTGGACTTGCTGGTCAGGCAGTCCGGCCAATGGGTGAATTTTGGGTTCAGTGAGAGACTCCATCTCAAAAAGAAGGTAGAGAGTTTCTTAGGAAAACGACTGTTGATCTCTGACTTGCACATATGTGGGCACATGCGTCCCCTAACAGGTACACAGATAAATGCATACATATACACACACAGGAAGAAGAAAGATACACAACTGCCATTAGGGAGCTACATGCCACCTTCTGAAGGCAATAGCCTTTTTTTACATGATGGGTTTAAATACCCATCTCTACCACTACCCTCTGTGAGCATCGCTAAGCCCTTAATCTTGACTGGTTTGTTTCCTTAAATTCTGTCTTCACAGGATGTTTTTTCTTTTGAGATAGGGTCTTGTTTTGTAGTCCATCATGGTTTGAAACTTGCAGTCCTTCCGCCTCTGCCTCCCCAGTGCTCGGATTAAAATCATGTGCTGCCACGCTCAGCTTTGAAAACATTTTAAGATCTAATAAACGAAAACATTTTGTTCTTTATTAGCTACGGCTCTATGGGAGTCTTGGTAATAAGCTGTTCTTAGTTCTGATTTCTCGACCCTAGAGAGCAGCTCAGTGAGGCCACCTTGGGTGCCTGTTTTCTTCTAAGATACGGTATAGCTGATGCTCAGAAGGGGATTATGGCCTGGGTGGATGGGTGCTCTAGGCTGTGGGGATGTACCTTCCTGCTAAGGTAGGGAGTTCTGTATTGCTTTAAATGTCTTTCCTACCTGCTGCCAGAGCAGCTCATCAAGACTGATTGCTGCAGTTAGGATTGCCCAATACACGCTGTTTGAAGGCTGCTAAGCCGGGGAAAGGTGTGAGGGAAAGAGGGCTCTCTTTAGCCAGGTGACAGGATCAGAGCGAGCATTCGGAAGCATCTCTGCCCTGGGATCTCAGGAGCTGCCTCTTTCCCCGGGTTTGCTTCAACTGTGCTTTCAGAGTCTTCTTGGTGTCGGTTCTGTGCGCGCGCACTGACATGGCAGGCTGGAATGCCGCTGCCTGTGGAAGGGACTTGAGAGTCAGGTTGGAACAAAGCGCATGCATGTTTCTTGCAGAGGATGTGGAGCTTGTTGACCGGAAGCCTGCCTGCCAGAACAAGATCCTGCTGCGCACAGCAGGAACAATCTGCCATTGTCTCCAGGGATAAAACGTGAAAACTCCAGCCAAGAGGAGGAACGCTGCATTAACTGCTTCGTCACCGAAAGGGATTATGGGAAAGGAGAGACAGAACAAAAAATCTTCTCCTTGTTTTTCGTCTTCAGATGTGCACGTCATACAAATGCGGTACCCAAAGGCCCACTGACAGGGAGCGAACGAGTACCTCCCCGTGGAGGTGCTTGTGAGGTTAGAACTCTTTTATTCTGGGGGTTTTAATGCTGCCAGGGGAGAGGGCCTCTTGTGGCCTCATTTATGCTGGCCTTGGCTCCAGATATTATTACCTCAGGGAAAGTGCCAGGCCAGGCCTAGGGGAAAGACAGTAGAGAGTGCATAACTCTCAGGACACCTTAAGGGTAGAGCACGAACTGCAATGTCTACAGAGGAAATTGGGGAAAGGGAAGTGGGAGAAAAATCCTAAGAAAGTGGGCTGATTTAGGTCTTGGGAAGTTTTACCTTAATTTTAAGTTTTGGCCTGTTTTCCTCCAGTCTCTGATGAAAAACAAGAGAGGAATATCAGTGGAATTGATGTGACTACACTCATTTCTTTCAGTCTGGTCGGCACTATGACTCATAGATTGGACTCGGATTCTCCTATCTCCCACCTTTATTAACTCTTCCTTAAACCTCTTACACGTACAAATTCAAGCACTGAGCAGTAAGTAGTTCAAGGTTCCAGCAGTCTGGGGAAAGCTTGGATTTGTGAAACAGTCACAAAGGAGTAAAGAAATGTTCCGTGGGTTGGGTGTGGCGCTGTATGCCTGTACTCTCGGTAAGGACTGGAGGATCAGGGGTTCAAGTTTATCCTCAGCTACATTGTGAGTTTGAGTCCAGCCTGGGCTATAAAGATCCTGTCTCAATAAACCAAACCAAACCAAACCAAACCAAACCAAACCAAACCAAACCAAACCAAACCAAAAGAAGTACAGTTGTGACCAGTTCCACAAAAGGGACTGACTGGGGAGATGAATCCGCGGATAAAGTGCTCGCTTCCCAAGCGTGAGGACCCTAGTTCAGATCCCCAGCACGCACGGTCAGACCCTCTGCTAGTTTCACATGTGACAGATTTGGGATCCTTCATGAATTTCCTGGGAGAGGGAGAAAAGGTCACGAGACCATAATGCTCGTAACTAATGTGAGATCATGACTAACCCTTAATGGGTTTAGTGACCACGTGAAAGGGACCCGTGGAGATTCCTTGCCCTTCCTGTCATGTGCAGGCACAGAGAGAAGACGGACATCTGTAAACCAGGAAGGAGCCCTCACTACACCAATCTGACAGTGTCTGTAGGATTATGAGAGAAAGGCTTGTGTTTATGTCACCTGGCCTTAGGTATTCTGTTACAGGAACTAGGAAAGATCACCTTGTTTTGAACCTTTAGCCTCAACCTTAAGAACTAAAATTGTACTTGATTTACTTTCCCTCTGGTTTAATGAAATGAGACTCTTCTAGGATTATGTATGTGATTCTAATGGACAGCCCGTTCTGCTGGCTTCTCCCGTGGTGATGGACGACATCAGTGCGCTAGAATAACTGGGGACTTGATGAATGTTTTACCATATCATGGGTAAGATATCCCCTCGCTGGGACCCCAGCTGCATTACTCAGGGTGTCTGCCAGATGGACACTTCCTGCCTGAGACAGGATAGACCATCTGTGCCTCTCTTGAGGCACATGGGAAAGAACGCCAAAAGACAGATCACTTCCGTTTCTTCATCTGCAAAATGAACAAGATGACTCCAGAGACTGCCTAAGTCCCTCCTGGACTTGATCGTATGAGAATTTGTTGAGAAACCCAACCTCATTTTTTGGTCCCTTTATTGTCCTTTTCAGAGACAGTGTCATATCTACCCTGTGTTTTCAGCCTCCTCAGGGCCCTCTGTGGTAGGGAGTCTTTAGTCTGCCTGCTCATTCTTGGACAGATTTGTTAATCTTGCTGAGGGAGAGTGAAGACCATCACCCAGATTCTTTTAGTTGAAGATTTATTTTCTGTCAGACAAGGCTATCTATCTAAGTAGGGTGTGAGAAAATAGTATCAAACACAGGAGAAGGTGAGATTTCTATTAGTGTGGGTTTTCAAGGGCTTTTGATTACAAAGAAATTTGGCACAACACTTCAACATTATTTGGTAGAACATATTATCAGGGTGCAGGTTAGGGTGTACAGGATGTGACATGTCAAGTTCTAGAAAATGGGTCACGACCTGGTCAAATCCAATTTTTACAGAAAGCAAGAATGAATTTACTACGCCCTTGTAACAAGACGGCTTTTCATCTTAAGGAGGAATCAGGCTGGTCCATCAATTCTCTTCACCACTGTGTTAGTATCTCCTAAGGCTGCTGTAACAAATTACCACATAGTGGGTGGGTTAAGACAAAGGAAATTAAGACTGGAAAGACAGCTCAGCAGTTAAGAATATATGATCTTGTAGAGGACCTGGATTCAATCCCAGCATCCACATGGTGGTTCACAACTTCCGTTTCAGGATGTCTGATACCTACTGACCTCCAAAGGCACCAAGCACTCATATGGTACACGTAAACATGTGCAGGTGAAACACACATAAAATAAATAAATCTTTAAAAAAAGACAAAGGAAATTCATTATTGACCAGTACTTGAGGCCAGAAAGTCTGAAATGAACACTGATAAGTTGGTTCCTTCTCGAGGTTCTGAGGAGACCACCCTTCCTCTCTCCCGTTCTTCCAGCACTGCATTTCAGCTTGGCCACACATTATCCCACGCTCTCTTCCCATCCCTGCTCTCTGTGTCTTCCCACAAGGGCTCAATCTAAATGTCTTAACATCATCTTTGGATAGTGACATCTACTAAGAACGTTTTTTTTTCCAATTAAGATAATAAATGAACATAATTTTTTTGAAGAACTCTAATTAATAGGCATCTACATTATCATCATCCCCTCCCCCTCCCCTCTTCTTCCTCCCCTTTCTCTCACCCCTCCCTAGTCCTAAGGATTCAACCTAGAGCAAACAAGCACTCTAACACTGAACTATCCTCCCAGCACCCAGTCTTAAAACAGAATGTTGTATGGGCAGGAATTGTGTCTGCTTTGCCCACCACAGACTCTTCACTGCTTCATACATACAAGGCACTTACCACTTGTTGAATGAATGAGGTGTAACAGGGCCTAAAGCCACTGCGTTCAAATTAAGTTGCTGTTCATGTGACAATTCTTCTGTAGCTCACTTTTTATGATTTTTCAATGTGTTTATATAAAGTTCGGTGCCTTAGTGGGCTGACAGAAAAGTAATCCATTAGCACAGAAAGTATTAATATTATTAAAAAACTAATCTTTGTATTTTTTTTCCTGCTTTCATTTTTCTCTGCTTGTAGTTTTCTTCCTTTTGGGCCACCATCACTAGTCTTTTCTTTGTTTTATGGATCTGTTTTCCTTTTTTTTTTCTCATGTCCTTTCCTTTGCCTTTTTATTTCTTTGCCACTGTGTTTTTAAAAGATATAAGTCTAGCATGTCTTAGAGACGTACACACATATGTGTCTGACTAATTAAAAGCATACTTTTTTTTATGCCAGCAGTAGACCCGAAGCATCACACAAGTTCAGGCAGTTTTGAATCTGAGAACAGCGAATGAGCCTTCTTTAGTGACTTGGGAGTTCCCCTGGAGAAAGGAGAAGCAGTTCATTTTGTATTTTAAATGAATCACAGAAGAAAAGAACTCCACGTTTTCCAGTATCCGGGCTTTTAAGGTAGTACTGCCTGCATCTTTTCTGACTATCAAACGAGGACATAATGAGGGAGACAACATAAGACATAATAAGCTGCTCCCAATCCAACTAAGAAATCCTTTCTCACGCCGTTTCCTGCAGAGTGAGATTGTATGGATGCCTGCGAGTACCGAAACTCCCTGCACCGTCTGAACATCCCTATTACCTTTCTCAGCCTCAGATCCAGTCCTTTGATTTGTTCTCTCAAGCTCCTTTAAGCTTCTTCTATGCCAGTTTGGATGGTATTTAGGAATCCTGATGAATATGCTCATTATCTAACACTAAGTGACATAAAACACTCCTGCCTCGAACCCGGCCACATAACCCTACCCCGCTGAACTCCTGTGAGTCATTCAATACTAGATTAATAGCATTTATGTTATTCATATATCTCAGTTGACCTTGATCTGCTAGCAACTCCCTCCTTTTTAATCTCTGTCCCACACTGGGGAGGTTTTGTCCCACATCAACAATGCCCCTTTCATACTTCAAAGCGTAACCCCTCCAACATCCCAAGTTTTAATTTTCCTTGCATGCATAATATGTATCTCCCTTCTGATCACTGTCTGTTACTTTTTACCTATGTTTAATTGATAGATAATGGAATTTTCTACTTATTTGATAAAAGAGACACATTTAAAAATTAACTTTTTAACACCTAAATTAAATACATTTGTAAATAAAAATATTCACAGAAATAATTTTTCTTCTCTTTCAAATTTAAGATAATATACTTCAAGAAGATCAGTCTATTATACTTCTATTTGTCCCAAGTCTTTTAAATACAGGATATATTTATCTTGGAAAACAAGAGATTTAGCTATTTTATAACATCTCAATTTGTATTATGAAAAATTGGTTATATTATAAACAATGACTTTACATATAATATCATGTATATTTATACATTATATAATTTTTCTACGTGTTCTAGTACAGATATTGGGATACTGAACAAAGGTCCTTGGATAACTGAGAGTTCAATTCAGCGAGTCAGTCCTATCATACCTTCCAAGAAACATTATTGAAAATATCTCACACAAAGAGAAACAATTAAAGAAGATCAGCTGTGAATTTAAAACAAAGCCAGAGACTAGAAATTATTTTCATTATTCTTAGGAACTGTAAAACACCCTCTTTTAGTTATGTTTACCTTCAATTATCTTTTTGTAATCAATGAATAATGTCTGCTAGCTACATATAAGACAGTGATAACTTGGTCCTTTAACAATTACTCCAGTAGTAGACAGGTAAACTCTCATTTCCTCCCATGGTAATTTTTTCTTACTTAAAGATTCAAATATTTTTTTCATGTGCTATTTGATTTGGCCTATTATCTCTCCTTCAGAAGGTACTGCATACTTCTTCTGATGGCAGGCTATAAGATATGAATTTCCTATATTATAAAAAATTATCCAAAGTATCAAACATTGACATGCATTAAGTATCACCAGAAGGCTGCTCAAAGTGAAGATTCATTGGCCCCATAACGAGAAATATTACACTGGGTATGGGCATGAATGTGCTTTAAGAAAATAGCCCTCTTAATCCTTATGCACTTGGCTACTAGTGTTATGTTAAGTTCTTAGACAAAAGCCACACCTATAGTGAAGACTCCACAAGGCTTATTAACTAATATGAACAGTGGAATGTTACATATTCACAGTCAAAATTATTTTAGGCTATATTTTAGTCCCCTTAACAGCCAATTTTTGTATCTAACCTAACGCCTTTTCCCACTATTAGATAAAACATTTGGAATGTATTAACTCAGAAGACTACCAGCGTGTTAACATTCTTCCATAAAGCAGAGAATACCATTAGCTATGCATCCAAAACTTTCAGCAGAGCTAGCCCACTTTGCTTTAACCCACCTACCTACCTGTGGTCCCCTCTGATATATGTGGTGAATGCATTGACTTATAACTATTTTTTGTTCTGTGACTATAAAAGTTTGTGTACTTGTTTTTATGGTGGAACATGTCACTTGGGGAAACCAGAATCCATGTTACTGGGTCATCCATCATCACTCATATTTGGCTTAGTTATTCCCTTGGAGAGAGGATCTGTGTTTTGCATTGACAAGATGATCCATGAATAATAAATACTCTTCTAAAATACCATAAAGCAAGGTGCTTAGTCCTATTGATGAACAGCTCGAAGTCTGAAGGCTAGGAAGGCAAAGTGGAAATGTATCTTTACTGTACAATGTTGCTCCTGGGCTCAGAGAAAAACTATATAGACTATATAACTGTGAAGAATAAATATTTAACAGATTTGACTTTTTAAATCTTTCTTTCCAGAGCAGGAAGAGATTTAGAAAGCAGTAGTTGTGACAAGTGTTGCTGGGGGCAGCAGTGGGAGGCTGTTTCCCTCTTTGGCTTGTTGGGATTGTGTAAAATGAACTGGACTTCATAGTTACTCATGTGAAACTTGGGGAAATGAAAACTGATCTATAGGAATAAAGCCATTCACCAAGCCATTAAAATATGTTTTGCTTTGTGCTTACAGGGAAACTCAGGAAAATGAAATTATTCCAGGCATTACATATGTTTTAACTCCTCCAGGATAAATTTCTCATTTGTCCACATGAACTAGTCTGTATTGCCAGAATTTATGTAGAGACAACTTTAAAGTTAGATCAGATAGTTATTTCTAGCTACAATTGATTTTAGTTAATTATGTGAGATAATATGAAAATGCCTTATAAATAATCTGACAGGCGTGAAGTAGTTGTATCCTACTGGTTATTTAGCATCCCTGCCTGATATTGCAGCTTACTCCAGTCCACATATGCTGTAGGATAATGAATCTTCTTGTACACTGTAAAGATTTCCCACTCGTATTAGTTCAATAAAACACTGATTGGCCAGTAGCCAGGCAGGAAGTATAGGCATGGCAACCAGACTAGAAAAATTCTGGGATGAGGAAAGGCAGAGATACAGTCACCGGCAAGACACAGAGGAAGCAAGATGAGAATGCCTTACTGAGAAAAGGTACCAAGCCACATAGCTAAACAAAGACAAGAATTATGGGTTAATTTAAGTTGTAAGAGCTACTTAATAATAAGCCTGAGCTAATAGGCCAAACAGTTTATAATTTATATATGCTTCTGTGTGTTTCTTTGAGACTAAATGATTGCAGGATTGGGTGGGACAGAAACTTCTGTCTACAAATAGTGCCCAAACGTTTGGCAAGAATTTCCACATATAGCCTGAGAAAGCTTTAAAAAAAAAAAAAGGATTCTAGATAGACAAGAACAGAGTCAAGCATAGTTTCTTGATAACTGTGTTTACTCAAGTAGGCTCTGTTCGCTGGCGGCTCCTTTAAGAAAGACTTCCTGACTCAGTGTTAGCAGGAAAAACCTCATGATGGCTCTTTTAAGAGGCTCTACCACCAAATGCTTAAAAAGTGTTTATAAGCAGCTGGCATCAGGCTTCTTGGTGGTGGCATGAACCTAGAAACTCCACAGAGTTGTGGCAATAAACGTGGCTCCCACCAGTAATTCTGCCATGAAGTTAGACTCTCAGGAAGCCAAGGAATGGGAGGAACCAGCCACCAAAGCTGCAGCTTTAATCCTAGCCATCCTGTTTAGCAGATTAAAGTCTTGGGTGGTCAAAAAAAGATAGAGACATATAGTGAAAACAGATTTAGACAAAAAAAAACTCTAAATGGTTTACAGCATGTTTAAAAATATATGTAGGCTTGGGAGAGAAAAGAAAAAGAGTAAGAAAAAAAGCCACATAAAGATGGAAAATACACAAAGAAGCTGAATACTATATGTTATTGTGCTGTCTTTGAATTGTTTGACTGATGAGGAAGGAGCAACAACTGCTAAAGGACATTTGGTTATAAATGCTGCTGGATTAATCCAACCTATATATTTTGAAAATGCCTTGACTTTAAATTTTAAGTCAAAAGATATATTACTTTGGAGAAGATGTTTTGCTTTTGTTTCCCCAGTTAGTGAGAGGCTGTAGATTCATTATGATTAAGAAAAATAAGGTTTGATTAAGAAAGGCCTCCTGAAAAATCTTCAATAGGAATGCATGGCCCAGATGATCCAACATTTCAGAGCACCTCTGTTGAAGTTTCCTCTGAGTTCTACATCCAGAACAGCCTCAAGACTGTGGGCTGATATAATCCAGCCTCACAGAATACTCAAGTCAGGACTTGACCATAATCCTAAATTTTCTTTAAGTCCCCATAAGATTACTAGTGCCCCCAATCAGCAGGAAGTAGCCTAGAAAACTATGCCCATATTCCCCCAAATGGCTTATGAACATTTGTCTTTATTTAGTGTGATGGTTACAAGTTGTTATGGATAATGGTCAGGAAAAAACTAAACAAAGGAGATTAGATTCATGTTTCTTGTTTTGAAAATAAAAAAACAGTCTTGTACAAAGTTTTATAGACACACTATACATGGTCATCCTGTATTTTGAAGATATTGGTACACACAAGTAGCAGAGAGAGCAAGCACATAAAATGGAGAGGAAATGTGGAGGCAGAACCTAGGGCATATTTTTTTTATTATAAAAAAGCTTTATTTGTGTAAAAATTACTTATTTTGACATTTTTGCCCCCATCGAACATTTTATTAGTGAAATCACTTTTTCTATTTTCATGTATATCTTTGCATTTATTTATTTATTTATTTTTATTGAGCTATATGTTTTTCTCTGCTCCCTTCCCTTTCTCTCCCCTCCCCTTCTATCCTCTCCCTTGGTCCACATGCTCCCAGTTTACTCAGGAGATCTGAACACAGGGCATTTTATACCATGCTAAAAAGCCTGAAAACTTTTTCAAGACTAGGAAAACTTTGAAGAATTTTGATCAAGATTGACACTATCAAATTTGTCTCTTGGAATGACTTCTTCTCAGTCTCTCCAAACCTCATCTATTACATCACCAGATTTGGCCACAACCACCCATCCTCAGAAGTACGATAACCATGGTCCTCTCAAGTGCATGTTCCAAATTGCAACCTAACAACTGGAATGGAACAAACACATGGAAATGTAGACATGTGCTTGTATACTCCTCAGTCTAAAACATTTTAATGACTTCTGAATCCTTCAGAGTGTTTCCAAGGCTGTGAAGCGAGCTTCCCTTCCAAGCCTGTCCTCTTGCTCCTTCCCTCCTCTTCTGGTGTACTGGACATCTTTCAGATATTTGAATAATTGTTGCCTCACACACTTGTGGATTCTGGTGCCTGAGCACCAACACTGTGCAGCTCAGCTTGGGCCAGGGAGTTCTGTGAGCTTCACTTTGCTCAAGGTTGTTTTCTAATGCTAAAATCTGAGAGGTTCTTGCAAATACCATCATCTTTCTCACATTTCTCTATGAGACTTAAGCTCCAAGGATGTCTTAAATTATTTTTTTTCAACTGCAGGTGATCATGCAATACTTTCCATCTGGCAAATTCTCAACTCACACCTGCAGAATGAGTGGGAAGTCCTACTAAGTTTTTTTCTAGAGAGTCCACTGGACAGAAGGAAAATGTCCGTTATGATATAGCTGCTTCTAGAAAACACATTTTAGTCCTATCAATAACGGTGAGAATAAAGGTAACTGAGCTAAGTTTCATATAGGTATGTAGGATCTGATAGGTTAGAGATGCAAGAAAAGACAGACATAGGAAATGATGTCATTCTGTAGAGATGACAGTTAGGAACTGGTATACAGGATCAATTTAGAAGTTTGCATAATATTTATACTTACTTTTTTGTGAACATATGATTAATATTTAAATTGGTTTTATATTTTAGAAAGTCCTTTTCACACACCATATGTAATTATTTTAACACTTGTATTGTTATTTACCTGCTTATTAGAAAATTGAGTCCTGATAGTGGTGCTGAGTGGTCAAGTGGAAGACTAGCATCTGGATCCACGCTCTGACCTCATTTTCCCCTTTTTTGCTCCAGACCATTATTTTTTTTTAAACATAATTTTTTAAATTGACTCTTTGAGAATTTCACATCTTGTACCCTGTCTTAGGGTTTCTATTGCTGTGAGGAGACACCATGACCACAGTAACTCTAATAAAGGAAAACATTTAATTGAGGTGGCAGCTTATTATCATCAAGGTGGGGAGCATAGCGGCATGCAGGCAGACATGGTGCTGATGACATCTCGATCAGAAGGCAACAGGAAGTGGACTGTCTGTCACGCAAGGGAAGCTCGAGCAAAGGAGACTTCAATGCCTGCCCTCACAGTAACACACATCCCTCAACAAGGCTATTCCTACTTCAATAAGGCCACACCTCCCAATAGTGCCACTTGCTATGATCTTATGGAAGTTAATTACATTCGAACTCCCCAGTCGCACTCATTTCCCAGTCCTTCCATATCTGTCCTCTACCCTTGTAGCCTACCACCCAAAAGAAAAGAAAAACAATACTAACAATTTAAAAAACCCACTTCGCTCCTCCATCTCGCCTACCTCTCCATTACATATTTGTTCATCTTAGTGGAACTGTGGTGTGTTGTGCAGTAGACCCATTTGTCCAAACGGCTTCTCTTTCAAATGACCATTGTAATGAGTTGTTGGTCTGGTTCAAGGTCTCTGGCTTCTGCTACACCATCACTCTTGGACCCTCACGGAGACTCCTCTGGGATATCCTGCTGATGCCCAGTCATGGAGACCCTACAACTATAGTTCTCTTGCAGCCTGTTCTTCTCTGAGATATTTGAAAACAAAATAAAAAGTTCTGTGATTGCTTACTTCTGGGTACAATTCTGTGAGCATCTTTATTTAATTTGTTCAAAGTTGAAAACAAACAGGAGGGAAGGAAAACAATGGGGAAGGGACTACTGTGTCCATGAATCAAATGACCACTTGAAATATTTGCCATATAGAACAAGGCAATGTGGTGAATAGGCCCCGCCTGGTTGGGATGCTCCATGAGTCGTTTGACTGTCTTATGAAGAGGACCCTGGTAGAGGCAAGTTTCCAGTTGCTATCAGGGTTGGCAAACTAATAACCAGTCAAAGAGCAGTGATGATGAGAATCTACAAGACACACAGGAAGACTATTGGATGGTTTGATGAACTGATGCTGGCGGTTCCTAAACTTAGCTACCCATTAAAACAACCGAAAGAGCTTAAAACATTCCAATGACTAAACTTTAGACTAACAAATCGGAGTCTGTCGTTGAATCCCAAATGCCAGCTGTAAGTTTTTCCAGATGATTTCAATGTTCAGGCAAAGTTAAAAGTGTAAACACTACTGCCTGGAGAACTCTTGACAAAACCAGGAATTATCCAGCCTTATAGCCTTATAGCTCCCGATACTGCATTTTTGACTAGTTCAAGAAGTGTTGACCATTTTCCCAAATGTTGACTCCCCAGTTCATTTAAATCTGTTCTAACTAAATGAGCACAGAAAAAGGAAGAATATCCAATAGAGTGCCCAGTAAAACCTGGCACAGCTCCTGCTCTAAATTATTATTTAAAAGATTGGAAGTGTCAGAACCTTGGATTTCATTGTTCTCCTGTTTGACTATGAAAGAGCTGAGTTCTAGCTCAGGAAGTTACAATACCTGCCAACAGTCATGTAACTGACACGTCGTGGCAGACATTATTGTGGCTCAATGGTGTCCCCTCCCACATTCATGTTGAAACCTACTCACCAGATGAGGCCTCTGGGAGGCGACAGGGCAGGAGGTATCTTGCTCTGTGACTGTGTTAATCATGAAGAGGGCTTCTGAAAGGGGTTCATTTTCTTTCTCCTCTTTTGCTGTGTGAGGTCACTGTTTTTCCATGGGGGATGCAACATCAAACACCGTCTTGGAAGCAAACAACAGCCCTCCTCCGATACCTGGACCTATGGCTACTGCAAACTTCCAGGTTCCAGAAGAATGAGGGATAAATTTCCTTATGAATTATTCAGCCTCAGATATTCTGCTATATCCATATGAACAGGCTAGAGACCGGAGACTGAATGGGAATTTCTCTGATTTTATACTTCTTAGCCACTTACTCATCCTGTACATTCACGGGGCCAAACAAATAAACAACAAACAAAACAAACAACAGAAAACTACATGTCTTGAAGGCTTGGGACTCACTGAGACTAACAGAAGTCTTGCCAAATACCGCTGAGCTATATCCCTAGCTCTAATACTGCTTTAAAGCTTGTGAAAACTAAAACTGTATGCTTCTACCTCTAAACTCCACCTAGACAATGATGTTATTTAAAAATAATGGGTATAGCTCACATATACACATCCACATGAATAAATAAATGGAAGGGTTCAAAAGGCTGTTCAGTGTAAGGTGAATTTTCCTCCTACTCTGATTTCCCAGCCACTCAGTACCTCCAACCCCCAAGACAGTAACTGGATATTTTATTGATTTCAAAAAGGGAAATGGAATGAGCATCCTTGACACAGACCCTTCAAGATAATCTCCAGGGCTGGGGAGGAGGATTAGCCAAACAGAAGACAAGCAAGAGTGTCTGCCAGAGTTTACATGTCCCATGACTTATTTAGTAAAATGCACTATTCCTGGAAATTCTCAAACTCTTGCTAATACAAACAGAGCTGCAGGGAGGATTATTGCACATATATTGTTTTGTACATTCATAAATATCTCCACAGGATTAATTCCTAGAGGCGGAAGATAGGGGTCAAAAGTATACACATTTAAGTTTTGATAAATGTTACCCTTTGTTTTCCATAGTGGTGGGTCCCCTCACGCTCCCTTCAGTACCAACGTGTGCCTGTGTCTCTATACTTGCCATTGCTGTTTGTTTTCAGCCTCTCTGAGTTTCCTAGTCACAGGAGAGCGAGAGATGCTCAGTTTTATTAAGAGTTTAAAATTATTCTTTAATTGATCTTTGTGTGTGCATGCGTGCACACACTCACGTGTATGTAGATGTGCTGGACAGTTTCATGTCAACTTGACACAAGCTAATGCCATCTGCAAGAAAACCTCAATTGAGAAATGTCTCCGTAAGTTCAGGCTGTAAGCAAGCCTGGAAAGCATTTTCTTAATTACTGGTGATGGGGAAGGACCCAGCCCATGGTGGGTGGTGCCATCCTGGGCTGCTGGTCCTAGGTTCTATAGGAAATGAGGCTGAGCAAGCCACAGGGAGCAAGCCAGTAAGCAGCTCCCCGCCATGGCCTGTGCATCAGCTTTTGTCTCCAGATCCCTACCCTGTTTGAGCTCTTGTCATCACTTTCTTCACTGATGAACAGTGATGTGGAAGAGTATGTCAATCAACCCTTTATTCTCCAAGTTGCTTTGGTCATGGTGTTTCATTGAAACAATAGAAACCCTAAGTAAGACATCAGGGATGTGTGTGTGTGTGTGTGTGTGTGTGTTAAACAGGTCATGCTGGCTGATCAAAGGACCACCAGAGGTACTCCCCCACCTCTGTGTCCCCAGCACTTGGGGACACAGAGTTCTAAGTATACAACACCATCCCTGGCTTTTTATGGTAGGTGTTTATGGGTGCATAGCAAACATATTATTGACTGAGCCATCCTCCCACTTTCTCATTAGTCTTTTTTTTTTTTTTATAAATACCTAGAATCTCCTTGATGTAACAAATTAGACTTTTATTTTTTAAAGAAATGGATTCTCTATATTTCCAGAATGACCTAGAATTTACTATTAGCACAGGCTGGCCTTGAACTCTTGCTTTATAGCCTTCAGCGTTTTGGGTTTATAGATGTGAGTCACCACTCTTGACTGACTTTCATTTTTTTTAAAACATTGAATGCAGATGTTTCTGGTTTGTCGTTGGCATTTTGACTTTATGGGATTTGGTAGGCTGTACAGAAATGTTTCACTGTTGTGGCATCAACTTTAAAATCTTACTTTGTGACTTCGTATTACCACTAGAAAGATCTTCTCTAAGGTTATTTTAAGTCTGTTTTCATTGTAACGACCTATATGTACAAAGCTCAGGTTCACATATCTGATCCTTCCAGGATTCCTTTCTTATAAACGGTAAAGGGGTCCCTGTTATCTGGCTCCTGCCTAACTTCTCAGCTGTACACATAACAATTACTCAATGACTTGGTGTGACTCTTAGTGAATCTTAAGTACCCTTTTCATTTATTTCTCTAATTCAACTTCTTTTCTGATGGCCTGTGTGGATTTTCGTAAGGCAGCAATTTGCTGGTTGGGACAGCTGTGGCTTTAGAACTGAATTAGTGGGCTAGATCCCCTGATGCTATAACTGTATCTGAAATTTTGCAGTTAGTTTTATTTTATTTTCAACTTTTTATTTGCTTCTTTTATTTAGTTGATTAAATTAAATCATCACAGCCGGGTGGTGGTGGTGCATACCTTTAATCCCAGCACTCGGGAGGCAGAGGCAGGTGGATCTTTGTGAGTTCGAGGTCAGCCTGGTCTACAAGAGCTAGTTCCAGGACAGGCAACAAAGCTACAGAGAAACCTTGTCTCAAAATACCAAAAAAAAAAAAATTAAATCATCACTTGAGTATTATTACTGGTATTTATTTTTCTGGTGGTACTGGAGGTTCTAGCTACCTTTGTGAGCTAATGTAGGGAAATCTCAATTGGTTAATATTTATTTATCAAAGGGCAGGACATAATCTCCAATCCCTTGCCCCCCCCATTTTGTTTTTAAGCTAAAGGATACTTCTCTGTCCCAGGAGAAATTTATCCTTTGAAATGCATAAAGTCTTCCTTCCTTCTTCCCTCCTTCCTTTCCTCTCTCTTTTTTTCTCCCTCCCTCTTCCTCACTTCTCTCTCTCCCTCTTCTTTCCTACTTTTTATTTTATTTTTCTTTAGATTTTGTCAAAATATTCCCCTGAGCACACTAGTCCTGTGAGTGAAGCTGTAAAGCAAAAAGAGCGCATGCTCTGGAGGATCCCTCACCCCACAGCGGATCCTGCATCCTGAAGGCTTGGGTGGGTAGGGAACAACAGCAGGGCCCAGGAAGCATGTCATCCTCAGATTCCCTGTAAGTGCTAACTGAAGCGGGCCTCACTATTTAGTCCAGTGTTGTGTGGTTTGGCGAGAGTGTCCCGTGACTGTTTTGTAAGGACCGTACATGTTATGGCGCGGTTCTCCAGGAGCAATAGCACTTCTTCAGCTCTCACGAAGCAGACGTCCTTGTCCTACCTGCGTTACTGGAGGGCAACCCAAATGCATGTCTGTTTGCCTAACTAAATCTCGTCTTAAATTCAATAAATGAAGCATGACCCTTTTAGAAATCAACTGCTTGGGTGAAAGAAAAAAATCCTTATCAAAGTCAGGTTGCCATCGCGGTGTCTCTGTTTGAGAAGTGCGTAGATCATGGCCAAACACCCTTGGAGTTTGGAAGAAGCCACCTTGCAAGTTTTATGAACCGGTTCTGAATGTGCTGCATGCTTGAACTTGCCGTAAAATGAAGAACTTCCTCTCACAGGCACCCAAACTTCTTGATCCCTTGCAGCTTTAAGATTTAGGAATGTCTGCTTTTCAGGGGTATAATTTTAAATTATTATACATCGTACACCAGAGATTTAACTGAAACTATTCGTACTTGAAGCATATAGGCCAACACCTCTATTCCAAGGATAAACATTTTCCTGTTTTTTTAAAATATAAACTTATATGAAGAGCAATTGCTCTTTGAAGATGAGAGGAAAATTAAAAGTTCATGTTGAATTAATGTAGTTTGTGCAACACTTTGAGTCAGGCAAACACTGAAACCTGTTTGCTTGCCTCTTTCTTTTTCTAAAGATAGAATGGTATTAATTTTTGAAAATCTCAGACATGCATGCAGTGCACTCTGATATTCACCCCATTCTTCCTATAAATCCTGTCAAATCATCTCCACTCCTCTCAGCTTCATAACCCCCCCCCCTTTTGGTTTTTCAGGACAGGGTGTCTCTGTGTATTCCTGGCTAGTCTGGAATTCACTCTGTAGATCAGGATGGCCTCAAACTCACGAGATCCACCTGTCTCTGCCTCCTGAGTGCTGGCATTTAAGTACATTCACCACCACCTTCCAGCATGTCCTTTTTTAAAAAAAAATAGACAATTTTTGGTATACATTTTAAAGTAAAGCATAATAATATCACCTTTCTCCTTCCCTTTCCTCCCTCCAGCCTGTCCCATGTCCCCTTCCTATAACTCCTATGTCTCTTCCCTCACTCTCAAGTTGACAGCCTCTTCCTCCATTATTATTGTTACATATTTGTATATATGTGTGTGTGTATATATATGCACACATATATCCAAGCTACTGAGGCTGTTTGGTTATTTGATCTGATCACAAGTTTAATTTATATTGCCCAAATACTCAAGGTAGCATAGACTGACCTTGAACTCACAATTAGCTGAGAGTGCTTGGATTCCTGATCCTCTTGCCTCCACATCCATAGTGTTGAGATTATAAGCATGGACCCCTATGGTCAGCAAGCCCTGTACTGATTGAACTACATATAGCAGCACTAGATGACATCAGGGAACATGGGAACATGTCCTGCCCAGTAGAAGTGGGAGTAATGAGTGACCTGTTGGCTCCTCTTAACTTACTTGATGCTTCATAACTATTTTTGCGGGGAGGGGCTCTATCTATTATCTACATATTAGTGTGGCCAGCTCTGAGTGACTTTTTCTTGGTGTTTATTTTGATTCGGTTTTAAGTTCTAAATCAAGCAAGGCTAAGGAGAGAGAGAGAGACAACAAAACACTAGGTGGGTGGGGGTGGTAATAGCTGGTGTGTTCAAGGAAAGGCAGAAACGCCTGAGTGGAGACTGGCGAGTGAGAGGAGGCCAGTCACATGACCAAGGTGGACAAGCCTTCCTGGCAGGAGTGAGTAAACAAAGCCCCTAAGGGATAAAGTCCAGCTTACTGTGTTAAAGGACAGCAAGGGGTTAGAATGACGGTGTTGATCCCACTGGGCAGGAAGAAAATCAATACCACAATTTTAGAGCCAAATTTGAAGCAAGTTTTATTAAATACTGGCCAGGTCCATACCCAGGGTTTCCAGAGTATGGTCCTAAATGACATTTGGAAGGGGCTTATAAAGGCAAACCTCACAAAGCTACGTACTTTCCACTTTACATGTAATAGGCTTTAGCTACTTTATGGTAGAGACCCACAGAAGAAAGATAGGGAAACTGAGTCTTAAAGTCCTTGCTGGGTCCATTTGTTTATTCACCAAGTATTTACTAAACACCAGTATGTGAGAGGCACATATAACAAAAGTGGCAATAAAATCTAAAACAAAGGAATTAGTTTGGTGTGTATGAAAGGAACCATGTAGTTAGAACTGAGGGATAGGAAGGTATCATTCTAGCGGCCGTGTGTAAAATACCTTACCAAGAAAGGAGCAAGACACCTATTCACCCAATATCAGGATTTACTCATTCCACTGTAGGACACCCACTCCGAGCCTCTTGATGCTTTCCTTGCTATCTGCCATAGCAGATCTAGTATTTCTGTCCTATTTAATGGGAGCTATTGCTACTCCCAACATGCCAGAACCATCATAGCCACACATTAGGTTATGTCCCTGGGTGCTCATTGGCATGGTAGGTTCCACACAGTAATGGTTTGGTTTCTACTACTCTCCAAATTGGGTCTTGAACTTTGAGAAACAAATGAGTCTGCATTGAAAATACAACTTCCCGTGGTACTTTGCTTCTCTGAAGACTTCAGTCTAATCCCTCCTAAATTGTTCTTACCCTCTGTTTTAGACACGAGAGTCTCTTTATATGTTGTTGAAGGAGGCCCTAGGCTTAAACGTCTATATTTTAACTGGTGATTAACTGCTTGCTGCTGTGTGTTATCTTTTCCCAAAGCATCGACTGATCCCAGTCACATACATCCAAATGTGAGCTGCATTGCATCAACCCAGGCATTCACTTCCACCGCCACACAGGCTCACATTTCGATAGGTGAAAGTTTCAATAGCATGCCAGGGGCTGTCTCTACTCTGCCTAACATCAGTGAAAGAGTCTTTACTGCCAGCAGCCCAGCTGTTTATCTAGTTGATTCAAGATCCCACTTCACACCGTGCTTCTGTGAACATGGTGGGGTTCTGTGGAAGGCAGAATCTAATTTAGATGGAAGAGATTATGGGAGAGCGTGCGTGTTCCACATATAGGAGAGAGAAGGAAACAAGAGTGGTGTAAAAGCTGAACCACAGTACACTTGCAATAAAAATCTTTATTCATTTCAAAGAACTCCAGTCAAATATCCAGCGAATTGAGCTTAGGTTTTGCCATGCTGCCCAGACTGGTCTTGAACCTGTGGCCCCAGTGATCTTCCTGTTTCAGCCTTCCAAATAGCTAGGCCTACAGGTACACATCAGAGCACATGGTGCCTAAAGTCTTATACTTCCATTAGCCAGTTATTGGCTCTTAGCCTTGGGGTTGGGCTGTTTTGAACACAGATTATTTTGCAGAGGCAGGCTTAGCCAACAACCATGAGCTACCTGATGGGAACAGCAAGAAAGTAGGTAATAAATTGTAGAGTGGAACCTAGGACAATCCGGGACATTGACGTATTCGGGGGAGGTAGGGAAGTGGGCCAGTTTACTCTTTGCCTTGCGGAAGGCTGTCCAGAAATTATAAGGCGGTTGATCACCCTAACAATAAAAACACTGAAGAACCATTAGAAAAGACGTGCAGGCTTAGTTGTTTTTGCTTCTGAACAAGTTGGGAGTGCTCAACACTGTGCTTGTTAAAGGGGCTTGAAGGTTCGTTAAGCAATGCAGCAAACATGTTAAGTTTCTTGTAGGAAAAAAAATTGACTTTAAAAACTGAATTTCATAATCTGTGAAATGAACTTGATCATCTGTGTTTTCTGACTTTATCACTGGGCTCTGATAGGATGATACTGGCAGAGACGCCACACTGATAGGATTAGGATTAGAAATGACTTGGTATGCGTTTAATCAGATCAGTCAGGATTCAGAAGACTTTTTGAGGAGAGAGGCAGAAGTCTTACTTATTTAGTCTCTGTGGAACATTAACTTTTGCAGCATCATTTTGTGGCTTTTGTGATTTTGTTTTCCCAGCAAACCAAATCATGATAACTAATAATAACAACAAAACCCATCTATATAATACTTCAGGAATTAAGCTTAACTTTGTGCATTTTATATTTTTCATGTCTGTGTGTGATGTGCACTTATAGAGGTTACTCTTCCACCATAGTTTTCAAGGCAGTGCCGCTCAATTGAACCCAGAGCTCACAAACGTGACTAGTCTTGGTAACTAGCTTTCCTCTGGGATTCCCTGTCTTTTCCAAAGCTAGAATTAAAGGCTACTTCCATGTCTACCAGATGTTCACAAGGGTCTCTGGATACCCTAGTTTCAGTGCTCATGATTGTTTAGCAGTTGCTGAGCCACCTTCCCAACTCCAATTTTTCTTATTTTTGTTATATTATGAAAGATAATATACTAAGGTGCACGGAGCATTTAAGGAACTTTGTTTGAGTAGACAAGGATTCATGAATCAGGCAGCTCCTGCAAAGTCTCTTAGAAGGAACAGGCTGAGAAGGCTTCCAAAGGGGAGTTGTGAATTCAAACCAAGCAAATATTTGACTAGGTGAGGGAGAGCAAGAGCTGAATTTGGATCATCACAATGAAAATTCTCTAGTTAGAGGCTAATGACAGTTGCTGATTGGATGAACTTGAATTTCACTTCATTGTTTACATTGAGTTGGGTTTCCATTTGCTTACACAAGGACTCGGGCACTGGAGCTTCCTCCAACTGATGAACTCCTAATTAACTGAGGACCCTGGGAGTCTCAGGAATTAAATGAGTTGCCAGTTTCCACAATGCTGCCTCTCACAATGCATGCCATTTTCAAACACTACAAGACCTAGTATTTATTTATGATCTCTTGCAGCCAGAGAAGTTAGCAATTCATCTGTAATTCAGAAAGCAAGGTGGGGTGGGGAGCGCAGGCCCTTCTGAAATGAGTCCAATTACAAAGCACAAAAGAGAAAGAAGTTTCATTTTGCCCTGGGCTGTGAAATACCTTGGACCCACCCTGAATATAGGAAAAGAGAAAAAGACCAAAGAGACGCGAAGAATTCCAGAGATTAACCCCAGGGTAGGGAAGTGACTCTGATGAAATGGCACCTGAAAACCACATTTGTTCTGGGAGCCTGAGACCAGGAAAGATGTCGACGTTTTCTTGGAAAAGGTTCAGACAAGGAGTCGGAGAGATGATTGAGGGGGGTTGGAAGGGGCTGACTAGGACAGGTTGAAGGAATCAGGCAGGTTGGCCTTGGCCTAGAGACAGCAAAGATAGGCCATGATAGCCATCTGCAATTACTTGGTTGTCTAAATAGCAAGAAGGTAAAGTGCTACTTGGAGTGGAACAAAGGATTATAATTACATGAACATTGAGGCAATGAAAAGAAGCCAGGATATGCAACAGTACAATTCACATTTACAAGACTGGTCAAGACAATTCTAAGACAAACACCCCAGCTAAAGGATCACCATAGACAAAAGCTACAGAACGTCATTCATGATCAATCCCCACCCCAACCCCTCACCCCCAGATAATTTTGTCTTATTATTATAAATTTTATTGCACTTGAATTCAGATTAAGTACAAAGTGCTTCAAAGTCACGATAAGCAGTTTCAACTGTTATTTACCTGGGATCAGGGATGCCCTTTGGCTATTTATTCCTGACCTGAGAGTGACCCAGGGTGGTCACTCTCATGAGGTTTTCTCTCTAGGACCCAAGATCAGTGAGTGGTTGAAAGGATTGGTTCTGACTGTTTAGGCAAGAGCATCCTTGATTTGATTACCCTTGAGTTTTGAAGACTGTTACTGGTTCCCCTGCAATTCTAAAGTAGAGCTAGTACCTCTCTGGGAGCTTTAGTAAGCTGGTCAGAAAAGTCTTATGTCGTGTAAGTACTTGTCTTCTTTACATCAAATTTCTAACATATGCTTATTTACCTATTTCAAACCAGGGTCCATAGCCTGGATATTCCTTTATTTCAGAGTTTAAAAGTGCCTTTATTTGTTTACATGTGTGTGTGTGTGTGTGTGTGTGTGTGTGTGTGTGTGCAGCTGAAAATATCCATTCATGCCCTTGTGGTGGTCAGATGCTCTTGGCCTTACTTTTTGAGAACAGGGTCTCTTGCTGACTGTGGAGTTTTCTGGATTAGCTGGTTGTTCAGCAAGCCCCAGGGATCCTCCTGCCTCTGTCTCCCATGCTGGAGTACAGGTGCATACCATCATGCTAGACCTTGAACATGAATGCTGGCAATCCAAAGTGAGGTCCTCATACTTGCCAGAAAGTACTGGAATGGTCTGTCCTGTCCTTTTAAGAGACAAGCCCCACCTACTCCCTTCCCTTCCACTGGCTTGCAAATCTTCCTTCTGCTTCCAGCCTGAGCTCCTTCCTTCTTTTCAGTCTCTCTCCTGAAGAGGTAGCTTCTCCTCTCCCCACTTCTCTCTCTCTGTGTTTCTCTTTCTCTCTCTCTGCCTCTCTCTCCTCATCCCCCTTCTCCCTCCCTCTCCCCTTGCCCCTTCCCTTCCATAACCCACTAAATAAATACCCAACCTCATTCTGCATGGTGTGCCTATCTGTCTCTGTTTCTCACCTGCTGCGGCTCCTCATGGGACCAGCTGGACTGCTGAGTTCTCTTACCTGCCATGTCCCTGCCTGGGACCTGCTGCCATCTCATGGCCTTCTGCCTGTGGCCACCCCTTGGGGACTGGTGCCATTTTATTTTTACCATTATAAGTACTTTACCCACTGAGCCATCTCCCCAGCTCCAAATGATTTCTTAAAAAGAAAAAAAAAACACGGCCAAATTCTGTGCACAGATACTTTAATAATAAAGTTCATTAGAAGAAACAGGAAACAAAACCTCCTACAGGTACAAAGGACAAACTCCATTTAATTTTAGATTTAACAGGGAATGTTCACACTAAATTATTTCAAATATTCTAAAAACTTTCAATGAAGGACTTTACTTTTGATTCTGCTGTTCTGATCTTTCTCTCATGGGAAACACATTGCACACCTAGCACCCAAGTTTCTTCACCCCTGAAATGTGCCTGGTGATGCCCATCTCTTCCATCTGCACATAGTGAAAACCACGTGGTCTGTTTGAAGTCCTGAAGAAGTTCCCATTCATTTCTAGCAGAGAAGTGAGAGTTGTCTTTTGTAGTTATTGCTT
Source organism: Ondatra zibethicus (assembly GCA_004026605.1). Lineage (NCBI taxonomy): Eukaryota > Metazoa > Chordata > Mammalia > Rodentia > Cricetidae > Ondatra > Ondatra zibethicus. The sequence goes on from PVIU01001837.1 coordinate 148,829, forward strand.
TGTTTTGTAGTTTTTTGTATCCGCATGTACTTCTTAAAATGTATGTAAGTGTGCCTTAAGTTCAGAACTATTTTCTTTCTTTCCTTCTTCCTGTTTTCTAGGCTGGTCTGGAACTCGCTCTGCAGCCTAGGCTGATCTTAAACTTGAAATCCTCCTACCCTAGTCCTCCAGATGCTGGTGTTACAAGCATGCTCCACCATTCCTAGTTTGAATGTTCATGTTTTTCAATCTTAAAAACGTAATCTGGTTAACAGAAGCTAAAGTGCAGGAAGCCACTGACATAAACATCAAGAAGTGTCTATGTGAAAGCTTGTTTTTCCAAGATCTTCATGTTGCTCTCTTGCACTGGCTTCTAATACTTCTTTCTTCTTCTAGGCTGGGCCATAACTTTCCACAGTTCACATCTGCCACCCTTCTCCCTGACTTTTATCAACTCTCTTGCTGATACAAAGATTGGTGAAAGGACAGGTGCTTTGTAAAATTGTACAGCTTGAAAGAAACAAATCTCATAAAGCATTCAAGAATCCTAGATCTCTCCACAGAGTTAGTTAGTAGGGATGGAGAACACCCTGAGGTCAAGATCATGGGGAGAACAGGTGCTTGGAGCACATATACCTGCATGTTAGTTGGGGAGATAAATAGCTGGGGGAAAATCCAAACCATGTGGAGATAATTTGAGTTTGGGATCTCACTGGGTGTTTAGGAACAGAGATTCACCATGGTTAAGATTTAGGCAGGAGGAAACAGCTTAACTGTCAAAGAGAAAGAACCCAATGAACTACTGAACCTTCAAGAAAAGATGTGTTGACTTAATGTTTGCTTGGTTAATTATCAGATTTTTTGTGTTTCAAAGATGCAATGAATGCTGGTATAGCACTGTTTTCTGGACCCTGGATGCGAGGCTGGGCATGGGAATAGGAACAGTCCTGAGCCCATACAGCTGATGGTGTGGCATTCCTCCTTTACCTATGTATTCCACATGTTCATTAGTCGTTTGTTTATTTCCATTTTTATGTGCATGTGGAGTTCTTGCACACATGCATGCGCACCACATCCATCTCTCATGTTCTCAGAGGTAAGAAGAGGGCATGATATGGGGCTGGAATTACAGACAGTTGTAGCTACCATGTGGGCAACTGAGCCATCTCTGCAGCTCTCTGTTATTCGTTCAATGAAGAAGATGATTTTAACAAAGGGAGCTAGCTGACACATTTCTTTATCCACCATCTTGTGAATCTGCCTTATAAAATAATATATCTGATCCTGGACAAATATACAAAAGTAAGCTTCAGACAACATCCTGGAATAGCTAATAATTTGGAACCACAAAGAAGCCCAGAAAATAGTACATGCGAAACTTAATTTCATATCCCTTCTTTAGCATACAGTTATTATTGCTCTATCATGATTTTCTTGGTTTAAAACTTAATGAAATATTTACAAGCTGTTTTTAATAGGATAAAAATAACATGCATGTTTGCAGTGGGACCATGTAGGAAAGTGATTCTGGAGGAGGGTTTCAGAAGTGCAGGTCCATGTTGGTGTAACATTTAGAGGGGATTGCTTTATCAGTTACCTGATGGGGGACCTTAGGTGAGTTATGTACTTTCTCTGAGGCCAATTTCTTTATCTGTGAACCAATCTTGCTCTCCCCACTGGCTTGTTATCGGAGTTCACTAAGAAAGGAATTAAAGGCAACAGGTGGGGTGGGGAGGACAGAGGGGTCATGTTTCCCTTCTTCATCAGCGGGCTTTTAAGACTCCTGGCATGTCTGTTCCATGTTTGTCAGTGCCGTTGAATCATTTAAGTGGAAATGAAAACTGTGAAGTCCCCATTCCCTTGAACAAATGAAGATAACAAGGTCTGATTTCTGCTTTTGGAATGTAACCGAGGCCCTGTTTCCGTTTCAGCTAGAAAGTGAGTTCTTGACTCCAAATGTAGCCATTCAACTTATGCTTTAAGAGAAGTTATTTTTAGCAATCATTTTCTTTGTCTGTTAGTCCTAGACTCCACAGGAACACAGGGAGATCCATTAAAATGAGTTTGGAAGCCAGCTGGTATGCTGTAGTGAGGAGGAGCTGCTACCCTGAGTCCTATAGGCATTGTTTTTGATTAACCACCTTATCATGATTCTCACACAGAAACAGCAACAGTCACCTTTCCAACAACTGTCTTTGGGATGTAATATAGTTCAAGTAGTTGCTTTCATTGTTTGACATTTGAACATGCTTTTCAGTTTAGTTTTTTAATGCCTAGAATGTTCCAGGCATATTTTTCCTGCCTCCTTTGTTTATTTATTCTCAGTAAGCCTCATGGTGTAATGGCACATGTGATGGTACGCTATTTCTCTTTCTGAGGACGGGTTAAGTTTCTTTTCTTTTGAATATCACAGGCTTATCTACTGACAAGACCAATGGCGAGGTACTGAATGCATACTAGTAGGCTTAATAAAATGATTTTGAATGAGCTTTCATTAAAATAAATTATATCAGCAACAAAAAGAATAAAAAAGAAAAGATTCCAAGAATAGAATAATCTTTGTGTACTTTCTTTCCTTAATACAAGTTTATATTTTAGCAGGAAGGCATACCATATTTCTGGGCTTAGTCTTTTCCTGTTACTTCCAGTCACCAGCTCGATGCTGTAGTTTTTGTTTTTTGGGTTTTTTTTTCTGCTTTTTTTTTTCTCATGAATGTGGGTCTAAGATGCACTTAAACAAAGGACTGAAAAAAAAGAAGACTGATCCATAAGGTGTTATTTGAAATAGCCAAAAGGTGGATGAATGAAATACAGGTTAATGGATAAATGGGCAGATGGATGAAAGATAATATATAAATACATACAACAGAATACCACTCCTCATTGGGTGAACAGGTAAGTGTAAAATGCATACACATACAACAAAATATAATTCAGTCATAGAGGAAACAATTTAACTTATGCTGCACCATCGGTAATCCTTGAAGATTATCAACATGCTGAGGGAAAACTTCAGTCATAAGATCAAAGATAGTGAGATACCACAGTGGTTAAGAGTGCTTTCTCTGTAATATGAGAACCTGTGTTCAAAACCCCAGCATTTATGTAAAAATTCATCATGACTACACAGGCCTATAATTCTAGCATTGGGGCTAAGGAGTTGTGAAGATAGGTGTATCCCAAGAGCTTGCTGGCTAGCTAGCAAGCTTCTGATTCAGGGAAATGACCTGTTTCAACACAATGAGATGGAATGATAGAGACCGACATTTGATGTCATTTTCTGACCTCCACATATGTGCACATGGACACTTGCAATACAAGTCTTAGGGGTTTTATCGTTGTGAAGAGATGTCATGACCGTAGCAACTCTTATACAGTAAAACATTTAACTGGGGTGGTTTGCTTACAGTTTCAGAGGTTCAGTCCATTATTATCATGGCAGGGAGCTTGGTGGCCTGCAGACAGATGTAGTAACTGGAGAAATAGCTGAGAGTCCTACATTCTGCAGGCAACACGAAATCAACTGAGATGTTGAGCAGTATCTTGAGTATAGGAAACCTCAACGCCTGCCCTTTCAGACACACTTTCTCCAGCAAAGCCGTACCCAACCCAGCATCAACACACCTCTTAATAATGCCACTTCCTATGAGATTTTGGGGGCCAATTACATTCAAACTACCACAACTCACATGCATCCACCATACATATATACAACACACACACACTCGCACTCTGATTTTGTTTGTGAGGTACCTAGAGTGGTCAGCTCCACCTAGAAAGTAGAATGTTGATTGCCAGGGATCATGAAGAGAATAGATTTTTAGTTTCACAAGGAGAAAGAATTATGGATCTTGTTTGCACGAAAATTAGAGTACTTTCCACTCCTGAGCCATATATTTGGAAATGGTTAAGATGATGACTTTTATGTTACATTTATTTTATCACAATTTAGAAATTGACTGTAGTAATTAAAAGAAAAAAGAAGAAAAAAAACAGAAATACTAAATAAAAGAATGTTGCTAGTCTACAGAACCTTTCTCCCTTTATGCCCTGACATAATTCATTGTCCAACTTTTAAACCACAATAACCTCAGCATTAGGACATCGAGGATGTAATTTGTACAATTAGAAATGTTGTCTTTCCACATGACGCTCGTTGCCCTCCATCAGGATTGTATAAACAGTGCTGTGGAAAGGCTAAAAAGGCTGGGGAACTTACCAGTTTGTTGAAACATATAATGTGCCTATCAGTTTTCTCTGATCTTGGCCATGGCAGACTACAAACCTCATTAACTTTACCATTTCTTGCAAGTGTGCTTCCTTCCTCGGCTTTCATTCCTGTCAGTCAGTCTCACACAGCACTTCCGGCTTCATCCCTGCTTGACAAGGTTAAGCCAGTTGATGATCTGCAGTCCTGTTCGGCTTTATTTTCCATAGATTTCTCCCGATAACCATGCCATGAACTCTAAACTATGTGTTAGGACTGAAAAAAAGCCAGAAGGTTTTTATTAGGGTTTGTATTCCCATCTCACTAATTTTCTGAGTGGCAACAATGGATCTGTGTCCTCTGTTAAAAAAAAATACATGATTAGGAAAAAGTGGTTTTGTTTTTCTATATTAAACAAGTTCAAGCATAATCTCTCTTGATGATCATTACCTCTATTCTGTCTCCCAAGACAATTCAGCAGTTTTCTTTATTCACTTTTTAGGATCCAATTAAGCAATTCATTCTGTTGCCCTGTGCTTTGTTATATTGAACTAAGATGAAAATTGGTATACTTAATCTACTCTTTAAACCTCAGTAAATATTTTAGGCCTATTCATATTCAGTAATATGTGTTCAAATGAGGCTATATAATGCTTTCTTGTTCTCAGAACTATTCAGTGATATTTATGGAGTATGGAGGATTTTGGTTAGGCTCAGATTATAACACAGCAGTGTGTATACTTCCATGATAGATGGACTCTCTGCCCTGCCGCATGGATGCTGAGTGTGATAACTGCTGGTCCAGAGCCCTCTCCTCTCTGGGTATGGTCAGCTGTCTCATTTGTTCACCTAAGGTGAAGCATTAATTTCAGTATTTAGGGATAGATTTTCAACTAAAAGAGAATAACGGCCTTTCTTTTGTTCATTTTGACAGCTATAGCATATTAAAAAATTTTTCATAAAACAAAGCCTAAAGTGCCTTAATGGATAACAGATCCAAACCTTATCTGGAGCTAGGAGATTGTGAATGTTTAGGACAGTTACTCGGATCAGAACATATCCTGTGCCACTGAGATGTCTCAGTGGATAAAGGCATTTGTTGCCAAGCCTGGTGACCTAAGTTCAATTCCTGGGACTCACATGGTGAAAGGAGAAATAGGACTTCCACAAGTTGTTCTCTGACGTCTGCATATATACTGTGGCAAATGCATATGCCTTTGTGCATACATACACGTGCAGAATGAATGACAAAAGACACATTACCCATTTGTCATAGTCAGTTTTGGCTATGAAACAAGATGGAAGGTAATTCCTACCAAATAACAGCTGGAGCAAAGAGATGTGTACCAATGACGTGGATTGAGGAGGCATTGTAGACATGTTCCGTTTCTTATGTGGATGATGTGGATGCTGAGCATCTCAGATAAGGGTCTCGTGTTTGCACAAGCACTCTACGACTGAGCAATCCCACCCCTAGGTTCTAAGTTACTTATCTTGATGTAGTTGATGATGTATCTAACGCTCCTCTCACCATAAATCAAGAGGGGGCTCGGTGATGGTGACTTTCTTTAGATGACCACTTGGTATCATTTCAGAGTGACAGGAAGGAGGGGGAGAGGGCAGGGAGTGTCGAACAGTTCTTCTGTTGAAGACAGAAACTCAGCCTCAGGTACACGCACACTACATCAAATGGTGCTCAGCCGTAGGAGAAGTCAGTAGGAAAATCCGAGTCTTCTGATTTCTGTTCAGTAGGATTTCATTTTGTTGTTTTCATTAAATGGTGCTGCTTTTGCCTAAAAAGTAAAACAAAAGAAGGCAAATTTGCAAGAAAGAGTTTCCTACTCCTTTTAATTTTAAAATTATGGTCAAAATGGCCAAACCACTTGTAGTTCTTTACTCTTTTGTTTGTTCAATTCTTGTTGCTGGTCAAGTTTTTAAATTTGTCTATGCTAAACATAAATTAATCACCGCAAATGCAATGAGAACATTCCTGAAGGAAATGGACACAATTTAAATGACGCACATGTAGTTGCCACTATGTATCAGACCTCAAGGGTGTTTAAATGTTTAGCTATTTATGTCCCTCATCTGTATTTAGGTTGCTAAAGCCAAAGTGAAGAGTATGTTCATGACCCCATGTTTGTGGAGCAAGAAGTGGCAGATCGTGACTTTTATTCAGTGTGCCTGGCATTGGATCCTTAAACCACTTATTTTCTTAATCACTTCTCTATGTGAATGTTAACGTACTTCTAATTTATTGTCATCTGTCTTAGTATTTTTGTACTAATAAATTAAGGGTCTATTTAAGCCAGCTCAAACCAAAGTGGGCAGAATCAGCATAAAATGGAAGGAGAACTTTGGATTTCCAGCTTAGCGCCCAAAGAGCCAAACTTGGAAACCTACTCTGTACGGCTTCAGGCTATTGACTGCTGACAAGGGGTAATGACAGCGAGAAGATCCAAGCACACAGGGGCAGAGAGTATTGCCCACAGAAGACTGGATTAGGCTTTAAGCAAAACTCGTCTTGATCTGTGCAGTGACTGGTGTGGAAGGAGGGATGGGGAGGGGTGGAGTGCAAGCCTAAGTCACTTCTGTCAGGTGATATGATTATTTGTGTGTATGATCCAAAACAGCTGACCAATAAATCATCAACTTTCAAAGATAAAGCTTAATTCTTTAGGATCTTCAGGTAGGTGTTCAACCAGCTTTCAAGGCAAGTTCATTAGACTTGTATTGGATAGCCAGCTTGAACATCACACACATACAAGCAGGAGAACATATTAATGACATCCAAAAGTGAAAGCCATAGATTTGTCACCCTCAACAAATTGTCTTTCAAATATTAAGGTTCCAAAAATCATTCTTAAAGTGGAGGAAAGCATATGATGCAGCACATGAAGAGTCTTCTATGCTAGCATGTGTTAGCTGGAGAAACTACCACAGTTTTTCACTCATGCAGTGAGAGGACCAGTGCATGTAAGAGCATATAAGACCTCTAAGATGCACAATGAATGTATGAATGCCATACATTATGACAAATTGAGAACAATGCAATGAAAGTCTGACCAAGGAAGTTTGGATAAAAGAAGAAACTAGAAACAAGTTCATGGTTACAGAAGCGATAGCTAGACATCAAAGGAAACCAGGTGACGAAGCCCCTGATAAACCAGATGGTAAAATCCAAACAATAAAAGAGAACAGCGAGCATGCAGAGACCCATACAAAGGTGACTGATCCTAAATGCTAAAGAAAAACCATAAATGGAAAAGTAAAAGCCATGTTGTTCCAGAGGAAAAGAATATTTAGCAAAGTCTATATGATTTAAACACACTATGATAGTTTGGGCACAGTACATCATTGACATCCTGGGAGTGGAACATGAGCTGGTTTAATTCACCTTATTGGAACAGGAAGACTTACTCATGGCACACACAAACCAGACTTGAGTTGTGTGCTTAGACAGAGACCACCAGCTATTCCTTTTGTAGAAGCAACTCATGGGAAACTTTCTGCACAGGATCGCCCTGAGATGTGCAAAACATTGATAGTAGGTTTGTTCCGTGCGGTCAAGAGGCTGAAGAAGCCTGTGCTTGCCAGTTTTACAATCTAGAAATAGCAGTTGCCTTAGACCATGTTGTATATAGAGCACATATGCATCAAGTAAAACTATGAAAAGAAGGAAAGATTGTTGGCAGAGACTGCTTGTTTGTTTCCCGGCTGCCCAGATATGAATTAATCACAAAGAAATTATTAATTACAAAACTCTTTGGACAATAGCTTAAGCGTATTTCTAGCTAGGTCTTACATATTAATTAACCCATTCCTATTATTTCGTATTTTACCATAAGGCTTGCAGCTTATCAGCAAGGTTTGGGCTGATGGCTCCCGTCTTTCTACTCAGGTAGTTATATGGCATCTCTTTGACTCCGCCTCCTCTCTCCTCCTCTCTCTGCTTGGAATTCCTGCCTTACTCTATTCTGTGCTGCAATAGGTCTAAAACAGATTCTTTGTTAACCAGTGGTATTCACAGCATACAGAGGGAAATCCCACTTCAAGAGATGAATAAATATTTGCCCATAGAAGGGAGGAAGAGATTACTATAGAGGGGAATCCATAAGTTCTCAAATACTCTAAATAAATGACAAATGACTGTTTCACATATTTGGTATAAATGATATATAAAAATATCTAAATAAGAACATTGCCTGGAAGCTATCTTATAAGTTATCAAGAGCCTCTGCCCATATACAGTATTCCTTATATCTCAGAGGTCAATACATAGAATATTGAGTCTCTCTTTTTCTAGTTTGATAGCTAAAATGAATCAGGACTTCTTTTAAAGCATTTCACTGTTTAAAAATGGGGTCATGAGTTTCAAGGCTGCCTCACTGATCAAGGAAAGAACAGTGAAGATAATAACTTGGCTTTGGTTCCAACCCACACTTAAGTTACTCAAGAGAATCAGTCTGCACTCGGCCATCTGCCATGCAATGTGCAGGCAGGCCAGGGAAAGCCGCTTATGTGAATTCAGCGTCTTATCTCTCTGACACTCTGGACATAGCACTAGCCATTGAGCCAGCATTTTCCCCACAGTCTGTCTCAAATTTCACAGCCCTTGTTAAGTATGCCGATATTATCAGTTCTATTCCCAGTGAGCAAATGTTACTGTCATTTAAACAGATTCCAAAGAGGTCATTTGATGAACTAAATGAATTGCTGAAGGTACTGTGAGCTCAGAGAGAGGAAAGGTTCTTGTCTCACCATTTTGTAAACCATTCAAACATGTCCTTGAGGGAGAGGGAGGAAAGAGATGAGAGGCAGGGAAGGTTGAGGGAGGGAAGGTTGAGAGAGGGAAGGCTAAAAATCTCTTAGTTTAACACCTCAGTTTTATTGTGAGCAGATAAGAATCTCTCTATATCTCTACCATTTTTTCAACATCTGCTAATATTTCTAATTGTCAATCCACAGTATGGGGACAAGTTAAGTTAAATATTGAGAAGGACCATTTTTCTCTCTTTTGCTTCAAATAAGTTGAGTGTGAGAATAAATGACCTCAGTCTGCACACTCTTTTATCAATACTTAATGCCAACAATCAGGAGGTAGAGGCAGGAGGATCAGGAGTTCAGGGTCATTCCTGTTACATAGTAAGTTTGAAGCCTGTGTTATGTGACATCCTACCTCAAAAAATAGACAGACGGACTTAGTGAAGAAGTAAAGAGATGGAAAGCCTGTGGATGGAAAGGTTTTTTACCAAATAGTTTTTCTGAGCACTAAGTCAAAGCTGAATGAATGTGTAATATGGCCAATTTTTTGAGGTATGAAGTCCTAGTCTCACAGAGCTCTCACTATATTTCTCTGTCTGGTTCATATTTATATGCATTGTGTGTGCTTGTGAAAGTAAAAGGTGTAACTGAAAAGTATTTCAGAATGTTTAGATACAAATGAGAAATTGGGCTATCAACTTTGGTCATATCCACAGTCCACATTCTAAAACACAGTATTCTATAACTTTTTAAACAAATAGTAAGAATAATTTCATTGTTTTCTTCCTGTAGGAAGCAATTGGCATAAATGAAGGAATATGGGTGTGGGGTTACTTACAGGAGAAGAAATAACTCAAAGACAGCTGTATGACCAAAGCCCACAAATCTGGGAACCTAGAGCACACTGCACAGCCTGCAGACAGCTCAACAGGTTGGAGAGCATCCTTTCAAAGTGCCTCAGTTGGTCTAAATCTCTTTTAGGCAGCTCTGCTGGTTTCTGCATCTTCCATGCAGATGGTCTGGTCTCAGAGTCTTCTTTGCAGCTTTATTGTTTACTCTGGCAAAGAGTGACCTAATAAATCTGGTTGGTTTCAGGGACTTCCTAAAGCTATTTTGAATTGTTTGTTTCTCTGCTTAAAGAGCTTCCCTGCAAAATAGATTGCTTCAGTCTCTTAAGAAAGTGTCACACAGCAGGTTTGAATGTAGTTTTTACCTTTCCAAACATTTGTGGATAGGGGACTTGCCTGGCTATAGTTGCAGGTGATGTGGAAGTATAAGAGGGTTTGGGCACCCGGTGTATGCATGCGGGCTGAAGTAAAGAAACTGCAGTAAAGAAACTGAGGTAAAAGAGACATGATTGCTCCATGGTATGGTTAAGGGAGGGATCTTTTCTGTAGGTAGGAGAGAGCACAGACAGAGGCTTCTGGAAGAGTCCAGAGCAGAGAGAGAAAGATGCAGACTGAATGTGGCCAGCAGACTGATCAGGGTTTTCTGCCAGAGAAGGAAGAATAGTTGAGTTAGAGAACAGAGAGAACACAGTGAGAACAGCAGCAATCAGAATATTGAGAATAGCTGGGTTGTAAGGATGAGTAGCTGGGGGAATGAAAGGCAGGGAGACTTTGAAATGTATAACAAGTACTTGTGAGTAGGAACTGAGGAAACTTGGGGGCTAGCATGGATCTTGACAGAACATTATGTGCACAGGAACATGTTTATTGGAGAGCTATAAATCTCTTTTGCCAGGGGTAAAGGAAATAACTCCTTTTGGCAGAGGGAACCAAATCAGGCTTTGCAAATTCCTGAGGAATGCTGGCTTTTATCTACCCACTGGAAATCCTCCTGTAGTCCAGCTTGAACTCATTTCTAGATACTTGAACTGCCTCCTGGAGTTTGAGGAATTGGGGTTTTCTTTAGACCTGACCATGGGGACCAGTCTGTATGGCACTGATGACATGAAGTCATTCTTGTTAGTCCCCTGCATTTTCAAGAAAGTGTTGCTCAAGGGCATCAAGGCTGGGCCCTCCTGTCCGCCCTTCTTCCTGTGATGGCCTCCTCTGGCACACACTTCCACCTGGTGGACTGGCATCAGAACTGAATCCAGCTGTGTGTCATGCCCTTAAACTTCCAAAAGTGTGAGCTCAGTAAGGCATGCCTTTTCAAAGTACCTTGCCTCAGTTATTCTGTGAAGTCAATGCAATGTTGAGTAAGAGAAGAAAACGCAAGTTAATATGAAGAGATTAAAAGGAGCAATCAGAATATAAAGGTGTGTCTAAAAAACGTTTTCCCCTGCTGGCTCGAGCACTTTGCGAACATAACGAAAGGCCCAAATTCACTTGGGCACAAAACATTAAGTGCCAGCATATATATTATCACTCTAGTGTGGATTTGTTTTTCAAGTTAAAATCAGAGGCTAAACCAGAAAGCTGTGGATAAGAGCACTTTACAAATAGGATAAAAGAGAATTAGCGCAAATTGCAGCAATGGTGGCTTGCTTTCAGATCTTTGGGTACTCCTCCTGCGGGGTTTTTCATTTTAACACAGGATCCAAACTTTAAATTAAAGGGATTAGGCTTTTACTGAGGGGATTTTGGGCTTCACCCAGCATGTGAGGGTGTTATCTAGGGGGACACTGAGACATTTTTTTTTTTATCTTCCTAAACCCACATGGGAGATGCAGCTGCCTACTCTATTCTGATGGGTGATTAGCACTTGTGAGCGGGTTACTTTAAGCTGGTGTTTCAAAAAAAAGTTCAAAGTTGGAATAGGTAGTTAGCTCCCTGTGATAAATACTTTGAAGTGTAACACCTATTTTTGTGTATCCTCTGGTATATATGATCAAGAGCTCCATTTAAATATTCTCTGCCTTTAGGAAGTTTGCCACAAGGAAGGAGTAATTAGGAAGAGCGTGGCTTTGTAGAGGAAGGTAAAGCAGTTTGAAGCCGGCCTCCACGCTAGCTCACTAGAGGACTTTGATTCAGCCTCAAAGCCCACCCAAGTCTCCACTTCCACCCTGGAAAACCTGGCTATTGTGAGAGGTTGTTGTAAAATTTGTTTTCATATTCTTCCTGAAGTATTGTGGTGGTTTAACAGAGGGACCCTCTGTTAGCTAAGGAGCAGTGACTTTCAGAGTATCTTGCTCAAAATTAGTGAGTATTGAATGCAGTGACACATGTGGTCCATGCAGCCCATGCACGGAGGATCTGGTAACCACTTGCCAGGGAGCGATGGTGAATACATTTCTTTTCACTGACACTGCTTTCACCTTAAACAAAATGATAAAAAGGAAAAAATTTTTCTTTTGGTCAAAACTTGATCTTATTTGTGTTACCCATACCCTTGACAGTGTTTGACGGTTTTCATTAATACTGTGGCACTGGTGTCATTTTCATTTTCCAAAGTGGGGGGTTACGGTGTAAGGGTTCCTGTGTGGTAGAAAGGCAAGATGGCAGATGTAAAAGTGAAGAAGAAAGGCCATGATAGAAAGAGCTAGCCTCTGGACCAGCGGGGAGTGTCTGAATGGAGGGTTTTGGAATTAGCTTCCTCAAACCAAACCACTTACACAATTCCACATGAATAAAGAGTAGGTCCTAGAAAACTGCAGAGTTGGCCATCTTTTGTATTTCCACATTAGACTTTGCCCTATGAACTGTTCTTAATGAGAAAAGGGGCTTTTGCTTATAGACCCTCCCAGGTATAGTGTTAAGTGGGTGTGCAATGTCCCCTGTGAGGTATGAGAGGTCCCCTGTGAACTCACATGTTTTAGCATTTTGTCTTCAACTGCTGCACAGTCCCTGGAGGCTGTGGAACCTTTGAGACATGGGATCTAGCTGATGAACACAGGCTGCTGTGAATGGGACTTTGGAGATTGTACTTGGTTCTGAACCACAAACACATTAAGAGACCTCCAGAATACCCCCTCTGCCTTGGTGGATGGAAACTGGGGTACAAAAAGAAATTCTCCCTCCCTCAGTTTGCGTCTCTCAGGCATTTTTTCATAGCACTGAGAAAAACTACTGTTGCCAAATGCTGTCCTGTAGGCACAAGGGCCATTGCCACCTTAGTCAGAGGAACTGTGATGACCCAAGGATTCCCTCTACAAAGTCAGCTTTGTTGTTTCTTCCCCCTCAGAAGAGGAATGGGGGGGCATTAGATCCTCACCTGATGCTGTAGCCTCTCCCTCCTTCTGCATCTTTCTCCAAGCAGAATAAAACTCTGCCCCACGACCCATGGTCTCAGAGTACCTGTGTTTATAGGAGGCCTAAAGTTGTCAAAGGGCTGGGGCAGTGACCCTATTCTGCATCTATGGAGAAGTTGTTGTCCATGCTGGGGTGATCCCTGAGTGACAAAACTGTTCTAGAGTTACCTACACTCCTGTCAATAACCCTTTGGCCATGCACTATGAGTAAGTCCGTTGAAATCACCGAGTCATCACTCTAGATTTGGGTGACATGATTATTTTGATCTGTGGTTGGTGCCCTGTGTGGAGCAAAGAGACATTTGGTCCTGTCTCCCCAGGAGAAGCTCACGCAGCATTGACTACTACATACATCATAGGTGGCACGTTAGATTAAAGCAGATTGAAAAGATGGTCTACTCAACCACTTGGATGTTGATGTGTTCTGAGGAATGCATCCATTAAGGGAGCTCATTGTTTCATGATCACCACAGAGTACACTTCCATGTACCCCAGGAGTACAGCAACTGGCAACATACCTACACTCCATTCTATGGTGCATTCTGCCATACCCACATCCACCATGGATTCACCATACATGTTGTAGGACTGTAGTTCATAAGCCTCATACTCTGTTAAAAGTTTTGGTTGCATTGCTGATTTATATAAATCCCTCTGCTTGTTTCCAATCCAGGTCAGACCCAGGATTAATTGAATTCCTTTCTTAGATTTCCTCAGACATTTTGAATACATAGCACTTATCAAGAGAAGTTGCATAGTAAACATCTTGAGCTATGGTGAAGTTGTACTGTGCATTGTCAGCCCTACATTTCTCAAAGCTACTTCATGCCAGGTGGTACTGGTCCAAGGTTAACTCTTGCTCTCCTTGTCCATACTGACAAAAATATGTGGAACCTAAATATAGAATATAATATGCAAATGGAGAATGACCAAGTCACATATAAAGTAGATCTCTGGCCTGTTTTGGCATCAACCACCGCAGAAATCAACCAGTAATTTAAGTAACCTGTCCAGCAAAGCCAATCAGCTGTCTGGAAGTCAACCCCGTGGGACTTAGACTACTATGTCTAGAAATAAAGCGAGAAATACAAACAGTTACCCCCGTAACAAGCAACTTCCCCACTTCCAACAAACTCCAGTCACCTCTCACCCTAAGGCTGTCCTCTCCCCATTTTCTGAGGTCTTTGAGTCTTTTTAAGTGCAGGCAAAGGCATCTATTTACTGAGATTATATTGATTTCTAAAACATTAAATTGAGGGATAAAAGGCAACCTAGAATTGAGAAATTCAGGTGATGGTTGGTGGCTTGCTCTGAATATGTAGCCATCACTTAGTTTTCTTTTGGTTGGTCTTCACCTGTTTCTGTGCCAGGTTCCAGTATGGGTTGGCATGACTTGTCAGGTTATCTTTTATACCAGTTCCAGGTCTGATAAAATAAGCCATTTCCCAGTTCCAGCCGTTGTCCCTTAGCCCAGGGTGGCTGCTGCTTTACACCGTTGGCTCTGCAGCTCAATGTGGTTGTATACAAGTCTCCAGAACCGAAGGAACTGGTTCTCATTGGTTTGTTGCTTGTTGACCAGTTCCTAGATGTCAAACACCCTATGTCCTTTCTCAGGGCTAGAAGTGCACTCTAACCCCTTCCTACAAGGGAGCCAAATGCCTTTTTCTTTTCCTTGGTAAAGCAGAAAAAAAATGAACAAAAGAACTGTTTGACACATTAATCAAATATCATCTCACTAAAACCCAAATAAATCCTTTGAAAGTTACGCGAATGTTAGAAGGCAGGTAGGTATTTGATATAGGAATGGATCAAGTTAAGTGTTTCTATGATGAGAAAGTCTACAGTGAGCCCTTCAGTGGTGATCTATCTGTTCTACCTTTAATACTCCATGCCAAGCAACACATTTATTCACATCTCAGTGAAAGCTTTTTTGCCACGCTGTGCTCTGTGACCTCAACTGTAGTTTATCTTGAAGTTATCCTTTATTTTCACACTCAAGAAAACAGTTCTTTATTAATTAAAAACCATCAGTTTTCCCAGGTCAAATATGTGTTTTATTTATGGTGAATTTGTATCTGATAGCTTTTCTTATATATTTCTTGAACGTTCTGCATAACAATGCCTTACTGTTTCAAGACATCACTGTGGTGCAATCTCTTTACAGACTGTAAAATAAGATGCATTGTGCATTGTGCAATCAGTGCAAATAACCTAGCTGACTTAAACCTGATGAACCTACTAGGTTCACGCCTTTATCCATAATGGCAGTGTTATCACAGCTCAGTTCTCTGGAGTTCTCTTTTAATACTGTGCATAAGACAAACACTGATTTCAGAAACATTGAAGTATAAAAAAGACATCTTAGAAATGTGAAGTACAGTCCCTATAAAATGGACAAATTTTATCCCTTCCTAATTCATGTTTAGCCAGGTTTAGAATGAAGTTTGTTAGGCACTCAACAGAGACACCCCCTTACAGGTCTACTGCAAAAAGCCCGAAAAGACAGTAACCTGTATCTCTTGTGTGTCAAAGATAGTCAAAGGCAAAGCCTGTAATTCTTCTTCTAAATTGTATCTGAGCTCTGTCCTTGCTCCATCTTGGACTTGCGTCTCTTCAGTGCCTCGCTGCCATCAGCCACCATTGTTCCCATGACTGCCTTTTTCTCTCTTTTCTCCATAGCATGGGAAGAAATAATAAACGTGGCCACCTTAATCTTTTGCTCAAACGTTTCCACTGAATTCCAGCCATAAATCAGATAAAGCCCAAACTTGCCTGCTCATCTCTGCTGCCTCCACCACAATGCATGCCGACTGGCCTCTCCTCTCTTTGTACCCTTCTGATTTCTTGCCCCAGGGACTCACACCTAAGGAATACCAACACTTCCTTTTCACAGCACACTCCTAACTCTCCTGTCTTGGCTGGAGTGCTGACATGGAAGAGGGACTTTCCTGAAAGCTCTGCAGGAGTCAATTTCCTCCCCCTGCTTCCCCACCTCTGTCAGCCACAGGTCTTAGGCTTTACTCTGTTGTAGTTACGTTGTCAGAGAGTAGACTAACACTGGGAAAGGTTGTGTCTTCTTCAGTCACAAGCTTGGGCTTAATAACGATCCATAATTATCTGTGGGAAAAGGCGTAGAAGGAAACAGTCTCTGGACACAAGACTAGAGGTCTGTGTTGGCAATTGGGGTCCCAGCAGAGATCCTGGCAGATGAAGCCCACCTAGGAGGCCTGTGGGGCTTTGGTTTCCTGTGGGAACAAATAACTGGCTGGGGCTGAGAGTCTAACTTCAGGTCTTGGGTGATAACAGCACTAACTTCAGTGTGTCCTTAACCCTTCTATGAGTCTATGACTTTATTTTTGTAAAGGAATGATAATCCCTTCACTATTTATTATGTACCCAAAAAATGGTAGGAGGCAGCTGCAAGGTCAAGTAACCACGTGGACAAGGAAGTGAGGAACTTAGTATAGAAGCGGTTTCAAGCTAGGCCTTGGCCACAGCTTCTGAGAAGAGGTGAAGGACACATTGCAGCTACAGGACCTGGGCTGAGGTAGTAAGGGTGTGCCTGGCAATCACTTTCTAGGATTGTTGTGTTTGCGGTCTTTAGCTTCCTACTGTCATGATAAATATTTGCTCTGTAGGGACATAGGAAGAGAAAGCATCAGTAGGGTCCAGACCCAGGCTTTGACCACAGAAAGAAAGGGTCCTACACCATGCTTCTTGATCCTGTCTGTAGTTTACAAGATCTCCTCTTTCAGTACCCTTTCCACCCTGGATGTTTATTCTTAGAGGAGAGATTAAAAACACGACTTTCCAGTGTAAATAAGTAAAGACGATTTGCCTTACAACAGACAGTCATACTCTTAAGTTAATAAAGTTTTGTAAAATTTCAAGCATTAGCCAACAACCTGGGAAGCATGCGATAATAGTTTTCTTTGTGGGCCCCGTCCTTATAGGTGAACCATGGCACAGAGATGACTAGCTGCCTCCCAGAAAGCATGCTTCCTTTCCAAGGAGTGTGTCTACAGGTAGTGGCTGTCCAGCCGGGACTGAGTGCTCGCTACTTCAAGGTAGAGCCACAGGTGTGATATACACCACATTAAGACCAATATGTCCGATCAGTGCTGTCCACGGTCATTCAAGGGTAGGACACTCTCTCCTCCTGAGTGCCCATCCTGTCTGTCAGATGAACGAGAAATGAAGTTCTATTGTGTTGGATCACAGAATTTTAAGCCCTCCCCCCCCTTGTTATAACTGTTAGGGTTTAACTGCTATAGAAAGAACTTGGTAGGATTAAAAATGAATATAAGAAGTAACTTTAATTTCCTTACAATTAGGCATATTGTATTACTTAAATTATTTTCTATGTAAAACAATTACATATGTACAACTATATACTAATGAAAATATCAAATATGAGGATTAATATGGATCAAAAAATAATTTGCTGAATAAAAATGCTCTAATATGTGAATAAAATCAGAAACAAATTTTCTCTATCTTCTGGGATGCCCACACTGCCAAAGTTGAATTATGAAGACCTGTAAAACAAGTTAAAGGCTGTTATCTTTGTATCTATCAGACAATGATGATTTATTTTTATTTTTGACATTGTCTTCCTGCCCTTTTTATCTTTGTCTGTCTCATTGTTTCTAATGTTACTTTGAGAATAAGCCAGGAGGTGGTAAAAGCCCTTGTTTTTCCAAGTCACGGAAACAGCTGACATCCTGTCTCTCTCTATTAATGAGTAATAGACAGGTGGATATTTACCAGTGGCTCCAGCTGAATTATGACAAGACCCATCATGAGCCCGGCAGGGAGGCTGTCTGCTGTGTGCTGTGAGTAAGGAGAGCTCACGGCACAGCTCCTGGTTCTCCCAGCGAGTAGGGACAAGTTTGCACATTGCTGGCTCTCTCTAAAGAGTCCTAACAGTTGTTTTTGCAAAGGGCATTACAATTATTCTCTTGGCTGATGTTTGTTCTGTAGGAAGTCTCTCTCAGGTCTTTTGTGGGAGATGCTAAAGCACACAGAATTTCAAACAAGCCCTGAGGATTAACAACAACATAAGGGTTCTGTGTTTCCGAGAACTTGACATGGTACTGGGACCTGGGGCAAGATATTGGCCCTTCCACGCTGAAGTTATACTAATGACTTCAGGGCAAATGGAAGAGTGCTCTTGGTGGCCATTGAAGTCGTGCAGCTTGTTAAAGTGTTACCGGGGTGTGTATAGGGTAATGCTGGTTCAGAAAGCGCCCAGGATTTATAGCCATTATCTCATTCATTCTTTCATCATGGCTCTTCACTGAGCAGGTGTGAAGTCTTACTGTCCTTTCAGAAGGAGGTAGAGATAAAGCAATTTGCAGAAGGTGTTATTCACAGCAAATGTTTTCTTTAGCTTTTCTGGAGCTGTGTCTAATCTACCTGACAGAATGAGGGAGCGCAAGAGGCAAGCTTGGAATGACTGAGTACATTTTGGGAGCATGATGTTCTATTAGTAAGAGGCTTCCTAGAATTAAGAAAGACAGCTTTGTGCTGCTCTTATATAATTCTTATCTCAGGGTATTTCTTAAATTGGTTCAGCTCTCAAACATTCATTAACCTAGCACAATTAATAGAAAATACCCAAGTTTCTCATCTTGTCAAAATGAGCTTAAAAGCTTGGTATGGGGGCATTTGTCTGCAATCACAGCATCCAAGAAGTTGAGACAGGAGGATTGTGTATTAGAGGCTAGCCCAGGCTATGGAGCAAGTATATGCCAGTTTGAGCTGCATAATGAGATCCTGTCGCCAACAAACAACAAAACAAAACAAAGAAAAAAACAATAGAACTAAGAGCCTGTATGATCCTCAATTACTGTGTATATGGTAACAGCTGAACAGATAAATAGATAAACATAGTTGTTTAGGAATTAAATAACAGAGCAATAATGCTAATTGTCATGTCCTTACAAATATAAAGAAAATTAAATTGCGTGATGTAATTAGGGGATGAAAATCAGTGTGGAAGATTATAAGAGCCAGAGGGAGTAGATGCCTACTGGGAAACACTGTCTTCTGGGCACAGTTGGGTTGCCTTGCAGAGGAGCTCACGGCAGTGTGGTAGATGTCCAAGGCCTGAGTTAGCCCAAGCCAGACCAAATTGGAGCATGGAGGTGGCAGTTGGGCCCCAAATCTTACCTCAACTGTGGAGTCATGGAGAATTATTAGCTACAGGAAGAGGGCAAGACCGTTTTCTCTAAGAGTGTAGCCCCTAGTAGGCTGACCTCACTCCAGTGGAAAACTGCATTTGGGCAGCAGAGTTGATTTTACTGGATTTCAAAAAGACAGCCACAAAGTTGGCTTAGGTAGGGAATGGGGTGGCTGGGAAAGGTTTGGGGAACAAGTGAGTATGATTGATCCAAAGGGACACAAATTGCTTAAACAGCTAATAAAATAATGTCTTTAGAAGTCAGTTAACTCATGGTTCTTCCTGGTCCATCCATTTGAAAAAATCATAAACTGAATGTTTTTTAGGCTAAATTCAAGGTGAAAACACAAGCCAATGTAAGGCCACTGGAAAGATCGGTATTGCCAGCTGCGATGGCTGGGCGCTTGGTGCCCACACAAAGCTATTTACACGCCTCATTTCACTTGGTCATCATAATTCGAAGAGGTTAGCCTCCCTGTGCTCACTCTGCAGGTGAGAAAAATGAGTCTTTGAGAAGCTAAACAGCTTACAGAACTAATGAGAGTGACATGCGCATGAATGTAGAAATTTCCACCAGATGGTTTTTCTTAGGTAACTACTAACTAAGAATGAAATATTAGCAAATGCCTTCTAAGTTTCAGGCACAGTGCTACATAGTGGGAACGTCATGAAGAACCAAGTGCCAGCCCTTAAGAAGGAATATATTCTCTTCTCTCTTGAAGACCACAGTGCTTACCTTTCACGTGTCTTTTCACCTGCTCAATCACTTTCCTTGTGATAACACTGATCCCATAGGGTCCTCATGCACGGATGCAGGAGCAGACTTTTTCTACACTGTTAGTCAACCAGAGAGAGAAAACCATAAGAGCCCCCAGCAAGCATCGATATCAAGGATGAATGCACGCATCACCTGAAAAGACTGAGTCCCACTGGCCTACGGGAGCCTCAGCTTCAGTAACTGCAGAGAAGAATCACATTAGAAAGATACCCAGTTGAACAAGGAAAGTCAGAAAATCCATGGGGATTAATATTGGAAAACGTTTTGTAGTTAGGATCATAGGAATACATATTCTTTTCATTTCTTAACATCTAGTTCATTTCTCTATTCTTAGCTTCTTTGACTCTACAGCATATTTTTAGAGTTTATAAAACCATGCCTGTTTTAGAATTTATAGAACCGCAGCAGCACAAAAATAAAGGTGTACTACAATTCTTCAATACAAGTTGTTCGGTTACTGACTTTGATCATATTCTGTTACTCAATCCATTGCAAGCTGGCCAAACTCCTGATCTCACTATGAGGCCCTGGAATTTTGTATCGCTCAGAAACACAGGGATCAGAAGCTCTCACTAGCTATAACAGCCGAGAATGCGCAGATTTAGTAATCACATAGCCTGTGGCTTACAGTTCTACCGCTTCCAAATAGTTGACTTGAACAATTTCAAACACCAATGTCTGTTTTCATATACACGAAATAAGTGCAACACTGGTTTGGAGGGCTCATAGATGATAATAAAAGTTCTTGTTGGTATCTGCCCCAAATAAGTGATAAATATTAATCATTATGATTATTATTTTAAGTGATCATTATTAAAATGCCCAAACTGTATTTTATATATCCAAACTATATTTTTAATTATATGATTTCATTTGGTTTCTCTTGCTCTAATTTTCTTCTTTTTATGGGTATCTATTCTTTTTAAAAACTAATTTTATTCATGTTTCTATTAATCTCTTTAACATTTTGCCTACTGTACATGGAGTGTTGGGAAAGAGAGGAAGGGAGGCAGGCAGGGATAGAGGAAGAAAAAGAGGAAGTAGTTTTTCTAGAAGATGTTTACCCCTGCAATTCCCATAGGGATCCCTGTGGCATCTTGGTAAAAATGCTGCATCTGGTGTAGCAGGTCTGCTTTAGGGTCTGAGAGTCTGCACCTCTGGTAAGCCCTCTGTGATTCCAATGCTGCTGGAACATGGAGGTTACTTGGTATACTTGGTAGAGACTAGCCCAAGCAATAGGATTTCAAGGAGAACAGAGATTAGTGTTGGTCCTACCTTTTCCATAATATTAATAAATAATGGTCATTTTTGTCCCAAAGTCTAATTTTTCCCTAAATTTCTACTCTATTCATTTTATTTGCATGTTTCTTTACTAAAATCACTCAACAAATTCTTTACGTGGAAAAAAGTGGAATATAAACCAATTTATTTAATCCTACAGTTTTATTTAAGTACCACTGTTTTTTTTTTTTAAATCAAAACTTTAAGTCAAAAGTTAAAGCCAAGTGAAATAGATACTATTTTGGATCATCTTAACATGTGCCATCTTTGAACGTGAGTCAGAAACTCTCTTGTGTAAAAACAACAGAAGTTTTGTGTTAGAAATACATTGAAAACATGATCACCAATTTCTTTTCATTTAGCTATCATGAAAATCAGCTAACAAGTTATCAATGCTCTTTAGAAGTGATAGGTAATAATAAGGGCGAGAATCCTAGGTGCAGGGTTTTGCTAAGATATTTCTGCAGACTCGAGTGTTGGAATGTCAGTGCGGTCTGTCAAGACATGGCTGGGTCCAAGGGCGGATGACTGGTGGACTGCTCCTATTTATTTCACAGATGCCTCCTGCTCTATTCACTTTTGTCTGCTTTTATTCCTGCTTTTGTCTTGCTCTGCTTTCATCTTCCATATCAGGGGTTGCAACCCTCCTTCTTCTAATTGTGTCTGACACGAAACTGTCAATCTTATCTTTGAGGCCTTTATTGAAATGTTCCAGATGTGTGGGCAGAGTCTAGGCTTGTGGGCGCAACTGGCCCCTGATGCTTAAATGTCACTGTATCCTCTCTTCCTCCAACCTCCAGGGCTGTCCACCAAAGTCACACATGTCATGGTACTTCAAAGCTCCTTTTTGATCCAGCCCTTTATTTTTCTTCTTCAGAAAATGACCAGTAGAGTATGTCATTTTCTCAGCAAGTTTGCTGTTCCCTAAGAAGCACTCATAAACCTCTCTCCCAAAGACTGTGCATCTTCAATATATCCATCTAAGATTTTAGGAAGTATACTTAGAATAAAATTGCTGATGTCATTTCCATCTTCATGTATTCTAAACATCAAATGCAAACATATTTTTTAAGGGGAATATCATAAGCCATTGATGGTGTGACTACCATTTCATTATTTGTGAGGGACCTTTTAGGACTTAATTGGCTAGGGAGCTTTCTGAGGACTCACATGATGTTTTTCCTTATGAACGTTTTACACTTTATGTTCTCTTCCAGCCTTCATTCTGGCAGAGGTATAGACCCAATGACACTCTAGTCCTATATACACTCTTGGATTCAGTGGGATTGTCTAGAATCTGACCATGCCATTGTTCTTTGTTGTTGCTTTTGGTATCACAATCTGAAGATAGCTTTTCTATTTTCTCACTTTTTCTTTTTTGCTTTAGTATCACCAATTAATTCATCCTTGATAAACATACTTAAGCCTAAAATTTATTGCTTCAAAAATTTTCCCCTCCTTTTGAGTGATACTAAGTCAGTAAGGTACATATTAGATGTCACTGGATATCCATGTAGCCAAGCTGCACAATTCCACAAAATTTTAATTACTTGTGGCTCCTGATCACTTTAAAATGTCTATTTGTGTAAGTTTTATATATTTTGCCCATTTGGTTTCTTGTTTGTCTCTTTTATTTTTCACGTGTATAACTGAGGGCATGGTCTTGAGTTGAACTTTCTGTCTTCTGTAAAGACCCCGAGGTCTGCATTCAAATCAAGCAGACTTCACTGCCATCCAATAGGTTAAAATCTGTCCTTATAAAAACCTATTTCATGTTTTTATTCAAGTTATGAAATAAGATAAACATATATTTACCTATTTTAAACAATATTTTTATTATTATAAAAGTGAATTACATCTCCCAGGTGAGGACGGAAGTATTGAACATGGGTGATCATTTCTCTCATTTTAATGGGAATATTAATATAGAAATAGAATAGGTCAGAGAAATACATGGACAGAGCTGTTGCTGGTGTTTCAGGGACCTTACTCTGAATGGAGAGACCCTTCAGGTCTTAGGTTTTAGCTCTTGCACTATATGCTGCTTGTACATACTGATGAAGCTGAGTGTGGTCTTTCCACACATGCCTGCAATGTGCTCTGACAAAATCTAGTTCCACTCAGCCCTACTTCCTCTTCCCCTCTTTCTCTTTCTAATCTCTGGTATTCACTTTTTTTTGG
This sequence comes from Ondatra zibethicus, assembly GCA_004026605.1. NCBI lineage: Eukaryota > Metazoa > Chordata > Mammalia > Rodentia > Cricetidae > Ondatra > Ondatra zibethicus. Next base: position 172,398 of record PVIU01001837.1, read on the forward strand.
GGGGGGGTAGTATTTACTATTGTACATTCACATGGAGTTTCTTTATTCAGTTTCCAAATACAAGAGAGATACACAGTCCTGGTCTTTCTATGTCTGTCTTATTTCATTTGACACAATGTCCTCAGATTCCATCCATTTTGCTTCAAACGACAGGAACTCATTCTCCATTGTGGTGGAATAATATTCCATTATATATAGGCATCCTTTTCCCACCACAATCAATTTCAGTGATTAAATGATCAATGCAACAAAAATGCAAAATTTAGGAAACAAAAGTTCCCAGTATGCTTTCATCCTAGGTAAATCTGTCAACAGATTCATGTATATTTTTCTAATTAATTTTTCCTCCTTTATCTGTCCATGACCACCTTTTATAAAATCAATCCATATAAAATATGCTGCAATTTCTTTCATTTTTAATATAAATATGAAACTACAGGTCTTTTATATTATTATACTATTTAAAAGATAGTTAACATAAACATTATGTGTTATTTAGAATTATGTTAAAGAATGAATTTATGTAAACAAAGCATTAAAAAAAATTAAAAAATATTTTTACTGTGTGTATTTGTGTGTTTGTGTGTGATATATGAGGGCATGGGACGTCAGAGGACATTGTGGAGATCATGTCTCAGGTTCCATCTTTGCATAGGTTCAGGGTATCCACTGCAGGTTGCCAAGCTTCCTGGACAAGTGCTTTACCAATGGAGCAATCTCCTTGATCTTAAAAAGCCTCTTTAAAAACAAAACAAAACAAACCAAAACAAATCCAGAAGAACTTTTCAGCTAATGTTATGTAAGAAAATAGTTTAAAACAGAAGCAAGTAAATGTCTCCAGATCCTGTAGTGGAGACACTTTCAAAGGAATAGAATCAACAAGGGGAGAGGTGAGTGAGACACTAGGTAGGGACAGTCAGTGCCTCCTATGGCATGACAGTCTCACGGGGACTCCCTGGAGGCCTAGGTGGTTGGATAAAGAATACCACAGGTTATCGGGAGATGTGATGGCCATCACCACTCACCCAGATGCCATGGTAGGGTCACCAGAACCTTTCACCCCAGCCATATGGGAGTAAGCTGTGCCACACAGCTGCTTGCCAGCTGTGCATTTTCTCTGAAACAGAGGCAGCATGGCTTTCTGGGGCAGTGACTCTTTCACTATGGAAAGCAACATAACAGGCCCTGCAGAGAGGCCCACGTTCCCCTGAGTGTGAAGTTGGGGGTACATGTTCCAGGGGCCCTCATAACCCCTGACAGCGACTGAAATTCTCCGCTCAGGTTTGGGTGGATGTTTTGTACAAACAACAAGCAGAATAAATGTACAATTGCTCTCTAATGGCTGTTTAGGCTAGAAGGACACCTGTGTTGGCTTGAGCTGGGAGTCTTTGATTCTACCCCAGAGATTCATAAAGGCAAATACCTATGTCTTTTTCTCTGTCTCTCACTTACAAATAAGGGTTTCTGGCTCAAGGATCCTCTAAATTCCAGCTGGAATTCGAATGACCAGCCTGAGATCTTAGCAATTAATTTGACCGAGCAGCTTTCTACAATAAAAAGGCACCCTTACCTCCCTCCTAATCAGGCTGGAAATATGATAGATTCAGTTAATCTTCACCAGGCAATTTCAGACATTTTAGATCCACTTCTACCGTGTGATTAATTGCTTCAGCACTTGGCAAGTCTGGAATGAGAGAGTCGTGCGGGAGGAGGGAGGCGTGCAGGCTGCAGCTGGCCCGATGTTTGTTACTGCTCAGGCCTGGCCTCTGTTCCTCCTCAACAAAGCGCAGCTGCTTTATGTCTGTCACAATCAATGGGATGACATTTCCGAACTGGTAATTACCAAAAGGATTCCTGTTGATGCCTTTTGGAGCTGCCAATCTTCAGGGTAGCTCTTGGCTCCTTCTGAGAACAGTGTGTCTGCTGTTGGCTTTTAATCTCCCTCTTCATACTTGAACTGAAAGGGAGGTTTGTGTGGAGACTTGTACTTCGCTCCCTGGTGCTCTTTTCCTTCCCTTCATCCCCAGAGGGAATATTTAAGAATATCACAGAGACCTTAAAACCCTCTGCATGCAGTACTAGTTGAGGAGTCAACTGGGGAAAAGGTACCTCTGAAACATCCATGAAAACTGGAGTTATACATGTTTTTACTTTCTGTGGAGCAAAGGCCTTCATTTTCTAAGGCTTAAGAGAGACTCTTCCTTGGAATTTGATGCACATCAAAAAGACAAATTTAGACAATACACTGGCTTCAGTAATCCGGAAGTGCTCCAGGTTGGCCTATATCTCTTTATGCTATTATAGTCTTTCAAATATCCAGATGCCACTTAGTAGGCAGTTTTGGAGGGAAAACAAATTATGCTTTGGCTTAATGGCTCCTTGGGAGGGAAAACTTAGGTACTATACAGGAATATGTCTGTTCCTTCCTTCCCTCAGCGGTGATCTGCTGCTGGCACAAGGTGCCAGGCATTGTTTAAGTGCTGCGAATTGGGAATGGTACCAGGTGGAGCATGGTGTGGGAGACGGAAGAATATTACTTAGATAGCTTCTGAAATTGTACTTGAGACACTTTCTCCTTCTATCTGTCTTTTCCTTCCCAATTTCAGGCTTCAAAATCCTAATGCTTTCTATGTCTCCCTCATTCACATGCTCATTATCCAATGATAAAACTTCTACTCTGAGCCTTGAAGTCACAAGAACTAAGGGTACTCTAATAGGGATGAGTTTGAAAAGGTGGCATATAAACATTAGCAAATAAGAAACTTAGAATGATAAAGGAAATTTAAAAATCATGAAAAAGAATGGAAAAGAAAAAAGATTACAGATGCCCTTGATATGCAAGTGGTTTACACCTTTATAAAGCCATCATAAGTCAAAAAGACAGTAAATAAAAAATGCTTTCAATACACATCATAAACATCAAGGTGTGTCTCCGTGTCCATTGCCAATCATGGGTGGTTTTTCCGTGGGCTGTCTTGCCTGAGTGGGTACTATGGTTCATGGCCACAGCATCTTACATGAGAAGATCATCCCATGTATCACCGACCCAGGAAATAAAGTTCCAGACTTGAGTATCATTCTGTACCACTTTTACACATAGTAAAGAAAAAACAAAGCCACTCCGGTCTAGCAGGAGACCATCTGTACTTCACACAGAGGTTGTTATTTCAAAAGTGAGAATAAGAGGCTAGAGGCCAAAAGTCTCTTAGTGAGTCCCAGGGTCCAGGGGTAGAGGAGAATGGAGAGTCACATGTTTTTATGTGTATTTATTTAATTGTGTGTGTGTGTGTGATGAAAATGTAGACACATATTCCAATGTATTAAACACATCAAGCAGCAAGTGATCAGAGTTGTGTAAATCTGAACACACTGAAAGCCCCTGAATTACACAATTTAAAGGAAGGATGTTTGCCATATGGGAACAGTGTCTCCATAAGGTTGCTGGTTTTCTTTTTTGTTGTTGTTGTTTATGGGATCCCAGGGCCAGTGAGATGGCTCCAGGGGAAAGGGTGCTTGCCTGATGACTTCAGTTTGCTCCCTACAGCTGACAAAGTGGAAGGTGAGAACCAACTCCTTCAAGTTGTTTTCTGACCACCACTTGTGCCCGCTCTCTAAATAAACAAACAAATAAATATCTTTTTAAAAAATGAAGCTGGGCAGTGGTGGTGCACACCTTTAATTCCAGCTCTTGGGAGGCAGAGGAAGACCGATCTTTGAGTTCAAGACCAGCCTGGTCTACAGAGAGAGTTTCAGGACAGCTAAGACTACACAGAGAAACCCCATCTCTAAATAAATACATACATATATGCATACATACATACATTAATAAATACATAAATGGAAATGTGACATTGTTTTGAGTTTATTAAGCTCCTGCACCATTTTCCTGTGATGGAGGAACCTAAAATATTTGGTAAAAATTCCTTCTGAAGCGGTGTATCTATACAGTTTCTGCATGGGACAAATTTGAAAAATCCTACCAAAGTATGTTATTGTGTGGGTTATGGTCGATTGGCTGAGGAAGCAGGAGACAGTAGCCTGAGAAGCCATGGCTACAGTCTAAGAAGTATTGCACATATTGGTAGGTGCACCTAAAAACATAGGAGAAACAGGCTCCAAGTGGGGAATACAGGAAAGCTTGGCTCTGTGCTGCCAGGATGGTGACCACAAGTCATACATGTATTTAAATTACTTACAGATGAACAAATCTAAAAGGTTTACGCTGTCCTTCATACTGGCTATAATTCAAATGTGTAATACTCGCAGGTCTTTAGCTTGATTGCTCAGCTCCATTCTGTGTGCTGAGTGATGTGGTAAGATGACTTACAGCACTTTACAGTTTGTCTCAATGGGAGAATCTAGAATGGAGACCCTTTACAGGAATCTATGTGTAAAAGCTCCTGTTATTCAGGATAAGTGAATTGTGAGCCCTCATCGGCTCACCCAGGTACACTGGGAATTTCTTTCAAGCTCTCTCTGTTTTTGCACTCAGGAAATCTGAATACTGTTTTGATGACTGTATTTGATGATCATCCGTGGCCATCTGCCAAATATTTACTCACTGGGGCATTGTTTGTTGTAGAGGAAACATTCTTTGTCTTTTCTTTCTTTTTCCCTTTCCTGATATAGACAACGTTGGTTGAAATTTGCACTTTCTTCACAATGTCAAATTAAAATTTTGGGATGACTGTAGGGTGCCACAAATAAAACAAATGCAATTCTCAGGTGTTCTACAGTCATTCGTACTTAAGATTATTGGATAATGTGCAAAATATTGCCATAAAAAGTTTAAAGTCGCATGTAAGCCATTTATCAAAGGTAGATATTGAAAACATTTGATTTGATTTTTTTCCTTTGCTACATTTATTAAATATGTAATTTCTAAACCAAAGTTAGTCGAAACCATTAATTCCTAAAAGATGTAATTTTCTCTCCTGCCGCCACTGTGAGTCACTTAAGAAAAGTGTGTTTGCTGAAGGAGCCGTGTTATCTTCTGAACTAAGCATTTGAACTCCCTCACTGCTTAAGGACCAGTCAACCTCTTCCTAGGCTTCAGACTCAATGGAGTCTTCATGAAAAAACCCTGATATCCAGGGATAAATCATAAGTAGGCCTGTTTACTTTAGGTCAAATATTGAGGGACTTCTGATAGGCGGTCGTTAGGGTGAGTGGAAGCCAACATCCTCCTCACTTTCCACGGCAAAGAGAACTCACAATCATTCTTCTTGTTTCTTATCTCTGCTTTCAATGAGGTGTCACCACACACAGACTCTGGAATGTGCCACTTCCTTTGCTGGGCATTCAAGGCATACCTGTCACTGACTGGAAGCCTAGCTTTCCTCTTCTTTGACAGTGAAGGAATGACTTGTAAGTGGTAACTTATTAAATTAATATGTTGTCTTTTCTGAATGTATTTCAAATGCAATAGAAATGAACTTATAAAAGTATCTCTTACTAGTGACTCTTGGCTCATCAGAGCTCAGGATTCCCGTGAAAACCATAAAAGAGTTATGTACAGTAAGGGATGTTGTCCTAGGTTTGTTTTGGCACATTATTTATTAAATACATTTTGGTTAGAATTTTTCCAAAACTATATTCCTTCTTGTTATAATGTGTTTTGTAAAGATATAAATATTTTATAATATTGGCAGAGTGGGTTTTTGTTTTGTTGCTTATTTATTCATTTATTATTATTTTTTCTTTTTAATTGTTTTTTTTATTGTGCTATACATTTTTCTCCTCTCACCTCCCTTCCTTCCCTCTCCCCTTCTACTCTCTCTTGTGACCTCCATGCTCCCAATTTACTCAGGAGATTTTGTCTTTTTCTCCTTCCTATTGAGATCCATGTACGTCTCTCTTAGGGTCCTCTTTGTTGTCTAGGTTCTCTGGGGTTATGGCCTGTAGGCTTGTTTTTCTTTGCTTTATGTCTAAAAGCCACTTATGAGTGAGTGCATATGATATTTGTCTTTCCGGGTTATCTCACTCAATATGTTCTTTTCTAGATCCATCCATTGACCTGTAAATTTCAAGATGTCATTATTTTTTACCTCTGAGTAGTACTCCATTATGCAAATGTACCACCTTTTCTTTAACCATTCTTTGGTTGAGGTTGTTTCCAGGTTCTGGCTATGACAAACAATGCTGCTGTGAACATAGTTGAGCACATGTCCTTGTTGTACCATTGAGCAACCTTTGGGTATATACCCAAAAGTGGTATTGCTGAGTCTTGAGGTAGGTTGTTTTCTAATTTTCTGAGAAATTGTCATACTGATTTCCAAAGTGGATGTACAAGTTTGCACTCCCACCAGCAATGGAAGAGTGCTCCCTTTACCCCACATCCTCTCCAACATAAGCTATCATCACTGTTTTTGATCTTGGCCATTCTGATAGGTATAAGATGAAATCTCAAAGTTGTTTTGATTTGCATTTCTCTGATAGCAAAAAATGTTGAACATTATCTTAGGTGTCTTTCTGGTCATTTGAGATTTGTCTGTCTAGAGTTCTCTGTTTAGGTCTGTACCCCATTTTTATTGGATTATTTGTTCTTTTGATGTCAAATTTCCTGAGTACTTTGTATAGTTTGGAGATCAGTCCTCTGTCCAAAGTGGGGTTGGTAAAGATCTTTTCCCATTCTGTAGGCTGCTGTTTTATATTGTTGACTGTGTCCTTTGCTTTACAGAAATTTCTCAGTTTCAGGAGGTCCCATTGTTTCTCTCAGTGTCTGTGCTACTGGGGTTCTATTTAGGAAGTGGTCTCCTGTGCCAATGCGCTCAAGTGTACTTCCCAGTTTCTCTTCTATGAGGATTTTAGAAGTGTTTTTTATTTTTTGAAGAAAAACTGTTATTGCTGGTCATTGCAGTGCTGACTTGTCTCAGTGTCAGGAGGCATGGGGTTAAGGGCAGGCAGAAGGGGTAGGTTGCTAGAGCTCAGGAGGAATAGGAGGAATGGGGCTGAGGGCAGACAGAACTCAGGGGTAGATTGCTGCAGCTCAGGAGGAATGGGGCAGACAGGACTCAGGGGTGGGTTGCTGCAGCTCAGGAGGAATGGGGCAGACAGGACTCAGGGGTGGGTTGCTGCAGCTCAGGAGGAATGGGCTGAAGAGAGACAGGACTCAGGGGTGGGCTGCTGCAGCTCAGGAGGAATGGGGCTGCAGAGAGACAGGATTCAGGGGTGGGTTGCTGGAGCTCAGGAGGAACGGGGCTGCAGAGAAACAGGATTCAGGGGTGGGTTGCTGGAGCTCAGGAGAAATGGGGCGGAAGAAAGACAGGACTCAGGGGTGGGTTGCTGGAGCATGCTGGCCACATTCTAGCTGAACCGATAAGCTCCGATTTCTGTTAGAGACCCTATCTCAAAAATGAAGTGGAAATGAGGAAGACACATGATAGCAACCTCTGGCCTGCAAATGCACACACACACATATGACACACACACGAAAGTAAAATTATTATGTAATTTCAAGCATTAACAGCACAAGATTAGGTTGGTTTGTTAACAAAACATATGACAAGGTTAAAAGTATCTCATATAGCAAGTTCCCCATTTAGAGCTCAGGAGATGTCCAAGAGGAACGTTTTGAGGAAGCAGTTTTCTTTTCTTTTCTTTTTTTCTTTTTTCTTTTTTGCTGTTGTTGTTTCTTTGAGACAGGATCTCATCAGTAAGAACTGTTACGTTATGCTTTGAAGTCTCTCTAAAATGACATTACTTAGGACTTCCTAGAGCCAACATGATTGTTTTGGGTACAGTAAGAATGTGTTAACATAACCAACTGACCTAAAAATACATACATGGATATTACATATAAAACATGATTTTTTAAAAAAATCTTCAAATGAGAGCATTTCTCCCTTAGGTAAAATATTCTATTAACTAATTAACTATTACAAATAAATTCATTTCTCTATATAATTGTGACTTTATTTTTTAATTTATTTATTTATCTTTTTTAAAAAGCCTATCTTTTCTCATTTTACATACCAATCCCCAATCCCACTCCTTCCCCTCCTCCCACTCCCTCCGCCTTTTTCCCTATCCCACCCTAACCACTCCTCAGAGAGGGTAAGGTTTCCTATGGGGAGTCAACAAACTCTATCTAGCACATTGCTTTGAGGCAGGACCAAGGCCCTTCCCCCTATATCTAGTCTGAACAAGGTATCCCTCCAGAGGGAATGTTCCAAAAAGCCAGATCAAGCATCAGGGATAAATTCTGGTCTTACTTCCAGTGACCCCACAGTCTTCCCCAGTCATACAACTGTCACCCACATTCAGAGAGCCTAGTTTGATCCTATGCTGGTTCCCTCACTGTCAGGCCAGAGTTGGAAGGTTCCCATTAGCTCAAGTAAGCTGTTTTAGTGGGTGTCCCCATCATGGTCTTGACCTCTTTGCTTGCATTCTCATTCCGACCACTTTTCAACTGGACTTTGGGAGCTCAGCCAGTGCTCCTCTGAGGGTCCCTGCCTCTGCTTGCATCAGTTGCTGGATGAAGGTTCTATGGTGACATTTGAGATAGTCATCAATCTGACTGCAGGACAAGGGCAGTTCTGGTATCCTCTCCACTATTGCTTAGGGTCTTAGCTGGGGTCATCCTTGTGGATTCTGTAGTGCCAGGTTTCTTGCTAGCCCCATAATGGCTCCCTCAATCAAATTATCTCTTTCTTTGTTCAACTTCTCTGTACTTCCTCCATCTCGACCACCCCATTCCCTCAAGTTCTACTTCCTCCTCCCTTTCCCCACCTCCTTCCTTTTCACCCTCCCTTCTCCCCCCACCCCCATACTCCCAAGTTTCTCTGGAGATCTTGTCTATTTCCCCTTCCCAGGGGAATCTATATATGTTTCTCTTAGGATTCTTCTTGTTACTTAACTTCTCTGGGGTCGTGAACTACAGATTCATTATCCTTGCTTTATAGCTAGTATCCACATTTTAGTGGGTATATACCATGTTCATCTGTCTGGGTCTGGGTTACCTCACTCAGGATGGTTTCTTCTAGTTCCATCCATTTGCATGCAAATTTCAAGATGTCATCATTTTTTTCTGCTGAGTAGTACTCCATTGTGTAAATGTCCCACATGTTCTTTATCCATTTTTCAGTTGAAGGGCATCTAAGTTGTTTCCAGGTTCTGGCTATTACTAATAATACTGCTATGAACATAGTTGAGTACATGTCTTTGTAGTGTGAGTGTGCATCCTTTGGGTATTTTTAGAAACTTACAACTTGATACTGTAATAAATTTCATTACTAGATTTATGGTTCTATAGATTAACTGCAGAACAAATCATATGAAAAGCAGTTTCTTAGGAATAGTGAGACATAGCTGTAATTGGGAGGATCTTAGGTCTGGTGAAAGAAAAAGACAATTCTTCATGATAAACATAAAATAGAGCCCTATTCAGAATGCCTTGGGAATGTTAAAAGATGGCACCTGACTCCAAAAGCAAGCTTACCTGGGTAGATTTTCGAAGGACAGGTGCTTCCCTATATTTTGACCCCTAACTCTCACATATGCCAACTCCCCTATGAGGGTCATATCGAAATCCTCCAATGATCGACTTTGCAGTGCCAAAGCCCCTCCTGGGTCACTTACCAGAATTTTAGTAGAGTAGCTTCTCACAGCTCAAGTTTAGCAGACTCTCCAGGTCATTCCTCTGCAGAGACAACAGAGTCTAATCTTGTTTTTCTTCTAATGGATAATGCAATCTTGATAATTTGCATGTGTGTATACTCACACATGTTGTGGCATGGAAGAGAGGATATGGGAGGAGGAGGGGGAAGCCAGGAGGATTCTTGTGGCCACAGTGCTGGAGAGTTTTCCTTTTTAATAATTTTTGGTAAAGTTCTTTGCTAATTTTATTCTGGGAACAAAATCTGGGAAATTTTGCTCAGGTTTTCTGTGTGGCTCTCTAAGCCTTTGTACTGTTCTCCTAAGTGGCGTGTGGCTAATTCCAAAGAAAGCCAGGCATAAATACACCAGAGTCAGAAAATGGCATAATGATGTTGTTTCTGCTTAAGCAAATAATAAAGAAAAAAAGAAACAAACTATTTTGAGCCAAACTGCCCCAACTATCCAAATGATGGTAGCACAGTGAGCTACCCCCATAAAGTATCTGCCTAGGGCATCAAGTTCTCAGTCATACCCTTCCCTTGGAACCAAGAAATTTCTATTGCGTAATGATTTCCAGAAGATTGCTGATCCAGGGGCTGGTAAGAATGCTTGCTATGCAAGCGTAAGGACCTGAACTTGGATCCTGGCACTCACATCAATAAATGGGCACAGGCACACACACCCATGACACCAGTGATGTGGGCAGGAGGGGCAGGAGGTTTGCTGGGGCCAGCTGCCTAACTCTGGCTTCAATGAGAGGCCCTATTCGAAGGACCAAGGTGGGAAGTAATAGAAAAGACCACCTGGCATCCTCTTCCGGCCTGCTTGAATCATGCCTAGAGGCATGCTGTGCACCTGCTTACGTACGTGCTTGCGGACTACACGCAATTGAGAAGACATCCTCAAACCTCTTGAGAACAGGGTGAGGTAGACAATATCTTCATTTGATAGACAAAAAGATTAAATTTAATAAAGGTGTGTCGACTGTTTCTTCATCCTGAATGCTTTCCTTATTTGCCCTTCACCGTGGGAGGCTCAGAAATACAGGCTCCAGAAATGTTTTTCTGTTGATGAGGTGGTCAGTTGTGACAGTCATACTTTTAACACAAATTATGGGACAAAAAGCTGCCTTCTCTTGCAATCTGCAAGTCTATCTGGGATTTGACTCTCAGAAAAACAAACATCACCGAATGAAATGTTCTTGTCTCACACCACGCCCCAAGACTATTCTCTGGGGATATTCAGGACAGTATTATCCAGTGAGTGTGTGACCTGAAAATGAGAATCTGCCATTTATGCTAACATTAAACTACACTTAAAACTGTGCCACTTGACTACGGACTGCTGGGAGAAGGAGGATTGGCCTCTTCCGTAGATGAACCTCCTTACTGGTTGTCTAGTGCAGAGTGGTCACCTCTGAAACAACACACCAACACACACACACACACACACACACACACACACACACCACCACCACCACCACCACCAACAACAACAACAACAAAGGACTAAATTCAACAGGTTGTCATTACAGATATATTTGGGCATATACATAAATATATACACATATATGTACGTATCAGTAATAACTCAAGAAAAGGAGGCTATTAACTTGAGTGGGACAGGGGAAATGTTTGAGCAATGGTAGCAGGGAGGTGCTGGGGGAGAAAAAAGGGAAAGTGATATAACTGTAAATTCAGTAAAATATTTTAAAACATAAAATAATAAAATAGGTGCCACTTGCTTTATGGGTGCAGGCAAGTGTTGGGGAGGGTGCAGGGTTTCCAGCTTCCACGAGTCATATGTCAATAATGAAACATGCGAAGGAGAATCAGTATCAAGGCCCAGTTCCAATCTGCCTGTCCCTTTTGGTAGGACAGTGTAGGGGTAAGGGAGGGTGATAAGAAGGGAAATGAACACCCACGTTATCATTTATGCCTCAGAAATGACGGCTTGTAATTCAAAGTTCATTTATAAGTTGCATAGGGCCAGTCATTTAGATAAGAAAAATCAATTTCTGTCTGGGCTCTTCCCGGTAGTCTGTCTGTGTCTGAGTCCTGCTGGAGGGGGAGTGACTGGTGCTCCCTCTGTAACTGCTGCTCTTCAGAGAAATCCGGACTGTGGGACCCGACTCAGGGTGATGAATGGGAAACGTGAGAACACGTTGCAGTCCACAGGTGGGGGTACTTGTACCTGATGTCTTTCATAAACCAAGACTCATGGTCACCTCGTAAAGGGGGAAAACTTGAACCGAAAGTGAAGAGGTAGGAGAAAGACTAGAAAATACAAGGAAGATGCTGCTTTGACAACCAGGCATGGGTTAGGGCTTGGGTCCCAGATGAGGAGGACAGCCTATCAAGACTGTTATGGCTATCTCCAAGGGACAAAATTCCCTTCTTTTTGTTTTTGATATTACGTGAAATAGGAGACTGACCTAGTGCCTTAGATAGACAGTCGAGATGAATCAAAACTTCCAGGATTATAAAACTAGTAGTTTCTTCTTGTATAGAAACCCTGACTTATTCCTTGATTGTAGGAAAAGCAAACAAAAATAAAAAAGAAGTTCTTAGGATCTCATTTCTTGTTAGTATTCTTGGGAAGATTGAGGTTTATGATAGCAGAATGGATGCAAAAAGATTGATTGTGGGTTTTTTTTTTTTTGGCCTCTTCTTGGTATCCTTAAACCGTGGTGACAGTGAATTCCTTAAACTCCATGCTATCCATATGAACGCTTTAGGTAGGATAGGTACATGGGTCAAGCTGTAATCAGGTTCTCCAATGGTCTGTCTCCTAACCAATTTAAGATCCAATCTCAGTGTTCTTCTTGTCTCCATGATTTACCAACATCCATTCCTACTCTATACATGTGCTTTGGGAAACTGCTACTTCTGTAGTTTTCCTCTCTATATACTTTGACTAATGGCTCTTTTAACCTCCAAGGTTTTACCTACTTAACAGACTCCAAACCCAGTTGTGGCAGCTAACTACCCCTTGGATGTTTTTATTTGCATGTTCTAGGTACATATAACACTGCATGCCCTCATCTAAACATTTTATCTTGCCTCTCATAACTAGTCCTTCGGTCACCTGTGACATCAGAGAAGCCAGGATCACCATCTGCCTGGCTTCCCAGCTTGTCCTTGTGCTGGCTGGCTTTTGTGAACTTGACACAAACCTAGACATATCCAGGAAGAGATAATCTTAATTGAGGAAATAGGACTAGCCTCTAGGTAAGTCTGTGGGGCACTATCTTGATTAATGATTGATGTGGGAGGGCCTAGCCCAATATGGTCAGTACCACCCCTGGGGAGGTGGCCCTGAACCGTGTGAGAAGCAGGGTGAGCGAGCCAGTAAGAAGCACTCTTCTATGTCTTTTGCTTTAGTTCCTGCCTCCAAGTTCCTGCCTTGGCTTCTCTCAATGGCTATGACCCAGAATTTATAAGTGGAAACAAACCCTTTCTTCTCAAGTTGCTTTTGGCCATGGTGTCTTATTACAGCAATAGAAACCTAAGCAAGACAGTCCCCTCAGTCCCCATTCACATTCAATCTTTAGCATACCCCAGAAGCATCTTTCATAGTTGGTCCCTCTGCCGATCCATCATTTTGGGTCTTCCTTCTCTCTTGCTTAGATTCTTGCAAGAACACCCTAAATGATCTTGTCAAGGTCACACTCATTCCCACCAGTACAGTTGCTCAGCGGCCCAAGTTAGTCCATTGTCAAACCTTTGCTGTTTTCCATTGTCTGAGATGAAGTCTGTTCAGACTCAAATGTATACCTAGCACCTTTCTCTGGTTCATCTGTTGCCATGTACTACTATGCCCTGAATTCTAGCTAATAGGAACACTATCCTATTTCATAACTCTATATTATCTCATTACATATTCTCTCAGGCACCCCGTCCCAGGAAAGCTAAGTTTTGGGGTTTTTTTTATACATTTCATGTTCTTCTGTAGACACTTCTTTCTGTCAGTTTTGTGCACTGTGTGGGCACTTGGAGACATTGAAGGTTCCATGTCCAAGCCCACCATATAGCAGGTTCTCATTAAGTGCTTAATGTATTGAGTGTAGAAACTTGCAAAGAATTTAATAGTCATATAGTTTGACTTACTAGTTTGGCTAATTATGACATTGTTCTCCAGTGGAACTGAGTGAAATACATAGAGACTGATTCTGGGATAGGGGACAGGTTTTTTGACTCATCTTCCACTGCTTAGCATGGTCGGATTCAAGAGCTGTTTTTTTTTTGTTTGTTTGTTTGTTTTTTTTGTTTGTTTTTAATGGGAAAACATCTTTAGCTTTAGGAACAAGATAACCTGAAGAGGTCAATGGAATTTATTGTTTAAGAATGAAAGAAAGGCAATAAACACTCCTGAGGATATATAATAATTATTTCCACATTCAAGGCAAAGTAGCTGAAAGTGCATAGGAGAGAAAGAAGTCCAGTAGTAGAGAAGGACTCTACGTGGTGACACTGAAATAGCCTTAGCAGTTAACACTAGATGCTTTAGAAATACTTCATCTCTGAAGCTTGAGAGCAGTAGCAATGAGGAAATGTCACTGGATCCGTGTTCTCCTTGAGAGACTGGCAACCAAAGGAATGGGGAAGCAACATTTCTTTCGAAGGGAAGCACATGGCTCATTGTTCTGGGTTCCCTGTGTAAGGTGAGCTACCTTATTGGAACTACTGACTTCTGGAGGAAGTTTCCATGGAAGGGTTAGATGCATAAAATTAATGAGGTCTGTAAAGAAAACCCAAGATAAACACATTGTTTTTGAAAGAAAATGCTAAAAGGGCACACGTTTGAGATGGAGAAGACAGATTTGGGGTCTTTCTTTTATGTTGTGTGACTACAACTATAAATGAGAGTCACTGGGTAGAGAAATAATCAATCAAATCTTACATTGGGTGTGTCCACCTCACCTTACTAAACTCGGAGAGATGCAGGTTCCACACACAGCTGTTAGGAAGGAAAAACATGGTTTATGCGTTATTGAAGAATGTGTGGCAGACCCATCTGCTCAGTGTTTGAGAACAGGAGTTGGTGAGCTCACAACAGAAACCAACTGTCGGGAAGACAGAGGTGGGAGGCCAGATCCGGAGAGGTTAGGGGGAACTTTCCGAGGCTGCTGAAGAGAGGTGAATTTGAGGCACTGAGTACTGAACAGATCAACTGCCTCTCACTGAGCCGAGGATGGAAGAGGGGACTGGAATATGAGAGAGCGATGCTCATAAGAATTTGCATTCGAAAAAATTTTAGAATAAGTGTTTTTTACATACTCTTTGTTGCGTGAATGTAGAACTGATGGAAGAATTGCAATTAGCTTTCATATCGTTCTGTTTTATAACAGAAGTTTACTTTCATTTCCTAAAGCCCTCACTGACAATGGTGAGATCTGAAGCAACTATCCATTGCATTCTCTTCACTGCTTGCATGTGCAGATTGCCACCTTTTCCCTGATTTCAGAACTTGAGCAGACTTCATGTGGTGTCTATGTATGTCCCCAACAGACCCAACAAGTCTCATGGTCTAGAACTTTCTACCCTGCCTTCCTTCTCACTACCCACATTCTAAATGTATTTGCTTTCTTTCCATTTCTTTAGTGCTTTTATATCTACTCTTAGGGATTTGGAAAAGTACTCTATTAGTATATGATGTACTATCCATCCCAGAAAATGCACTGATACTCTCGTCAGTTGGTTGGAAATAGTGACATCTCTCAGAATCTATGGGGAATGGTTTCTGGAATCTCCGAAGACACCAAAATCTAATGATGCTTAAGTCTCTAAGACAAAATGTAACAGTATTTACATGTAACCTACACACATATCTTTCTGTATACTTTAAGTCACTTCTAGATTGCTTATAATGCATAACACAGTGCAAAGAGTTGTATTGTTCAAGGGTAACAATTAGAAAATAATGTCTGTGTATATTCAGTACACAAATAATTTTTTTCAATTTTTAACATCTGTGCTGTGTTGGCTCTGCAGATATGGTCCCACAGACACAGAGAGTCACCAGGTACTACGGGAGTCACACTGGTAGATGCTTTGGGAGTAGAACTTGGTGATATGTTAGGACAGGAGGACTTTCTAAAACAGTTTGAAAATGTAGGATTCCAATGTCTTACAATAAGATAATGCTTAAATTATTTGGGGATAGTTTACATGGAAAATCCCAGTCAAAAGCAAAATATTAGTATTCCTGTCATTATAAAGTCCCAGAGTAGGGAGTGCTGGGGAATTTGCAACTAAATATCCTTCTCTGGGCCCTTTAGCACCTTCTAACGATTTCAGAAATCAGGGAATTGGCCACAGTTTGCTGAAGGGATAAGTGTTTGAGAGGCAATGAAGTTTACTTGAAGAATTTAGAGTCCAGTTTTATTTGAAGTACAGTGTGAATGGACCCACAGTGCTGAGGTTCCTTCTGGGCCCGTTTAAGTAGTGGTTCCAATTTCCTTTCTGAACAGTCTGCGTGTCAGGCCGTGAGGGTTACAAACGCTGATCTGTGCCGTGTGAAACCCTGCTCTGGGACGGACACGGTGTGAACTCCTTGCAATCTAATCCTTTAAGCACCCGCTCAATTCGCACACCTGCAATGAAGTTTTTTTTTGACAACTTCAGTCTCCAGGCCTTCCTTCCACCAAACGCACTCATTGAGGTTGTACTATTGATCCGACCTCTCAAGTGTGTGTAACAAGCTGGAGAGTTTTGCCCATAGAGATTCTGGGGCCTGGAGTTGCTTGAGAGAAAATATCACATATTGATTGACTTCCTGTTATGAGCCAGGCACCATTCGATGTCTGGACACTTAGCAGTAAATAAGGCAGACAAACATTCTGGCTGCGGAGACAGACAATGGATAGCAGACAAGTAAAGTGGAAGCAGATGAGATCATGGCAAACGCTATTAGAGCTCGGAAGAAAGTAGGACAGGAACATGGCCTGCATCGTGACTTCTTCCAGCTTTTAGGAGGGTCACACACATGGGATTTAATATCCCAAAGTTATGTGAACTGCTCAAGACCATGCCTTAAGAGTGTGAGTTCACCAAAAGATGTGTGATATGGATGGGGAATCAAAACCCAGTGCCATTTTCCTCACCACGTTGTTTTCTTTAGGGATGTGGAACAAAGCTTGGGCCAAAACCTACCTTATACATGTCTATTATTTAATATTGCCAACATACTAGAAAACCAAGGAGCAGGGTTCTGCAATAAAACAACTGCTTCTGTAGAGTTTCTTTCTTGTTTTGTGCCATGATGCTTGATGGAGCCTATAGAGTTTTTTCCTGGGTAAACATGTATTAACATAGTGCCTGATCTTACCATGAAAACAAACCATAACAGATACAGTCTACAGTTCTCTGAGCACAAGGCTGATGACTTGCAGTAGCATTTCACTTGCATTTTAACAAATAAAGCTATTCTGAAGATCAGCAAAGTAAAACAGCCACACTGGCCAGCCTTACAGACCAGGCAGCAATGACACACACCTTTAATCCCAATAGCCACACTAGCTTGCCATAGAAACCAGGCGGTAGTGGTACAGCCCTTAATCCCAGAACTAGAGAGGATTATAAAATGGAAGAAGACAGCTCTCAGTCTCAGTCTCATTCAGAGATTCCCTGGAGGCAGATTTGCCATCTCGGACTGAGGTAAAAGTAAGAGCCAGTGGCTGGCTGTTTTGCTTTTCTGATCTTCAGGTTGAACCCCAATATCTGACTCTGAGTTTTTATTAATCATGCTTCAAGAACCACTGAAAAACTATACATGGTTTTTGTTGTTGCTCCTCCACCACCATCAGAAATATTACAAAGTAGAACCTCGGCTTATGTAACCAGAGGCCTTATTTTATAGATCAAACAGAATGAGCATTGGGAACCCAAGCAAAGCATATCTGACACTGGGGAAAGAGGTGACAATAAGTCTTCTGGGTTTCCCTGTAGATGAAGGTGGACACATGTTTAATGCAGTTTGTCAAATGGAGGCCCAGGGAGTACTTGGTCACCCACTAGTTTGGTGAGTTCTGAGAGTCTAGGTCAGAACTACTTGGGGATAAACAACTTAATTGTCTGATGACCATGACATAGTGAAGGAAGATTCAGCCTGTCTGAGTCTCTAAACCGACTTTCTTCAGGTTGTCTCACCTATGGCATCAAGGACTGCTTATTCCAGTAGCCATTGCCTTCTGAGCCTCAACCTTTCTCAGACACAGAACAGACCGTCTCAGGTCTCACAGAGAGCTGTGCCACATGGGAAAATTCTTCTTAGATTTGAGACAGCAGGCATTGATTGTGGAGCTCAGTGGGTTTTTTTTTTCCACCTCTCAAGGTTCAGTACCTCCTGTCCAGAGTCTGAATAGTAAGCTTTCTCCTTAACACAGACTAGTAAATTACATAAAAAACACCCCTTTTACTGTGTCAGAATTACATGGCCAGAAGCAGAAGACCTTAATGACTAGTCTGTGTTTTTCCTGTCTGTTTTTATCTCTTAGTATTTCCTGGTTTGAACTATGTTTTAGTTTGTTTGTTTATTCATTCCTATATTGGAGCCTAGAGCCATCATTCCTTCACGTGCACTTGGATAGCTAAAAAGAATCCCTTTTGCTTTTTTATCTAATGGCTTAGTAAACAGATCCAATACAAACTCTAGATCAGGTAGTATTCATATTTGAAGCCGCATATTTATCTTTTTGAAAGGCTATTAAGGCAAAACCCATTTTATAGTTAATTGAGGTTTAAAGCACCAATGATCCAGTCTTCAAGATTTCTATTTCCAGACTCAAGGAAAACTTTCTTAGGATACAGAATAATACAGCAAATTTTATTCCTTCATGTTCAGATACATGCACAGAAAAACTCTACTATTCAAAACAGTGAAATATAACTTCATAAACTTCTGGGTTTTTAATTCATTTACCTGAGTCTTTCATTATTAAGATAGACCAAGATATCTTTTTAATTGGCTAGTATTTTTTCGTTTAGTTGTGGTACATAAATATTTATGTTATAAAATAGCTTTAATTATAACCTAATAAGCAATTATAAATGTCTTTATTCTTGAGGTATATAGATCTTATTTAAATGGAAGAGTAAGAGATTTTAAAATATATTTTACTACATTACATCAAATATGTCATGGAGTCAGCATTTACCACTCATGAGCATTCACAGTGAAACATCAAGACAATTGGCCTTAAGGTTTAATGCAATTGGAATAATAGTTATTTTTTATTTGAATTAAGTGTAGACTCTTGGATTTTTTTAAACTATACGAATCTATTTAGTCAGTATTCATCACTAACCATCTGATTTGGGAATGTGTCTAGTTAAGTCTCTGGAGTTAAGTATTATTATCTCTGTTTCTACACCTCACAGTTGCTGCTGCGCTCCTCTGGTCAGCAGGCCAGTTTCTCTTAAGGAAAATGAAACTAGGAAGTTGAGTGAGGAGGGAAGAAAGGGTCAATCTTGGACGTCTCTCAGCATCTCAACTGTGTCTGTATTCTTTGATATCCCGGTCTCCTGTCCTTGTCTTGGACCATAGACTTGTGGCTTTCTTGGGAGTGAAGACATCCCCTTCCACGATCACCTAGAACTCAGCATTCTGAGAATCCCCATGGCTCATGTAGCATCCTTTGGTTGGTATTTCTTTGTCCCTGTTTTGCACAGACTCTAAGACGACTTTTCTTCACTGCTTGCCCGTGATTTAGGTGGAAGATGTGAAAAGTTTACACCCGAGGCTTTCTCTTTGCAGGAATGATATTGCTCCCATCCCCAACTAGTTTGTATTGTGCTTCCCCAACTTGGATGCTGTCTTTGGATTACTCAGACCTGAGTCAGACACAGCCCACTCTTCTCCTCAGTACTCAGAGGACACATGGGAGCTTGGAGAGTGGTCTTCTTATTCTTAAAAACGAGCTGTGAGGCCAAGGCACAGCTCTGAATTTCTATTCTGTCTTCAAAATAGGGGTGGGTGAAGACTAACAACACAGTCTCCGCCCCACCTCAAAAAAAACCCTCCCCAAACTCCAACTCCTTTGTTTTTTAATTTTAACTTTTCTAATGGCAAATAGTGGGCATGATGGGTGACTGTTGTAGACCGTCCACCATTTCCTTTGCTAATTTTGCCTTATGTGGACATGGTATATATATATATATATATATTTAAAACCAGGACAGTAATTGTCATTTCCTAGTATTAAAAGCCGAGACCAAAATAGTTCCATGTTAGAAACCTTTCATGCTCCCATTTTAAGACATGTTAGCTTGTCCAGACCACAGAAAGAAAAATATCCCCAAAGGAACATTTGAGAATTGACATTAAATATTTGCTTTACATTCTTAATGTTTGTAGGAAGCAAATTTCATGTGCTTTTAAGAGTTTATTTTCTGATCGGTTTTGCTATTTTAATGTCACATTCCACTCCAAGAATGCAATCTTAATTTACAACATGTGTTGTGAGGAAGTAAGTTCTGGGGACCAATTACATTGTAAATCATGGATTACACTTATTCATGTTTTATACCCCAAATTCCATCTTTGTGCTCAATGTGGAAACAATAGAGATGAGTACTGCTTACTTAGCACATGGAACTCCTAAGAGTCCTCAGGGAGACTCATAGTTTCTTGGAGGCACAGGGTGTTCCCTCTGGTATTCTTCACCCTAGCTGTGAAGGCAAACACTTTGTACTTTCTTCTACTTCCCCACCCTTGGCTTCCTCTAGAAATAAGAAAAGGCCTTCCATATTAAATGAAATCTTAATTTGGGAGCCAAGTTAATGAGTCAATAGATGGCCACCAGGGGGCAATTATGTAAAATTTGGGGCCTTAATTCTACATGCACTGGAGAATTATGGAAGGTTTTAGAGAAGGGTAGTGAGCGATCAAAGGTGAGTTTGGCAGGCAAGGTTAAAGAAAAGAATAGATACAGAATCAGATCTGGGAACTGTATCACAGTGTGGAAGGGCAGTGCTGTGTCTGTATAGCATTGTGGAGGAGCAGTGCAGTATCTGTATAGCATGTGGAGGGGCAGTGCAGTGTCTGTAGAGCACTGTGGAGGGGCAGGGCAGTGTCTGTAGAGCACTGTGGAGGGGCAGTGCAGTGTCTGCCGAGCACTGTGGAGGAGCGGTGCAGTGTCTGTAGAGCACTGTGGAGGGGCGGTGCAGTGTCTGTAGAGCACTGTGGAG